>VXBP01008284.1:0-100601 GCA_013400115.1 Rhinopomastus cyanomelas | reverse complement strand
TCTGCCAGAGGGTAGGGAGGCTCTTCAGAGAGACTTGGACAGATTGGTGCAATGGGCCAATGTTAATGGCAGGAGCTTCAATGAGGCTAAGTGCCAGGTCCTGCTCTTGGGCCACAACAGCCCCATGTAATGCTACAGGCTTGGGGAGGTGTGGCTGGAGAGCCTTCTGGCAGAGAGGGTCCTGGAGGTTCTGACAGGAAGATGAGTATGAGCCAGCAGTGTGCCCAGGTGGCCAAGAAAGCCAATGGCATCCTGGCTTGTATTAGAAACTGTGTCCAGCAGGAGTAGGGAGGTTATGGTCCCCCTGTATTTGGAACTGGTGAGGCCACATCTTAAGTATTGTGTCCAGTTTTGGGCACCTCAATACAAGAGAAATGTGGAGGTGCTGGAGCAGGTGCAGAGGAGGGCAACGAAGCTGGTGAAGGGCCTGGAGAATACATTTTATGAGGAAAGACTGAAAGAGCTGGGGCTCTTCAGTTTGAAGAAGAGGAGGCTGAGAGGAGACCTCATTACTCTCTACAACTATCTCAAACGAGGTTGTGGACAGGTTGGTGCTGGTCTCTTCTCACAAGCAATTAGTGATAGAATAAGAGGGAATGGGTTCAAGTTACAACAGGCTAGGTTTAGACTAGATATTAGGAAAAATGTTTTCACAAAAAGGGTGATCAAGCACTGGAATGGGCTTCCCAGGGAGGTGGTTGAGTTGCCATCCCTGGATGTGTTTAAAGATCATTTGGATGAGGTGTTGAGGAATATGGTTTAGGGGTGAACTTGTAAGGTAGGGTAGATGGTTAGACTCAATGATCCCAGGGGTCTTTTCCAACCAGAGTGATTCTGTGATTTTGTTGTGGCTGCTCCATCCCTGGAAGATGCTCATGCAACAATCCTACCAATTTACTCTTCCTAATCTTGATTTCTTTGCTTTTCCTACTCTATTAAACACCCGGTTTCATAAAGAATCAGAGTCCTTCCCCACACCTCTACAGAATATAACCCAGAGCTCACATACATTGTTGTCTGAGTGATTCTTCCTCAGATCAGGGGAAAAACCTGGTCAGGAGCAGCAGGAGGGACACGTGCCAGCCAGTGCTGACACAAGTGGCATCGTGGTTTGTCTCTATGTGCCTGCTGGGATTTGATCTCATCTAACCCTTATGCACATAGGCTGCTGTTATAGGTCATCCCAAGTCACTTCTTCACTACTATCTCCCATTTACTCTAAGAGCAGTAAACACTCATCCGTTCCTTAGGCTCCTGAAAGAGAAACCACAACCAACTCAAACCCTACAGTTCATGAAAAAACGTGCTCAGAGGACAGCTGCTCAGGCAGATTTTAGAGTCTCCTTCTCTAAAGAAGTTTAAAAGCCCCCTGAACATGTTCCTGTGTGACTTGATCTAGGGGATCCTGCTGTATGGATATGCTGGACTATACGATCTTTCAAGGTCTCTTGCAGTCCCTAACATTCTGTGATACCTGAGCAGAAAGTTTTCAGGAAGAAGGGAAGCACCATGTTCTTTTTAACGATCAGTGGAAATGAGGTGACATAAAACCTTCATAAAAGTTGCATCCCCATTGCTTGAGTAATAATATGGGCCAACTATAATCTTTGATGCCAGAGGCTTGGCAAGTGATTTTAAAGAACAGACAGCCTTGAAATCACTCAGTTAAAATCTACTTGTGCCTGCAAAAACATGTAGAGACATGGAAACCAAGGTAAACGTGAGTAGAAGTTAATCTTTGAAAGGCTTCCCGAGTATTAACTCAGGTTAATGGATAATTTCTAAGGACAGATGCATTCCGTGCAAAGAAAAAAAAAGTCCACAAAATAATGAAAACATTCATTACCACTAGAAAAACCTCACGGTTGAAGATATCAATCCAAGTACTGGGAGAAAGTGAAACACTGTTAACAGTTGGACTCCATGATCTTAGAGGTCTTTTCCAATCTAAATGATTCTATGATCAGCTCACATTGCTCTTCTGCCTGCTGAAAAGTGACAGCTCACATGTTCACGTCCCCTGCACAGAGGCTCTGCAGAGCTGCACCTGCTGTTTCTGGGCTCAGGGACCTTCAGGCAACAACACTACCCCATAAAGGAGAAAAAGGAATAAGAGGTTCCTAAATGAAATGCCTAATGGATCAGGTGAGACAATGGGACACCAGCAAAGGACAGATTCGTATTAGGCTCTGCTGCTTGAGAAACAGGAAATGTGAAATGTGTCATTGGTAAGGCATCACACCAGCTTCTTGCATGAGGCTCTGATTTGGGTTTTTAGGGTACCTGAAGCTTGGTTTTAGGGGTTTCTTTTGAGAGCACCCTTGCTCTGTTTACAGCACATTGCTGGGATACTCCCTTTGATTCAGCCTGACACATGTGACGCTCCGCCAGCTTCTGTTCTGCAGTGCTGCTGCCGCTGCACTAAAAATAGCTTCCGCTTGCTTTGGCTCCACATCTAATTTATGGAAACTCAAGAGAAAAGAAGGCCCCTGTTAGTGGGTGAGCGACGTACGGTTTGTGCAGCTCGAGCTGCTCATCTCGCTCGGCCTCTCATGATATGTCACCGAAAATTTCAAATCTAAGCTGGTGCTCAGGGGCAAAGAAGAGAATTCCTACGGCGCTCCTGTATGCTTTCAGGGTGTTTTAATACTGATTTAACTGGAAACGTGGAGCAGCTGGACTGTGCTTCGTGAAAATGCCTGGAATTCAGAAATGCATAAAGGGCTGCTGCCCGCACTTGTTTAGGGAAAGCACTGTAAGGGTTTTCTTAATTAGTTTACAAATGACACTGAAATGACAAACCTGCTGTTTGCCGCTAACAGCTCCCAGATGTTCTAGATAAACCTCCCCGTTGTGCTGCACCAGTCATCACGTTGCCCTTCCAGAAATGCTGATTTTACAAACTTTACCACAAAACCTGAGAGACAGTACTTTACTCACATACCTCAACACAAATCCAACACGGATCCTCCTCTTGGAAAAAAAAAATCAGTGTTGAAATTCAAATGCCAAAGTAAATTTGAGTAAGTGGTGAGTTTTGTTTTTCTATAGCAGAAATGGTTTTAATTTTCTACAAGGGAGAGTTTTTGCAGGTGTTTGTTCAGAGCACCATGTCTAGGAGTGTCACTGGTGGAGCTGGAGATAGCCTTAGGAGAAAACAGAAGCTAGGAGGGCTAAGTCAGATATCTGTATTAATCACTCTTTGTTTAATGGCTGTGAAGAAACCAAAGCAATGAATTAAAAACACCAAAACTGAAGAGAAAGGCCTGTTTTTCTTTACTTTAGGGTGAGTAATGAGGATGATAAATATGAGGGTGACAGAGCACTGGAAGGGGCTGCCCAGGGAAGTCGTGGAGTCTTCTCTGGAAATGTTTAAAAGCCGCCTGTGCAACTGGATCTAGGGGATCCTGCTGTGGTGGGTGTCTGGACTAGCTGATCTGCCAAGGTCCCTTCCAGTCCCTAATGTTCTGTGATAAGGAAATTTGGATTGAGATTTTATTTCAGATATGAACATTTAAGTTAAGGAAACTTTGAATGCAACCAGCAGCTTAAGCAGAGAGAGATTTCAAGGCTTTAATCTTGTAAAAAAGCAACAAATGAACTGGCCAGCTTTGTCCAGAAAGGCTCCCTGTGTAAATTTAGCAGCCTGTTTGCAAGCTATCAATTTAAGGACTGGTATCTCAACTGTTATCCAAGTAGGGACATTACTTAGTAACTACCACAGCTAAAAAGGAATTTTCATAAGTCTCGAGAGAGGTTACGATTTATTGACCAAAAAAACTCCACCAAGATCCCCAAACCAGTTCAGGCTGGCTGCAGTTTGCTGCGTGTGAGTTACATGGCCAAGCAATGGCCATAGTGAGCTTAGACCAACCTATTTATGCAAAAAAGAGTCTTGTTTCACTGTTAAAAGGTCTTTAATTGACAATTACAGGCTCCAACGTGACTTTTGGGCAAACCCTTCCTTTGCATCCTGCCACAGGGAAAAGAAAGGACAAATGAAACCCTGTTGCATGGCTACAGTCTAAGAGAAGAATGAAAAAGTGCAGCTCTGCAGCAGAGGTTTTGTACAAAACTGAGAGGAAGAGAGTGGGGAAACAGTAGGATTTTGTCCTCTCAGGAGAATAATTTTCCTTTCCACCCTAACTGTTCTTTTATTTTCGAAGTGTTTAAGCTGGAGCTTTTAAAGCTTCTTTTTTGTATCCAGGATGTATAAAGTTCTGTTCACACTCTTCATTAGGAACACGTATTGAAAACCCCTGGTGATCTACTCCACCACCAAATCAGCCTGATCATCACTCAAACCAATGTGTGCAGGCCGGCACTTGTTGCCTTCGCAGCCTCAGCAATGTGTTCCACCCTGCTGGTCCAAGGGAAGCACCAAGTCCCACAGCCTGTCAGGGGAATTGCTAGAAAGCAGAAGGGAGATGGGGCTGTAGATCTGAGGAGAGGACAGAGAGCAGAGGCAGCCATGGCTCTGAACTCCTTGCCCTGCTCTGTTTATCTTTCCCATCCGTGCAGGGCTAACAGCATGGGAACAATGATCTGGGTCCTGCCATAACAGAACTGGGGAGGCTGCAGAAGCGCTTGATAAACACAGCGAGATAACCCTGCTCTGCGTATATCCAGCTGCCTGTCTGCTTGGATTCCCTGTGTCACTGGGGTAAAGGGAAAGAAAATGGATGCAAATACTAACCCGCGAAGGCATTCTGGGCTCTTTCAGGACGCATCAAGTTTTCAACACCATGTCAATATTTCAAATATCATCAGATTATACTTTTTTATTTCCTTGTCCTCCGCTGTTCCTGAACAGTTAAGTGGCTGGCAAGCCAGGAAGCACTTCGAACCCGTTTTCCTACCTACTCCCAGCCATGCAGGAGACGTCATGTCTTTACAAGCACCTTCAAGAGCACACTGCGAACTAAATGATGCCTCTCAGCTTTGCAAAGGTGGTTCCACAGAGTCACAGAAATCTCTTTGGTTGAAGAGACCTTTAGGATCATCAAGCCAAACCTTCGACCCAGTACTGCCAGGTCACCACTACCCACATCCCTCAGCATCAGGCCCACAGCTGTTTCAGTCCCTCCAGGGATGGGGACTCCAGCCCTGCCCTGGGTAGCCTAATGGCTGATCACCCTCTGGGTGAAGAAATTCTTCCCAACATCCAGCCTGAACCTCCCCTGGCACAGCCTGCAGCCACTTCTTCTGCTCCTATTGCTTGGGATGGAAGTTGCCAGAGACATTATCTCCATGTCCCACTGCACACAATACCTGTGCGATGTCATGGAAGATTCCCCAACCACCTGCTCACACACAGCCTCTAATGAGTACCTTTCCTGTCAAGGTGAGGAACATCTAACACAGTATTAATTAATTAATTAATTACTAAATTAAGAAATTCCTCCCTGTGAGGGTGCTGAGACCATGTAACAGGCTGCTCAGGGAGGTTGTGGCTGTTCTACCCCTGGAAGGGTTCAAGGCCAGGTTGCATAGGGCTCTGGGCAAGGTGGTCTGGTGAGAGGTGTCACGGCAGGGGGCTGGGACTGGATGATCTCTGAGGTCCCTTCCAGCCCAAACCAGTCTGTGATTCTGTGATTAATGGAATCTCTCATCTTATTGCTAAATGAAAACGAAAGCATGAGGCCGTTCAAAATCAAAGCATGAAAGCAAACTGACCCAGCCTCAAGCTGATGACCACTACAGAACACAGCATCTTTCTAGTAAATTCAAAACGGATTTAAAAAAATAAAAATTTACAAACACCTCAAGACAAAAGCCCTCTGCTTCAGGACAGTGGCTGGAAAAGCCAGGGAAAGGAAAGACTGCATGGGAAGAGCTGATTAACCCCCAGACAAAATGAAACAAAGAACCCCAAACAAGAGTGTAAACACAAACTACGCTTGGAGAAATGTTATCGTGGATGTACTAAAAATACACACCAGAATGCCCTCTGCTGCTATCTGAAGTTCCCTTCTGCTGGGCCCTCTTCCTTTGGAGCAAACAAAGTTGTGCTAATAGCCAGCTTTCCTCCAGCTTCCCTTGTCAACGAGAGCCGTTGGTGGATACGCGTACTCAGCCACTACCACCAGTTCCACAGACTTCCATGCTGCTCTAATCCCATTCATTGCCTTGCATCATTCTGTAGCCGAAGTGGTTTAACAGCCCATGTCACTGTTTCTCCGTAATTCCTCACCCATCGCCATCTCAGGTCAGCCAGGAGACACCAACCAAAAGTCCCACACCTACACCAAGTCCAAAAGAAAAGAACAATCCTGATCTTTTATAGTCAGCATGGTTGGAGTTGGACTTTCTCAAGTGTTCCAGAACCACCAGCACACAGCAGCATTGGCTGCCCTGCACTAGAAGAAAGGAAGAACATTCTCCCAGCTGCCACATGAAGCAGTGGCTCCAGTGAAGACAAGTTTCCAGGCATTTATTGTTTTTAATTAGCAAAAGATATTAAATTTTTAATGCTTGAGTCCCTAACTAATGGAAAGAAATCGCTTGCGGTGAGATTTATCTTGTTACAGTTATAAAATACACCCTGTGGCCATCTCGTCACCTTCTGTAGAGCTGGAGTTGATGAAGCAAAGGGATACAGAGAAATATTCAACCACCTCCCTCCTTTGGGGCCCAAGAAATACTTTATTGACCACAATTGTTAATTCTTAAATCTTTATTGACCTTGATTTATCTTGGGCTCAAGTATGGGGAGAAAGAAAGACCAAACCTATCCATGCCTAAGAGAATGCTATTTTGAACTGTAACTGTGGGACTGCAGCTACAACTGTCACCTGAAAAACTGGTCAAGAGACTGGCTGATGGGTCAGGCTGGCCTGAGGATGCTCATTTCTGCACAAGGACATCTGAAAGTCCCTAGTTGACAGGTTTTAAGCAATAAAACAAAAGCAAGTCAATGCAGCACCTGTGGTGGGGTGTATTGCACCATGAGACTAAACCAGTACTTCCTGGGAAGAGCTGCTGTGTAATTCAAGCATTAGAGTCAAATGTCACCATTCGCGCTGTATCCTTTAGCCCTCAGAACTCATTCTTGTATATTTACCCTTCAATTCTCACAATTATGTTTGTTGAGGATGAAGAGCAGCCGCACAGGCACAGATCAGCTGTTACATGGGCACTGCCCCCCCAGTATCAGCTGGAAAACCCATTGTAAAAATAGTGACGACCATTGAAAATCTGGTGACAACTCTGGGAACTGCTCAAACCCGAGCTTCTAAAAGACATGATGTACACTGGGACTACTCACTGTACGACAAAGAAAACAGTATAAGCCTCACCAATGGAAAACAAGTTTATGTTCAGAGTTGTTACCATTATTTATTGCTTTCCTTCCCAGTTCTGTCATATCACCAATAAAATATGTAGATCTCTTCCTTGCTTCCAACCCAAAGCAGCTGGAAGAAGAGACTTATTTTAAGATAATCAAGTATTCATGAAAGTGAATCAGAGAATCGTTTAGGTTGTAAAAGAACTGTTAAGATCAAGTCCAACCATAATCTGCTCTAAGAAGCCCACCGCTAAACCATGCCTTGAGCGCCTTAACACAAACTTTTGTGTTCTTACACCATAATGGATCTCTCTATAAAATAAAAACCCCTCAGAAGATTTTTTTAAAAGGTCAGCTCAAGCAATAAACCTAGTAAAAAGAATGAAAGACTGAGCCTGTTTAAAGAAAGGATATTCTGAGCTACCAAGCGAAGCCAATAGTTGGTACATTAACGACAGGCTTTTCAGTCCATTTTCTTCCTCAGAGGAGGTTTTGATGCATCACCCGTAGCCGACAGAACAAACAGCCAGATGCAGCAAGAGTGACTGCATGGCCTACAAGTTGAGAGAGCACAAAGGGGCTGCTCCGCTGCTCCGACTACAAGAAGTCCCCACCACAACTTAGGGGTTGGGGAGATGTCTCTTTGCAGCCCTGTCAGCAGTACAGAATCACAGAATCATCCAGGTTGGAAAAGATCCTAGAGACCATTAAGTCCAACCAGTAGAATGAGCCCTTCTGCAAAACCCTCTTAGGAAGTGCTCTTGTATCAATGCAAATTGATTGAGGCTGTGACAGGTGGTTGAACTGATGGGTGAACTTGATGATCTTAGAAGTCTTCTCCAACCTTAATGATTCTTTGATTCTGTTAATACTCCTCTTCCAGTAAAAGCTGAGAGAAAAGGCCAGGCCTCTCCGTACAGCACAGTCCCCCTGGGTGCGTTGCTCAGCGTGCCGAAAACGGACAGATGGCTCACCAAACTGTAATACAATTTAATCAGCAGGAAACCAAATAGCAACTATAACCTCAGCAGCAGGTCCTGCAGAAGGACACTCCATTCAAACACTTCCTACCTGCGCTGGATTTATGAAGGGGAGCCTTCCTCTATCTATCTTAGGTGCAGTAACCACGGATTATAAAGTGTTACCCATTTTGGGGACAGTTCATTGCATCTAGCAATTCAGAGCCCTGAATGGTTGCTTTATCCCTCTGTTCCTGGATCACTGGAAGCCCCTGCATGAGTCTTTTGGAGAAGCAGTAGTGGTTATAGTGTCTGCTGCCTTCACTGATGCTTCTGAAATGCAGCCTGAACTTGCTGCTTGGTTAACCTTTAGAAGATGATATTTTTCTGGTGAGTTAAATACACTTGAGTGCTTTTTTATAGAATCATTCAGGTTGGAAATGCCCTCCAAGCTCATCAAGTCCAACCATGAACCCAGTTGCCCCAAGTCCACCGCTAAACCCTGTCCCTAAGCTCCAGATTTCCACAACTGTGAAACACAGCCAGGGATGGCAACTCAACCTCCTCCCTGGGCAGCCTGTTCCAAGGCCTGAGGACCCTTTCCAGGAACAAGTTCTTCCTCATGGCCCACCTAAACTTCCCCTGGGGCAGCTTGAGGCCATTTCCTCTTGTCCTGTCACTTGCTACTTGGGAAAGGAGAACAACCCTCAACTCTTTCCAACCTACTTTCAGGGAGCTGTAGACATCAATAAGGTCGCTCCTCAGTCTCCTTTTCTACAGACTAAATACCTCCAGCTTGGCTTTTCTCAAGAGTCTTCCACACAAGACACTCCTTCTATGATGAGCAGCGAAGGCGCCTGACTTTGCCTGGCTGTATTACACTTGTTTTATATCATCTAAAGTAAACAACCCTCAAAGTCATTACTGGAAAATATCTCCATAAATATCCACATTGTCCCCGACAGTCCTACAAGCGTTAACATTAGTCAGAGGGTTACCAGGTTTAATAGCCCTTTGGTGTCCATATCTCACAAAGAACAACCCTTGGCACACAGTAAAAACACAATTACTGCTGAACACAGCTTTTACTGCTGGTATAGATGAGCAACATGGCATTTAATGACGTTTGGTTAGGGTTAGGGGTCCTATTGGCTGACCATTTTTGAACGTGTGGACAAGGAGTTGAGCTGGTTGAGTGGGGACAAGGTTCTTCAATAATTTCCTAATGCTCCCCCTCGCGTTTAGTTTTGGTGAGCTAGTTGTGCTGCTTAACTTGCCTCCTTCCTCCTTATGTATATATTTTTTAAGAACTTCAGAACATCTGCAGAACTAAATCAAGTTATAAAGTGGAACTAAAAGATGTTGGTGGTGTTCATTTTACTTTCACTAAATCTGATCGTTAGGGTTTGTATCTTAAACATTTGGTGTCCTCTAAAGCCATAGTGAAATGGAGAAGAGTTGATTTGATGTACTGAACAAAGAGAAGTGAGAAGCAGCAGACCTGTATCTGTATCACACCAAACACTTTCCAGGAAGCTGTGAAGACATCCCAGGACTTTCTAGACAGAATAATCATGTCGTTGGCAAAGAGCATCCCTGACGATTACTGTGCAGCTATCAGAAAGACAAACCAGCACCCGGGGCTGCACTGTGCCTCCTCCACAATAACCTTTAACATCAAACACAGTATCAGCTTTTACAAGGTCTTCAGGAAGGCACTGCCCTGTTTTGTCTTTTTTTTCTTTTCACAGACAGGTAAACAGAAAGAGATGGATCAAGTACCCCAAGGCCAGAGCAGGTCAGGCATTCGCAAGTAAAGCTACACCTCAAAGCTCTTTTTTCCTCATTTCGCCTGCCCTTTTGCTTCCCCCTGTGTAAATGAGGATGAAAAGGTCCTAAGAAACTAAAACTAATGCCTAACAGATCCCCCAAATCAGCATGATACGCGATTCCAGCCCCCCAATTGAGACAACCTCAAACAATAGCACAAGCTCTGTGATTTGGACATTGAGAATTCCCCTGGCTCCTATTCCTCTGAGCAAGCTATTGAGAAACATGGCTGTTTGGGCAGTAAAAACACACCCCAGAAGAACAGCGCTTTCCCAGTACGGGTGCCATTGTAGTTTCCCTAGCTGTAAAATGATTCCCCTGCCTGTGTCTCCAGCACTGAGTTGTCACAGCCTCTCTAACCAGCGTTGAACAACAGACCATTGACATCGCTGGGCGCTGCACCCCGGTGTCAGAGCGATCCTTCGAAAGGCTTCGAGCTAGAGCTCCAGCTACCAACAGAGAAAATACAATGCAACGTGCCATGAGTTCTGAGAGCGAGCGATCCGGTGGGGAAAGGGGAGGAATGCCTTCAATTTAGTCCTGTTCTTCAGATAGGATGTTGCAGATAGCCTAAAGATTCCCAAACCTGTAAAATTTCTGCTCCAAAGCTGACAGCAAAATAAAATTAGTGGCAAACCAGCTTCCACGCTGTTTTATCTGAGTCTGATCAGGCAACTTCCACCAGCAGAACAAACATCAGCCATGAGCTGTGTGAGCGGAACACAATGCAGCACGAGCACAGTCACTCAAAGACACCAAAGCCAATTTACCTCTAATTCAATCTCCCACCAGAACACAGAGTCACGCAGAGACCTGGAAGGATTTTGGTTTTTAGAATGGAAAAGCCTTGCTGCTTATGATATTCTAGGAATACACACAGCATGGGATCATCGTGCTTGGTTCCAAAACCTGCAGAACATCTCTGGTGTTGTCTGACTACAGTATGAAGCTGCAGCATCTCTGCTTACTCCCCGAGAGCCACCACCCCCAAAGAATCCCTGAATATTCACAAATTGGGAGACTTAGCAGTGCCTTATGGAGAGAATGGCATAAGAGAAGTGACAGAGGGGACTGGAAGACAAGATGTTTATAACAAAGGTGATGGGATCCTGGTCCAGGTTGCCAGAGAGGTGGGAAAAACCCCATCCCTGGAACTACCTCAGGTCAGATTGGACCACGGGGCTCTGAGTAAGCTGCTCACTGCAGGGAGCTGGACTGGGTGAGATCTTTGAAGCTTTCAGCCCAAACCAGGCTGTGATTCTGTAAGAGATTAAGAGGCAGAGTCCTAGTCAGGGCACAAGCTAGGCAGAGGAGGAAGGAAAGCAGCTCACTTTCAGAGCCTCTCTACCTTCCGGAGTTGGCGGCAGATCTCAAGTCATGACTCTGCGAAGAAATACTCTGTACAAACAGTCTGCATGGCCTGCACACGTGGAGCACACACTGTGTTGCTCAGACAACTTTATGTACAGAAAAACATGGAATTTTCGAGGCAGAAAATTGCAGCTGGTAAATCACTTGTGGCTCAGAGCAGCAGACATGGTAGGCAGACGAGTGAGTCACAGATCTGAGCAGGAACCTCTAACTGTATTACATACAGCCCAGAAGAGATGCTGTGAGAGAAAGGTCTGGAGTTTAAACATTTAAGCTGCTCCAGGGAAGGCTGAAAAACCTGACTGGGGAACCAGCATGAAACCAAAGAGTCAAGGAAAGGCAGCATCTTTTTGCATGATCAGCCACTCCTGTTGTGCTACAGTCAGTTGTCACATTCCGTGTCCCTCCAGGTCTTCCACTATTTACGGGAAGCATTTCTGTTGCTTTTTCTATTTTAGGGTGAAACACTGGCCCAGGTTGCCTAGAGGTGGTGGGATTAGAGTGAAAAGTTACAGTGACTGCGTGCATTTGCTTTCCTTCACACTCCTTACTGGCCTCCAGCACGTAATGGACAGATTCATTTCAATGCCCTCTTCCACTTCAAGAAACAATTCAGATTTGATAATTTCCCCTCTGAGAAATAATTCAGATTCGATAATTTCCCCTCTATAACTAAGGAGTCCTCACTTTCCTCAGAAATGGGCTCAAGTGCATCACCCAACTGGGCTCTTCAGGATGTAAGAGTTTCAGCTGCGGCCACATAACTGGAGAAGAAACACTCCTTTCAGTTGAAAAGGAAGCTTCTTATGCCCAGAGTTATTTCACACAAATAAATATTAAAAAATATTTTCAAAGACTAGTGAGGGGTTGCAGGGGATCTCTGGAGATCATCTAGCACAACCCCTCTGCTACAGCAGGATCACCCAGAGCAGGCTGGACAGGAGTTACGGTTCTAGGGAAAACAAGGCACTACACGGTACTTTATTTCTGCAAAGCTGTCATCACCTGAGAAGGAGTGATGTTCTGAAAGACAGGTCCACTTCTCTTTTTTTCCTGTTGGTACCCTCTGATCACATCTCTGAATCCAGACCTCCATAAATGAAGGAGTACCATATCTCAGAACAGACACACAGTCACAGAATCTCTTTGGTTAGAAAACACCTTTAAGGTCCTCAAGTCCAACCTTTGACCCAGCGCTGCCAGGTCATACCTAAACCGTGTCCCTAAGCACCTGGTCCACACATTGTTTAAATCCCTGCAGGGATGGGGATTCCACCACTGCCTTGTGCAGGGTTTTACAACCCTTCCAGTGAAGAAAGTACCTTCAAAATCTGTAAAGATCTTGGGGTCTTCTCTGCCATTATGAAGTGTCCTGAGCAAGCAATCTGCAATGCAGGTTGTGAGGACTGAACGCACTCCACTGAATCCTCCCAGGGTCACGGTAAGGGTTTCCAAACACCCACAACACTCCCAGGTTCTTCAGCTGCTGGTCTTTCCCTATCTGACTTCTGAACCGTTTTGAAACACATGGAGCACTGACTGCATTGCTGAAGTTGGTCTAGGATGAAGAGATGTCTTTTCCTTTCTTTCCTCCCTTTTCCCCACACTGAATTCAGTTTTGTGGTTCCTCTGCAAACAGTGCCCTTTCTGTGATGCAGGCCCAGATCTAGCACTTATCTTGCTAATCACTACCTATGATGTTCCTCTCTTCCTTCATCGTGCGCTATTAAGAAGGAGCCACATGCCCAGTGAGAACGGAGCTGTCACAGTAAGAGCTGTGCAGAAAGCTGAGCATTCACCCCACTGCGCTCTTCACGAGGTGTGGAAACGGAAGATTTCCCAAGCAACGATCCTCTTGGGTTGCTTTCAGGATCTTATGTAGCGGTGGGGTTTTCTCCCCTGTGTCCATCCTGCTCATTTCCATCAGGACACAGGACAAACCCTCTCTGACACCACACCATCTCATGCACTTAAGACATGCCCTCGTTACAGAGACACAAGAGGCTAGCAGCAGGGTTATGTGTTAGTCCCATCCCTTAATACTCTGCATTCCTGCCTAAAGCTACCCAGCACTTTATTATTTTGGCTTTACTTGTAGACCCGTATTTATCATCTTTGCCCACCTACAATATTCCCTTTTTCCTTTTAATTCCTTAAACAGGTAAAGTTGTTTACAACTTCAGCACGAGCATTTTAAAATCAGTTTTAATCACTGTGTAGTGATTCCCTCAGCATACTGTGTACTCTGATAAGCTCCCTGCCAGAGGTACAGAGCACGGTGTTTATAAACCAGTGAACCAACTCCTATGAATAAGCTTTGACAGAGGTCTCACTCCTGTGATCTTTATGTAACGTCATTAGCTGATTATTATTTCTGAAGTGCCATCAGGTCAAACCCCTCAACTTTAGCCAGCGCTGGGTAGCAGTGACAGAAGCGATGCGCACTCTGCGCTCCCTCGGCACTGTAGTTGCCTCTGAAGAGCCTTGACGTAAGATCCAGCACACCAGGTCCTACAAACTATGAAGGACAGAGGTGAGTAACCACTGCCAAACACAAGTTAAAGAATAAAACCCACCCAAACCAGAAAGATTTCCATGTCATTCTTAATAAAAACATAAACTGGAGAAAAACTAGTGGCTATAGATGACTCTGTTCTAGTTTTTTAACATTACTAGCAGTGCTGATGTAATGATTTGCTGTGATTACTCCATACCCAGGCCTGCCAGCTCTGTAGCATACGGCAAACATAGAAGATCACAGAATCAATAAGACTGGAAAAGACCTGTAAGACTTCAACCATGAACTCAACTGTCCCAAGGCCACCGCTAAACCCTGTCCCTGAGCTCCAGATCTCCACAACTGTGAAGCACGTCCAGGGATGGTGATTCAACCCCCTCTCTCCGTCGTCTTGGAACAGGCAGCCTGTTCCAAGGCCTTAGGACCCTTTCCAGGAAGAAGTTCTTCCTCATGGCCAACCTAAGCTTCCCCTGGGGCAGCTTGAGGCCATTTCTTCTTGTCGTGTCCCTTGTTCCTTGTGAGAAGAGACCAACTCCCATCTCTCTCCAACCTCCTTTCAGGTAGCTGTAGATACTGAGGTGATCTCTGCTCAGCCTCCTTTTCTCCAGACTAACTGGCCTCAACTCCATCAGCCCCTCCTCACAAGGTTTGTTCTCCTGACCATTCCCCAACCCCGTTGCCTTCTTCAGGCCTACTACAAGATGTTTCTTTAGAGAAAAGCTGTTCAAAATGGAATCCAGTGTGTTTGTGGAGAAAAAATACAGTTTACAGCAAACTTGCTGGAAACAGAAATGTCTGTGCTTCTGATAACATTAGGTATGGACCAACGAACGTAACAGTCATAGTTCCTTCATCGGTAGAGCCTACTTGTCCGTTCCCTAAACCCTCCTCACAAAACCCGCGCCACTGAATTCAAGATTAACTCTTTCTGCATTAGCAGTAAACAACTGCCTAAGGTCACCTCTTGTTTTTGATTACCAACAGAGAAGCTGTCAGGGAAGTGGTAAAGTGAGGAAAAACTCATTTTTGAACCAATTCTTGAACAAACAACTGCCACAAGTGTTCATTAGGGACTGAACTTTGGTGTGTCCATTGAACTGGAGGTCTACCAGTACATTTTACACAGATTTTCTTCTCCCCTGCATAATTTGAGCTCAAATTAAACTGTGCACACCCCCACCACTATAACAAACATCCCTAATGAAATCTGAAAAAAAAATCAGACACAACTGAAACCGGTTCTTTAATTAACTTCTTAAACATTCTGGCAGGATCACTGTTGTCTTGTATTAAAATGACCAAAATCAGCTTTAACTTCATTATGAGAGGTAAAGAGATACCATTAAAGCGCTTAGTCTCCCAGGCTGATTTATCATAACACTGGGATTACAAACACCATGACTCTGTTTCGGTAGAGTCGGAGGTGTAAAGTCTGAGTGCTTAGCCTTTGACATTTTTCCAATGCAATACAGACTCTATTTTATTTTATTTCTTTATTTCTGCATTCCACCACCCTTCCCCCTTTCCCTGCTATCTATTGGCACAGTCTACTTGAAAAAACAAAACCTGATAATGTCCAAGGATCTCCAAGGAAAAGCTGAACCCCAGGTACAATTAATTTGCTGGCTACCCCATACAACCTGCCCTTAAACTGTTTTCTTTTGTTAAGCATCCGACGTACAGCTATCGCAGAGCCATTGCATTAGATGAAATTTATTACGTAAACAAGTTGTTAGGTTTAACCTACAAACAGTGAGTGAGGTTTACAGCAGCAGAATGTGGAACAAGCTTTTCTCTAGAGCACAGTAAAAGAACTCCTATGGGGTAAAATTAAAACATATTTGTGTAACGTCCTGATAAGCTCATTAAGAGGCTAATGGGTTCTTTAAGCACCTAATCTCTTCCAGTGAGGACAGCACACACTCGACAATGAACTGTAAATGAACAGGCTGAGCTGAATTCTGTATCCAGCAACAGAAGCTGAAGAAGTGGAGTAAATCTAAGTGACTCTTAACGTTCCCTGCAACGTAATGAACTGGCTTGGGGCACAGTTTACTCTTTCTCCCACGCATCCACTGGTGGAGTCCTAAACCAAGAGCAGCACATAAATATCACCAGAACTGACAGAATGACCTACAACTTCCTTCTGAAGTCCACCCATAAATCCTGCAGGCAGACTCCAGATAACCATCATCTGCAGTTTTATTTTGTTCGAAGACAATCTTGAGATGCTGACTCCGAGCAATGACAGGACTTTTGTCCTATCTGGTAATCACCTCTGCTTAGAGGACTCCTCAGTAAGGCTAAAATAATTACCCTATAATTATAATTACCCACTAATTAAAACCCCTCTCTTTTTTTTCTATCATTAAACAACAATTTGCTGGTTGGTTAAAGTTTATAGTTTAAATCAGGTAATTGGAGAAAACTTGTTCATTAATTAACCAAATAAAATTTGCCTCTAACTTCTGTAATGGATTTTTAGGGCTTGAAAATGATACTGCATGAGATGTGCTGAAGTCATTAAGACCAACCTTGGACCCAGCACTGCCAGGTCACTGCTAACCCACATCCTTACACCACATCTCCATGGCTTTTCAATGCCTCCAGACACAGGGACCCCACCACTGTCTTTGGCAGCCTGGACCAGGTCTGGACAAGCTTTCAAGGAAGAAATTATTCCTCATGGCCAACCTAAACCTCCTCTGGTGTGGCATGAGGCCATTTTCTTTCACCCCATCACATGTTCCTGGGGCAAAGAGACTGACCCCTACCATATTCCTAACCCCTGTCAGGAGGTTGTAGACATTGAGAAGGTTTTAGACAGTGAGAAGGTTGACCCTGAAGCCCCTTTTAACCCCAGGAGAGGTGCCTCAGTTTGCTGAAACCCTTCTCCAAGACAGAGTTAGTACAAAGAGAAAGAACTCGAGGTGTGCCTTTCCCACGTAGGCCAGCTTGAATATAACATCGGTTTTCTTTGGCCACGCTCACGTTCCTTGTGTTTGCTTTCCTGAGAACTTGCCTAATCAGGTTTTATTAGCCCAAATGTTTGCCTAGAGACCAATCTAGGCCTCAAGCACTTCAGCCTATCAGAAATGGGGCATTTTATCAGGGAAAGACTGATACACAAACTGGGATCAACCAAGGGCAGGGTTCCCTTAAATCCTGGGTTAACTTCCTCTACCGAGGAACTCACTGAGCCAAAGTATGATCCTCCTAGCCACCGGTGCACACACACGTGCTGGCATTTCATGTGGATGCAGGTGGACAAAACTCAACTCTGTAGGTGGGGTTTTGTTTTTTTTTTTTTCCGAACAATACCTTGAGCAACCTGTGAGAGAGAACTGGATGTTCTGGTTTTGTCTTTTTAATTCACTTTCAGAAGTGCCCAGTTCTGCAACTCCACCCTTATCGATCGAGCCTGCCATTCAAGGACGGTGATTCAACTCCCTCTCTGGCAAGCCTGTTCCAAGGCCTGATGACCCCGTTCCATGAAGAAGGTTACTCCAGTGCCTATATTTCTCTTATAGGAGACTATTTAGCTTCTAGAAAAGTGTGCTCTGGCACAATAATAAACATTTTATAGTCTCTTATTTATACACTAGACAGTTCAATGACGAGACAGCACTAAACCACAATCTCCAAGTCTCTTATAGACCGAGTATTTGCCGAATATAAACTATGTGACTACAGACATAATCACAGTAGTTCAAATAAGTTGAAGTTAACTGAAGGAAGATCAGGATTTACTGTCACAAACACAACCAATCTACTGAAGGGAAGAGATGCCATCCAGAGGGACCTGGACAGGCTGGAGAAGTGGGCAAAGTCCAACCTCATGATGTTCAACAAAACCAAGTGTAAGGTCCTGCATCTGGGTAGAGGCAATCCTAGGCACAAGTAAAGGCTAGGCAGTGACTGGCTGGAGAGTAGCCCTGGGGAGAAGGACTTGGGGGTGCTTGTGGACAAGAGGCTCAACATGAGCTGGCAGTGTGCACTTGCCGCCCAGAGGGCAAACCGCATCCTGGGCTGCATCAGGAGGAGTGTGGCCAGCAGGTCGAGGGAGGTGATTCTCCCCCTCTACTCCACTCTGGTCAGACCCCACCTGGAGGACTGCGTCCAGTGCTGGAGCCCTTATGACAGGAGGGATGTGGATGTGCTGGAGTGAGTGCAGAGGAGGGCCACGAGGATGATCAGAGGGCTGGAGCACCTCTCCTGTGAGGACAGACTGAAAGAATTGGCGCTGTTCAGTCTGGAGAAGAGGAGGCTCCAAGGTGACCTTATTGTGGCCTTTCAGTATCTGAAGGGGGCCTACAAAAAGGCTGGGGAGGGACTATTTAGGATGTCAGGTAGTGACAGGAGTAGGGGGAATGGAGCAAAGCTGGAGATGGGTAGAGTGGATGTGACGAGGAAGTTCTTCACCGTGAGAGTGGTGAAGGCCTGGAATGGGTTGCCCAGGGAGGTGGTTGGGGCCCCATCCCTGGAGGTGTTTAAGGCCAGGCTGGATGGGGCTCTGGCCAGCCTGGTCTAGGGTGGGGTGTCCCTGCCTGTGCTGGGGGTGTTGGAACTGGATGATGGTTCCTTCCAACCCTGAGTGACTCTGATTCCATGGCTTCTCCAGTCAGGTGATCCTGCTCTGCCGGGGGATTGGACTAGATGATCTTTCGAGGTCCCTTCCAATCCCTTATGATTCTACGATTCTTTCTATGATTCTATGAAATCTAAGGAAGTCAAATGGAGACATGACTGAACGAAATCAACTTTGTAAATTAAATAGAACTTACTGAAATTAAACCTGACATTTAATGGAATAAATAAATATTAAATCAGAAGGTAGGGAAAACAATAACCTGCCACTGTTACGATATCAATGTCAAAAAAATAAATGAAGGTCATTACGGACAAAATGATGGTTGATGGCCATCCCCCTCTAAGAATTACACAAATATCTTTGCAGTTAGTGATAAAGAACAATTCAGATCTTTGCTTATGAGACATTGACTGCTGTCTCAGTCACAGATTTCTTACAGCTGTCACATTATGAACAAACATAACACTTGGAAGAAGTGCAACTACATGGAGAGTCATGTAAGACTCTTCAAACAGACTGAGAAGCAGGTCCTCCCCCTTGACTCCATGAGGGAACGGTAACCTGGTAATTCAAAAGGGCATTTAAGATCAAGGAAGAGCGACTTTCAGGCCCACTGTAAATAAAACACTTGCCTGTGTGTCTTTCTGCTGCTTTCAGCCAAATATTTCTCCCACAGTAATAAAGAAAATTAGGTTAAGTTTTAAAAATATAGAAGCTCTGAACTGTAGCCAATTTAAATTATTGCAAAACACACCGTATTTGTAAGTCATTGCACAGTGAGTCCAACTGACTGTGTAACATGCTAATAATGCTTTTCAGTAGTTCCAGCCAACCACCCAACTTGCAGCCCAATGACATTTTTAACAGGCATTGGGACTTTTTAGGTTTTGCTACTGATAACGGTCTGTCTTTCCTATAAAGTAAAATATTAGGGTCTAGCTGACGGTGTGGGATGCTCAGTCCCAAAGCCAGTACAAGTGAAACACTGCAGGTGTTACAAAATCCCACGGTGTATCAGCACCACCTTCCTTCCCTATTTTCCTTGGGGGGGAAGTTAAACTTCACCATTTTAAACCATCAATATCAGTGAGAAAAGGGTTGTTTGATCGCACCCAATCTGACTGTTCCTCAGTTTCAAGTCTCTGCTCTAAGACTGAAGCTTGTAAACGTGGATAAGTGACTTAAGCTGCTACATTCTCAGGTAGGTCCCAAGCTGGAGAGCACAGATAAGCCCAGGAGGTATTTAAGTATCAAATACTCTTTCATACTGTCTTGAAGGTGAACAATTACATGAGTGTTATTATTTTTTTTGCTATAATAAATCATCTCTTGAATAAAGAAGACAAGGAGGGATGATACTCAGAAAAGATCCTAATAATCTTTAAGCTTCTAGGAAAAAAAAAAGTAGTAGGATTTAGTTTTTTTGTTTCAGGACAAGGGAATTTCATTCTACATGCAACTTTTTGTTGCATTTATGTTTTGGTTTTGGACATAAAATGAGATTAACATTCCTCTCCTTGTCAAAGCCTGCAGACAAACACCTTTTTTTTTTTTTAAGAGGGAAAACATAACCATTAATACACTAATTCAGTGCCTTCCTTTTTCACCTGGTCCTTTCAGCACTGTTTCCCCAAGCAGGACTAGGAGATTCACTGACTTTCACTGATCACTGATCTTCTAATTTATTCATTTAAAATTCTATTTTCTTAATCTAGTTTCTGATTTGAATGCACTGACAGATATCATAACCACTGAGACTGGACTTGTCAGCAAGCTCAGCTCACATCTGTATCATGGTGGTGGTGGGTGAAAGCAGGGGGGAAACCCACTTATCATGACTTAAGACAACTTTCTATGGTGTTTTCTTTGAGTACAACCACTGCTTCCATTTCTAACCATTCAAATGCCCAAGTTTTGGTAAATTCTGTCCCCTGAGGTCAACCAAGTTCCTTCCTACACATACATCATTTTCCCTCACTTCCATGTGCTGATGAATCATTACTGGATCCTTCTTTTTCCCAAAAATAGTCTGGAAAGAAGGAAAAGGAACAGCGACCCCGCAGCACTGAAATTCCCTGTTGCAGCAGAAGCGTAACAAACTCTTTTGTCCTGCTTCAGCCTTGGCAATGAGAGCAGAGAGTATAGATGAAAGAAGCACTGAGCGGTACCACGAAGCTGTGATGCTGTGAGCCAGGGAAATCACAACACGTGGAGTGTGTTCTCTGCACCCCTCCATCGCAGCAACAGCCAGAGAATATACTTTGTCAACAGCAGCTCACACAACGTGTTATTTTTGGTCAGTCTAACCCAGAGCTGGGTTATTACGGAGGACAGCTGAGATGTCCAGCCCCGGCATGTTAACGGACTGTTTCCTGATTAATCTGTCTTCATCAGTGTGTTTTGTACCTTCACAATCTACTCCACATCCCTTTTCAGCCAGAGGGACCCACTGAAGCATGAGGACTGTTACACACCACGTGCTGCTTCACTTGCTGTGCATCGAGGAGACAATACCACATTGTCTCTAAAGAAATACTATTTATCATTCCCCTGCTGCCAGAATACATCAGCAACGCAGGTTTGCATCGCTTGAAAGTTGTAATGGAATGTGAAAACACAGTCATTTCAGCACTGTCTGGGTCTCAGAACCTAGACCAAGCATCTTCCTTAGACTGGTTCTTCATTCAAATAGTCTGGATTGAAATTATTTTATGCAAATCTATTTCAAGTGGAATAAAGATAGTTAAAATAATTTGATCTCTTCATACTCCTCTTTATTAGCTGCTAAATACTTGAGGCAGAGTATTTAGTTGTATAATAATGGCAGAATGTGATAAAAAGTCCTTTTGCCTGATCAGCTTATAAAGAGAATCAAGTAGTTAATCGCTGTATTGCAAAACATCCGGATCTTGCTAATATAGAAGTGTTTTCTAACCTGATCCAGATAATTTCATTATTGGCTGGTAATTCCACATAAAAATTCCACTTACTACTGTGCGCAGTCAATCAGCTGATACTCGTTTGACCTCTCGAAACACGCCTTGACACCTTCATCATCCCAGAGCTTCTTCGCATGTTCGAAGAATTCCTGAAAATTGGAAACGTGACAAATAAGAGAACAAGTCTCAAGCTTTTCAGTCCCAAAGTGCTGCTCCATCCCCCTAACCCTGATGCTTTATACTTGTGCAGAACCATCAAGTGCCCCATGAAAAAGAGAAAATCAGTAGTTACTAGCAAAACAGCAAGAAAATGTGCTGAATTTAACGAAGACTCTTCAAAACTCATGCCAGTTCATATATGACGAATTTTCACCACAAATTATTTGCCCCACACATGACTTGCTCCCACACACGACTTACCCCATTACCTAGAAGCATGTGTGCTTTATTTTTAACTGAATTTATGCTTCTGTCATGGAAAGGGCATAAAAGTGATGCAAAATGCCGCTCAGCTTATAAACACCAGCTTCCCAGAGAAGGAAGCAGGCTGTGGCTTTAAAAAGATTGTGTAATTTTTTTTTTCCTGAAAAACACAACTTTCCGCTGCTTGGTATTTTCTCATGCAATGTAATAACGCGATTGCAAGACTTCTGGAGTCTTTGCTCAATGCTGCTTCCTGCGAGCAGCTGCCTGGCACATTGGGCTTTTCCTAGCAGCTATCCCAGGCAGCCCAATCCAGAAATATCTGCTGGCAAGCTCAGCTCAGGATTATTTGAAAGAGGAATCAAAGGCGTCCGTGGTGATGGGGAAGCCACAGCTCTGTTGTGTGAAATGCACACACGGAGCTGCAGATCTGACCCTGCCTGTCGGCTCCTTTGCTCCTACAGCTCCTGCTGTACCATCTCAGCCCCCATTCCCAAATCTTCATTGTGTTTTAAAGCTGGGAGTCCATTTTATAAGCCAAACTGTGAGTTTGCTGTAGTTTCTAAAATCCAGTGGCAAATAGTTAGACAAATAAGTATTTCCTTCACTATATGACTGACTTTCTTTCCTCAAACCAAGTTGGTAAATTAAGTGCTTCAACTTAAACATAGAAGCTCTTTGTAATTTCCTTACACCACAACTAAATTATCAGAGTCCTTTGGTCAGTCACAAATTCAGAAAACCTAACAAACTGCTCTTCCACAGCCCAGCTTGACTCTGTATCAAAGGGGCGTAATCCCACCATTCACTTCATGATCCCAGCAAAATGCGGTGTAAATCACAAAATCATTAAGGTGGGAAGAGACCTCCAAGATCATCACATCCAACTGTCAATAATTATCTGAATTCTGAAGCTTTCTGGAATGATTGGCTAAACCCCACCCCACTTCTATGGGATTAAAAAGTTTGTGGCGCAGGATCTTGGTGGCACAGGGGGTTCACTTCAGACCTCTCTGGCTTTCCCAGCCGCGCACACCATCCCTGTACATCATCCCTGTGTGGTGCCCCAGCGCCGACACTCTGCTCCTCAGCAGCTGCCTATGACCTGTCCTGCTGGGGATGTTTTCACAGAGAGGCAAAACACGAGGGGAGATTTTCAGACAAAACTATACTGAAAATGACTTAGTTAAACTACAGAGGTCCTGGATAACCCCCGAAATCCCTTTTTCTTTCGACTATGTTGTGGACAATGGAGAGAGAAGAGAGAAAATTCCGTTACTGAAGTTCTCAAAACTTGAAAGATGTTAAAGCAGGAGTGAAAAAGCTTCCCTGAAGGCCTGGGGAGAAGAGAGGAAGCAGCACTAGAGACTGACAGATGCTTACACTGCCCTGGGAGTTTATTTCTTCACCATCCCGAGGATGTGTTTACTTTGTCTTTGTTATTTTAACAGCAAGTAATCATTGTTTAAAAACTCAAAATCCCCTATTCACAGAACAGTTTAGGTTGAAAGGGACCTCAGAGATCATCTAGTTCCAACCCCCTGTCCTGGGCAGCGACACATCTCCCCAGACCAGGTTGCTCAGAGCTCTCTGCTCCTACAATAGCAGGGAAGCAAACCCAAGCTTTTTACATGCTTTGTAGGAGCTTTACCCTTAAAAATCTCCTCAGGAAAAGAGCTCAGCTTCTGAGACCCAACAGATATGTTGTAAAGAGAGGGTTTCCACATTATATGCTTCAAATATTTCTACCTGACCATTGTATCTCAAAGTGGTCCACTTACAAGGACTCGCAGACTTCTAGACCAAAGCAAATCCTATAAACCGGAGCAAATATCCTTACCTCATTAAAATGTACCCATCTACTGCAGAGGAGTGCACTTGCCTGCAAATTGCCTCCCACACAGCTACCCGATCCTTTTTTCCCAGGTGACTAAAGCCTTCCAGAAAAATCCTGCTGCATTTCAAGACACTACAATCTAACTTTTCACACTTTGGTTTTTAACCCCTTTCTCATCTGCTCCAAGTTCTTCAGTATTTTTGCTCCTCAGCTGCTGAAGGTTCACAGTGGACGCAGTCCAGCACACTGGGATGATCCTGCCCACACAGGTCAAACGTGTCTCCATCTCAAACTACTCTCCATCACAGGATAATGTCCAGGCATCTGTCACCATGTTAACTTCAACCTCTGCAACCAAGCACCTATGGCCCCACTGGCCTCCCAGTAACTGTTCCCCAACCCCCGACTCATTACTGTAGACCGCAATTCTTGTCACCTCTTCCTCAAGCCACAGCCACATGATTGTACAATCATGGAATAGGAGGGGTTGGAGGAGACATCTGGAGATGGTGGCCACCGGTTTGGCAAGCAAGGCAGAGAATTCAGATTTGCACCAGCTCATAAAGGATAATGGGCTAAAACTTCCCAGTTAATGCTTCTGGGTGACAGGGAACTACAAAGAAAACATTACCCTGGGGGACTCCAACACAAGCCAAGTTTTAAGAATAAGTCGTGACCATCACAGTTTATGTTCTGGCCAAACTAAGAGTGCGCTAAGGGTCTGACTTCTGCTCAGTGACTGTTTATTCTTAAAAGTCACAAGCCAGGTCCTTTAAGAAGCCTCAACTGGGCTGAGAGAAAACAGGGACAGCCTGTGCAGCTGATCTTTACCTGATGCAAGTCACCAAAACCTACTGAAAATATTTAACATCCTGAAGAGAAGCAGGAATAATGTGCTGTGCCCGAAAGCAGGAAAACACCTACATCACGACGCGTTTGCAAACACTACAGAAAACAGAGCTCTTTCACCCGAACTCTTCCCTAGGGATAAAGTTACACAATAATGTACACTAAAAATAATCCTATTAATTCATTGTTGATGTCGTTGTTTAATTAGAGAGTTCAAGAAGTAACTGATGATGCCTTGGGGTCTCACAAGTTGCAGGTCTCTGGAATTGTATGTATTCTACATATTGTGTCCAGTTCTGGGCCCCTCAGCTCAAGAAGGACACAACTGTTGGAGAGAGTCCAGCACAGAGTCACAAAGATGATGAAAGGAGTAGAACATCTCCCTGAGGAGGAAAGGCTGACTGAGCCGAGTCTGTTCCCAAAATCGTGATGTGGTCAAAACAATGATGGGACATGTATTGTATCCAAGATTTATTAATATAAATTGATCTGGAAATCTTCTATAATAAAAAACCCAAATCCCTCAGCCCCCATTCCCAAACTTCCTTTTTGCTTGCAGATAATTTTTGCTAGCCATAAATATTCATGATCATTTTTGCTCTCCATCAATATTCATGAAGTGACTTAATCAGGTTACGATTCTGTTTCCCTCCCTCCGCTCCCAGAAGAAAGTACGTTGAGATGTACATAAATGGAGAAACACCCCAAGCTGCGATCACTGATGTAAACAGCGCTGTATTTTTGCTACATTTTAAAAAGGTCTTGTAGAAATAATTTTACTCCCCTATTCAGAGGCAACATTTTGAGGTTGGGCAAATAAAAAGGGGAATACATTCATAGAATCACATAATTATAGAGGCTGGAAAAGATCTTTAAGGTCACCAAGCCGAGCCCATGACCTAACATGACCACATCGGCCACACCAGGGCACTAAGGGCCACAGCCAGGCTGTCCTTCAATACCTCCAGGAGTAGGGACTCCACCACTGTCCTGGGCAGTCCAGTCCAGGCTGTGATCATCCTTTCCATGTGAGGAAGGGTTTCCTAATATCCCACCTAACCCTCCTCTGGCTCCTTCAGGCCCAGCCCTCTCATCCTGTCACTAGCTGCCTGGGAGAAGAGCCTGACCACCATCTGAGTCCAGCCTCCCTTCAAGGAGTTGTAGAGAAGGAGAAGGTCCCCCCCGAGTCTCCTCTTCTCCAAGCTGAACAACCCCAGCTCCCACAGCCTCTCCTCATCAGACTTTTCCTCCAGTCCCTTTCCCAGCTTCATTGCTCCTCTGAACCTGCTCCAGTATCTGAATCTCTTTCTTGAACAGAGAGGCCAAAAACACTCCAAGATAACAACCGCAGATGCACTAAGCCTCAACACAGTGTTTTCCAATGTTGTCCTGCTAGAAGTTACAGCATGTTCCTGAAATTTTACTTGCCTTATTTTGGAAATAAACTTATTTATTGGTAGGTTACCTTAGAAACCTCCTCCCTCTTACAACTCCTACAAAAAAAATTGAGTAGGAAAAAACCCCAAAAAGGACTCATTTCACTCTATATCTGCCTAAATTGGAAATAAATATGAGTGCTGATTGAACAGCAATGTAACCTGCACGAACAAATCTCTTGCGTATTTTGGAAATAGAACTTTTCATCTGATCACTTGGTTCATGGTAGGTCAGGAATATAGTTTTTCTTCTATTAAAGTTTCCTTCTGTCTCCCTTCCAGATGGGATGAAGCTATCCTGGTGTTACCTTTCACTCTCCCAGAAACTGGGCTGTGCAAGACTCTAGTGGATTTGCTGTTCAAAGTATTTGCCCCACTACTTTATTGTGAATCCAAAAAGATCGGTAGGAAATAAGCTCCATCTTCCTCAAGCCAAACTTCACGCTCTTGTTCTCCTATGCTGCAGGACTGTAAGACAACTTATCATCTAAGCCATAGATGAAACTTCATTAGCCTGAATGACAGAATCAGGTTGGAAAAGACTTTCAACATCATGGAGTTCAAACACTAACCCAACTGTCCTAAGGCCACTGCTAAACGCTGTCCCTCAGCTCCAGATCTCCACATCTTTGAATCACATCTAGGGGTGGCAATTCAGCCCCCTCACTGGGCAAACTGTTCCACTTGCTGTATCAGGTACTTCACCAAACAAGAAGTAAATCACACTAAGCATTAAAAATTCCCACCCTAACAGCTCCCAAACTAAAGACGACGACTGATCACTTAGCAGTTACCATCTTGGGCAAAACATGGGGAAAATTAGCTTAATTAACAATGAAATCAGAGAAGGGCAATGAGAAAGAACCCCAAATCTCAAAACATTTTCCCTCACCCCTCCCTTCTTCCTAGACTCAACTCCACTCACTGTTTCTTCACCTTCTTCCACTGAGCAGCATGGAAGGGTGTGGGTATAGTATAGGGGTTGTGGTCAGGTTATCACACGTTGTCTCTGCTGCTCCTTCCTTCTCAGTGGAGGACTCCTCACACTCTTCTCGTACGCTGATGTGGGGTCCGTTCCATGTGAGAGTCCTTCCCAACCTTTGCCAATGTGGGTCCTTCCCACAGGCTGCAGTTCTTCACAAATCAAACATCCACCTGCTGTGCTATAGGACTGAGCATAGGCTGAAGGTGGAGATCTGCTCCACTGTGGACCATCATGGGCTGTGGGTGAATCCGCTCTACCACTAACCTCAACAGGCTGGAGAAGCACAACCTGCTTCACCCTGATCTTCACCATGGCTGGCAGGGGAGTCTCTACTCCAGCACCTGGAGCACCTCCAACTCCTTCCCTGACCTTGACATCTGCAGATCTGTCCCTCTAACATGTTCTCGCTCTTTTCTGGCTGCAGGGTTCTTTTCCAGCTTCTAAACCTGTTATCCCAGAGATTCTACCTCTGTTGCTGATGGGCTTGGCCCTGGCCAGTGCTGGCTCTGTTGAACATGAGGGAAACTTCTCACAGCTACTCATTGAAGCAACCCCTGCAGCCCTTCAACTAGGAAGACCTTGCCCTGCAAACCCAACACGAGGGTTCTCCAGATGTCACCTATTTGACTCCACAATCCAAAAAGGTCCTTTCAACCCTTGTACCACACCTGAGCTGCAAACCCAACTGGCTCCATCAGCCCTGCTGGGTTTTGCAGCATGAGCCATGTAAAGTAACAGAAGAATGGCAAATAAAAAAGTTCAATAAACCCTGAAATTTAACAGGATAAAGACACTTTTGCAGGTCCTGGACTCTCTTGAAAATCTCTAGTCTCCACTTGCTGGATATTCGACTTTGAATTTAACTTTCTCTACAACGTAACTGCTAAGGATGAAGGCAAAAAAACCCAACAGAGAAAAAAAATATCTCAGTGTTTCTCAACATAATGACCAACATAATCATTAGTTGAAAGAAGAAACCCAGTCTTTCTTGTGGAAGCTACTGATACATCCCCCTACACCGGGTATTTCTACTCTCTACCATCATCCTTACTCTACAGAAGCATCTCCAAACAGGTTGGTACTGCTACACATAGTAGTATAGACATAGCAGGTTCTAAGTCTCTCAAAGCCTCTAACTCACATATGAGTATCTTTCTATACAATAGACGAGGCAGCTCAACATAACCCAACGACTAAGGATTTTTAGTAGGTAGTGAAGAACAAATAGTCTGCTTTTAGTTTTGCCAGTGCACAGTGATACTATTAATAACCAAGAACAAAAGTGCTAATGCAAAACTGCTGGGATAAACTTGATGGGTAACACCTGCAGCCTCAGGGTGAGCCATGAGCATCAAAACAAAGGTACTTCTATGCTGTGCAACACATCAGGGAGGCCCCTGGGAGATGAACTTCAATCAAACTACCCTTTATTGCTATTTCTGCATAATTTGTTTTCCATTGCCCTGTCTTTTCTCTGCCATGCAAGACTCAGGACCTCCAGTGAGAGACAATCTGCCCCAGTGCCTCCAGTTATTACTGGTTTGCTTGTGCCAAGTGTAGCAACTAATTTTCTATTAAAAATACTCTTAATTCCCAAACACAGGCTCATAAAATTGTTTAGGGTGGATATTTGATATAGGATATTGGATAATTGAGTCCAACCATTAACCCAACTGCTCCAAGTCCCCTATAAGCTGTAGGAACAAATGTGGGCTTAAAGCAGAAATGATGGGGTAAAGCACCATGGAAGCCACCCAAGAGAGAAGGAAGTCTGCTCAGTTACCTCTTCCACAAACAAGTGCAGTCTCTTGGTAATCAGCCTCTTGTTTATGAGACAAAAGTGTCCCCTATGGCTCAATCACTTCTTAATCCTTTATGAAATGTTCTGCCTAATAAGGGAGCTGTTTTTGCTGCAGGTAGACAAAATGCAGCTGCTCCAGCTCCTAATGGCCCCAACAAAGGCAGGCAAACACAGTTACAGTTTGAAAACAAAAGCATAAAACATTACTTCAATTCTTCCAGCAGCAGCGGCGCCAAAACCTTCACTAGCACCAGAGCGTGAGACACACCAAAACCATACAGCAGGGGTCACCTGGCATGCAAGGACCAGGCCTAACGCTTGGGTTCAGACATTTCCAAAGCAACCTTTAGGAAAACTACAACCTCCACCCTTCCCCAGGGTATTTTCTGTTGGAATTAGTGGGTGTGCAATAATCGATGCAATTTGCTGGTTAGTGACTCACTGTGATAGGCAAAGCAGCAGGTTGGCCTCTCACCTCCTCCAAAACCCAACCTGGGATCTATCAAGGAGATTTGCAGAATGATAAATCCAGCTCTACCCTTCTCTCCCTGTTCACTGGGTTTGTTTTGCCTTTTTATAGGCTGGAGGCAACAGCCTTGAAGCACGATCAGTCAGCGCTAAGCACAACCTCTCTTCATGGAAACCAAATAGGGGAGGATGGTAAATACCACCCTCATATAACACACTTGGGCTGTGGCTTCTGGTCCAAGGAGACAAAATCAGTTTACTAACTCTGAGAAGAATCGTACCCGGCTATAAGTGTGAGGAAAGGAGCTGAGGGAAAACCCAGCATTTACAAAGGTATAAACGCAGTGTTTTCACACAGCTACCTCCAGACAAAACGTGATTCGTGAAGCTTGTTGACCATGTTCAAAACCCAGCACAGAACATTCTACGTCCCTTGAATTAATTTTGTGACTTGGCTTTGAAGCTCTTACTCCACACCACGTTTGCAAGACGGTGTGCTGTTACCAGCCTCACTAGGAACACTTGCCATCTGCCATCCTGGAGACCCCAGCAAACTCACTGTTGCAGACAAGGGAACACATAACAGAGTCTGAGAATATCTGAATTCATTTTTGAAACACATATGTGTTAGACACTAAAAAAAAAAGCCCTGAGCGTTCCTCAGATCATACTAGCAAAAGCAAAATTGAACCCAAAATGTTGTGCTTTTGCAGTATTTTGTGGACAAGCTTTGAAGATAAAAAGGCATTAAAAGTCAACGAGCAGGTCCATGGACTTTCTTTGCTCCTTATTCGACAGCGGGGGTTTCTTTCTGAGCTAGATAATGAAGCTTTCATCATATTTAAAAACCTCTGATTCAATGTTCTTGTTTCAATCTTAATTGTCTCCTTCAACTTTTGAGTTTGCCATCACAAATGTCTGAAGGTGATTGAACAGAAGAATCAACAGAATATTTGATAGCGGGTGCTTTACCCCTGTTACCAAGATGCTGGTTACATAGAACTTTCAATCTGGAAAAATTCCTGAGAAATATTATCAAGCTGTTTTTTTTAAAACACAAACCAATCATAGTAAGAACTTAGATGCTGTAACGTGGCAGAGCTGGATCTGAACTCTACGGTCTTAAATCTGGAGCAGTACTGCATCACACCAGTCTTTTCCATGCACAGCGCACAGTATGAAAAAGCGGAGATCCTCTGGTGGACCATTATTTCAGTGAGCAGTGACAATCATGCAGTTAGTTCTTGCTTTGGAGACATAAAACCAAATGTGCTCTTGGTCACCCTCTGAGAACCTGAATCCTCAGGAAACTTACTCCTGTGGTGTTCTCTGCCCCTCTTAAAGTTCTGTAAGTGTCTGCTACTCAGATGGTGGGGATACTCCTAGAGAAGCCAGACTGGTGCAGTACAAAGCCAAGGGATGTGGCTCTCCTCTGCGACAAGCAGTTCCCCTGCTGTGATCCCATATGGAACCAACCCTTGAAGTGAAAAGACAACCATCGAATGAGCTGAAAAAACCCAAACCTGCCCCTCAGATTTCTTCCAGTATGAAAAGTTTCTACTCCTCACAGCTTCTCCCGCTTCCCTTAAACCAGTTTTGAAGGTCATACATCACGGAACTATTTCATGCTCTAGTAGGTACTTCATTCTTTGTAAGTGACTTCCTACCAGACAAGTGGTTTGCAAGGACCAAGAACTCTCATTTCCTTTTATAGACTTGATTCGGAAACAAATGCCAGCAGCACCACATGAGCAACCCAGCAGCCACAACTGAAGCAACTCTCCTCATTAAATCCCAAACTCATGGAAAAGTCACATGCAGCTGCCAGATCTGTTCAGCCTCCTGCCCCTCCACCCAAGTTTTATCTAAATTCTTCCATTTTATCTCTCTTCTCTGACACTTTTTCCTGTCCTCATTCATGTATAAAAACCGGAGTAACTTCAACACAGTAACTCAGTCATTCTGAAAGATTTACAACAGCAGAAGAAGGAAGTACAAGCCTTTAGACACCTCAGTGACTGAGTTTCAGTGAAGTTTTGCAAATTAACAACCTCAAATGTAGCTGTAAGTACTGAAAAAGGATTCCAAAGGAAAACTTATTTGGCTTTTCCGACGGCTCTCGCCTTTAAGAGCTATTCTGGGAAAAGACTGTGGATACTGCTGCAGAAACACGTGCGACTATGTGAAAGTAAGAGGCTTCAAATGACCCCAACACTTGAAAGCAGCTGCTCACAACTTATAGTTCTAGAGACAGAACTGTTCAATCTCATCCTTCAGTAAGACTGAGGTGTCTTAAAGCTCTGAAAAGTAACACAGATTCCAAAGCAAGTGATTTTATGTCATGATTTTGTCTAACTGTATATAGCGTACAACGTTCTGTTAGTGCCCGCGTCCATCAGTCTAGTGCTGATGAGCACCAGAAATTGACTTCAGAAACATAAGATTTTAACTCCCAGTGTTTTGATTCTTAATTTACATTCTGCAGAGTATGGCATTTTGAAGGACTGCGATAATAACACCCTATACCGTCCTAATACAGAAAGAACGTTTATGCTGTAGCAACTGGAACTGCTGAGGTGTCACCAACCAAGTCATTTTCATTAGCCCCTAAATATTGTTGCAGCTCAGAAACTGCCTAAGTCAACAGAAACCTTCAGCTATAGGAACAGAAATCTCTATCTATATGAATATAGATGAGAGTCCTGGTGTGAGTGCTGAGCAGAGACAACAAACCGCTTGTAGAAGGGAAATTCTATGGGCATTCCAGAGATGGAAGTTGCTAAGGGCTCCAGCTTATCGGGATGCAGATGTTTCCCTGAAAAGAACCGACTTTCTCCAGCCTAAGCCAGCTCCTTCTCTTTCTTCTCAGGTTTTTTTTTTTTTAATATCTGCTGCAGGATTATTTCTCATGTCAGTGTAATATAACATGAAACCTGCTGATCAATATTGTAAACAGATGATTAGTGTCTTGTGACTGTCAAAGAACTGCTAATGAATCTCAATCCACGACGGCGAAGCAGGGACATGAGATAAAATAATTGGATTGAGCGAAATAATCAAACCAGGCAATTCCCTCAGTTGAAAAGGTAAATATTGGCAGAGCTCCTTAAACAGAACAAAATGATTTGAGCTTGTCTCAGCAATGGTAGGAAACACGTTCCTTTGCATCAACTAAAACCTACCTGCCACCACTGAAGCAGAGCTAGGGAGTTTGAAGTCATGGACACTGGAAACCCCCTCAACCAGCAGCTACTGAGGTGACACCACCATGCAAGTCCCCAAGGAACCTCTCTGCATCTTCGCTTAGATGTAGAGTTGGGGGATATGGTTTAGGAGTGAATTCATATAGTATGGTTGATGGTTGGACCTGATGATCCCAAGGGTCTTTTCCAACCTGAATGATTCTATGATTCTCTCCCAATTTCCTTCAGATGCTTCTCCTGCCACAGAGCCTGTCAGAGCCACCACAGGGCCAGTGGCAACCTCCACGCAAGATGGCTGGTTATACCTGAACACAAGTGAGCTGCTGGGAGTTCTGGAAGAAAAATATAAACTAACTAAATTCCATTGGATCTGGAGTGAAAACCTCAGGCAGATGCATGCAAATTGTGAGCAAAGCCTCAAAACAATGTAAACACAATTCAGACTGGGACTTTTGTTGCCTTCTGTCACAAACTCCAACCAACTCACTCCAAGGAAACAGAAATAACTTCTTCCAGCAGTAATCCCTCTAAATTTCTAGGGAAACTCCATTTCAGACTTTCTTTTGAGATCTCTTGCTGTCTGTGACTAATTGAAAGAACAAACAAATGCACACAGGCTATTCCTCACCCCTCAAACATCTTGAAGGACACTGGGAGCAACCATGAACTTTGGAGAGGTGAAGGTAGTGAAATCACCAACAGCTACTTGAATTAAACATGCAAATACACCTAAGGTCTTCCTCCTTATGTGCCCACTGATCTGGTTTTTACTGATCAGAAACACTGACTGAATGCTTCTTCATTTTCCAAGTTGAAATTCATTTGTCTAGTGAGGGAAAGAGTCTTCTTCAGCATTTCCATCAAAGGCTTTTTTTGCAGTTAAACCATAAAATTTATGTAAACACCCCAAGTTCAGTTCTGACTAACCTGATCTAATGTCCCCGCCTATTCAGGGGGGTTGGAACTAGATGATCTTTAAGGTCCCTTCCAACCCCAGCCATTCTATGATTAATTTGCTGCAGCAAGACCAAACTGTACACTGAAATAGTTCAACATATCTGGAGATTTTCTACATTTAAAGTAAATAATACATTTTTAAGTATAAAATGGAAAAAGCTGGTTTATTTCCAGGAAAAGCTTCAATGGGGGACACTGGGCATACAACACATTTGGTTAAACGGCACCTTCCTCATGGATGGTTGTTCCTGTTTTCAACTTGTGGCTTTCTTATCTACCTTTTAGAGATCCGGTTTTATTTTTAATGTTATATAATTTAATTAAGCAAACATTTGATAAACATTTATAAGCTATTTACACAGGTAACTGTATGGCAGATCCAGTTTGAGGAAATGAACTCAAAACCCTTTGCCTTCACAATCTGCTTTCTATATGAACACCCTATGGATTTGTGCTGTGTTTGAACTAAATAATAAAACCTTTTGCCTGTTATCAGCACTAATTTTTCACAGGTTTCCTTAAAAGAAACTCAAGGTAAATGTGGATAAAGAGCAGACTGATCTAAACATGAGAATAACGGTCCACATTATGGACTTTTGTGACTTTATTCAAAATTAAAGGACATCCCATCCCCTGTATAAACTGAGATTTTGTTTCTTCAGAAAATCTTTACATAAAAATGTAAGTTAATACATTACCTTTTTTTTTGAAATTATCTTGAAATAAGATAGAAGAATATGCAGGTATCGTCATTAATTGGACATGCAATGCAGATTTTGGCACAATTCCTAGTTTCCTTGTTTCCACATGCAGCCTGGGTTTTAGCTCTGACCCTCAGTCATGGATGGTTTCCCACACAAGTGGGGAAACTCAGCAACACTGGAGGACATTTTGCTTTTTTGGCTTTTCTGGCACTGGCTTAGTTTTGGGATAGGCTGAAGCCTAAATGCTAGTGCTGGGACAAGGCTACCAAAAGGAAGCTGCGGGAGTTGCATAGTAGGAAAAACTTCTTCCTGGAAAGGGTCCTCAAGCCTTGGAAGAGGCTGCCCAGAGAAGGGGTTGAATCACCATCCCTGGCTGTGTTTCACAACTGAGGAGATCTGGAGCTCTGGGACAGGGTTTAGAGGTGGGTTGGGACATCTGAGTTAATGGTTAGACTTGATGATCTTAGTCATTTCCAACCTAAATTCTTCAATTCTATGGCATCTCTCAGTACTGTATTTCTACATTTCTAGTAGAAACAAGAGGTCAACATCCTGCCCCAGCTGATCACCAAGAGCTACAGAACCCAGCCCACATAAAGATATGATGTAGGTGTACAAGAGAACCTTAAAATAGCATAAATAAACATAGCTGCCTACTGTCAATAATTGAATGGTGATCATATATGTTTATTATACACTTGTAAACTCCAAGGCAGCACTGATAGTCCCTCAATGCACAATTACTGTCTGGTTCATTACTGGAAGCATTTCCAATGGCACAAGCTCGGAAACCAGAAGGTAGGGATTATCAAGAGAACACTGAAAAGTGGTTTTCCCTTTAGAAGCAATGTCAGGATGAACATATACGCTTGCACTGAAGAAAACTGGTTAGCAGGATTCAGGAGTCACTTTAGCTTGATCACTGAATCACAGAATCTCTGTGGTTGGAAGGGACCTTTACGATCACCTGGTCCAACCTTCAGTCCAGTACTGCCAGGTCGTAAAGAACAGGCAGCCAGAATACATCTATCTATCTATCTATCTATCTATCTATCTATCTATCTATCTATCTATCTATCTATCTGTCTATCTGTCTATCTGTCTATCTGTCTGTCTGTCTGTCTGTCTGTCTGTCTGTCTGTCTATCTATCTGTCTGTCTATCTGTCTATCTATCTATCTATCCATCTATCTATCTATCTACTTACCTACCTATTTATATTTATTTGCCATGTTTTAATTACATAAATGATAAAAGTGAAATACTAGCTAGCCAACTGAACCAACTCAACAAAGTTCATTAAAAATGTTAAATGTCTCCTGTCAACAGGTTTCACAGGATTTCCAAACATTTCCAAAAGGAAAATGGCATTAAGTTCCTTATAAAGACTAGACAGAAAAACATCATCCTTTTTGGATTACAGAGATACGAAGGAACGTCACTAAATAAGTGTAATCTTTGAAATGAAATAGATGTGTTTGTTAGAAATGAGAATAGTGTTTTTGTGTATTAAATAACCCAAGAATTGTTACAGTAGAGCTGTGTAGCTTCTGATAGCTTAACTGCATCATTCAAATAGAAAGTATAATGGAATCACAGAACATTAGGGATTGGAAGGGACCTTAAAAAATCATCTAGTCCAATTCCCCTACCACAGCATCCAGGTGGGTTTTAAATGTCTTCAGAGAAGGAGACTCCACACTCCCACTGGGCAGCCCTTTCCAGTGCTCTGTCGTCCTCACCGGGAAGAAGTTCCTTCTCAGATTGATATGGAACCTCCTCTGTTCCAGCTAACACCCACGGCCCCTTGTCCTATCATTAGATGTCACTGAGCAGAGGCTGGCTCTATCCTCCTGACACCCGCCCTTTCCATATTGATCAACATTAATGGGGTCACTCCTCAGTCTCCTTCTCTCCAAGCTGAACAAACCCAGCTTCCTCAGCCTTTCCTCCTCAGGGAGATGCTCCACTCCCTTCATCATCTTTGTGACCCTGTGCTGGAGTCTCTCAAGTAGTTCTGTGTCCTAATTATGATGAAACTATTTGGTCCTTGTTCAACTGTAGTCCTCAGTACATATATCCTCAATATATATATCTTTGTACACATAACCCACAGTTATAATATGCTAAATGTTACTGAACTTTGCATATTTGATAAGTATTTCAAAACAAGAACTTCCAAAGGCAGCTTTAAGAACAATTAGAACATCCTTCTACCTCATATACAGTTCCCCTCCATTAGTGCACTATAAATCTAGCACATTCTGCAAGGCAGAGGCAAACCTCTGGCTTGGAAGATTTGTTTGCAGATTTACAGCTGCATTAGTGACTCCTAAATGTAATTTACTGCTCTATCAACCTGTATTCCCATGGCACAACTCTAAAGGTATCTCTCAGAATGCTCTTAGCAAAAAGAAAGATGAAATTTCCAGGAACAAAGTTAGAAAACTTACAGATTATCTACCCCACGTCACTAAAAAACAGCTGCTGTATGAGCATATCATCAGATGACATGTCATAAACCATCCCAGTATTCACCTCCATCTTCTGAGATCTGCTGTTAAAACATTACACAGGTAAAACACAGCACTGAAATCTGAAAACGTTTCCCCCATCTTTCTTATTTTGCTGCGTATCAGATCTGAATAAAAATAAAAAATACAACAGATTTTTGAAATTAGAACATGTATGATTAACAGACCTATCTGCACATCAACACAGACCCCATCATTTTGGTTCAAAATGATCTTTAAGGTCGTCGAGTCCAACCATGAACCCAACTGTCCCAGTCCCACCACCAAACCCTGTCCCTAAGCTCCAGATTGCGACGACTGTGAAACACATCCAGGGATAACAATTCAACCTCCTTCCTGGGCAGCCTGTTCCAAGGGCTGAGAAACCTTTTTTCCTAATTTCCAATGAAACTTCCCCTGGTGCAGCTTCAGGCCAAATCAGCTCTACGTAATGGGACAACTGATTCCATCCTCTTTGGTTTTACAAACCAATTTGGAATTAGGATCTATGACAGAGAATAAATCTACTTTTAGAAAGTAATTTAAGCAGTATGTTCTGCACTGATAGCCCACGGAAAACAACTGTTTTCCATAGCTTTTACTAAGTAGAAACAGTAAGAAAAACTCTTGTGCTCTTCCAAGATAACTCTTTGGCCCAGACCACCGAGTACTTGAGATGCAACTGAAGCATGTCACAGCTTGGTACTAAATCATTGTACTGACTTATTGAGTGGTTAAATTTATCTGGGATTATGGATCTTGCTCAAATCATCAGGGCAAGCATGTAACAGAGTCCATTGCATCTCAGACACCATATAACCTAATTCTTTGCTGAACAAGATCATAGAATAGCTGGGGCTGGAAGGGACCTCAGAGGTAATAGAGTCCCAACTCCTTGCCATGGGCAGTGACACCTCTCACCAGACCAGGTTGCCCAGAGCCCCATCCAATCTGGCCCTGCACATTTCCAGGGATGGAGCAGCCACAACCTCCCTGGGCAACCTGGCCCAGTACCTCAGCATCCTCACAGGGAGGAATTTCTTCCTCAGATCTCACCTAAATCTCCCCTCTTTTAGCTTGCAATCATAGAAACATTAGGGATTGGAAGGAACCTGAAAAGAGCATCCAGTCCAATCCCCCCGCCACAGCAGCACCACCTAGACGAAGTCACACAGGAACATATCCAGGCAGGTTTTAAATGTCTCCAGAGAAGGAGACTCCACAACCACCCTGGGCAGCCCATTCCAGTGCTCCATCACCCTCACTGTGAAGAAGTTCCTTCTGATATTTATATGGAACCTCCTGTGCTACAGCTTGCACCCACTGCCCCTTATCATTAGATGACACTGAGAAGAGGTTGGCTCCATCCTCCTGACAGCCACCCTTCAAATATTTATAGACATTAATGGGGTCACCCCTCAGTCTCCACTTCTCCAAGCTAAAGACACCCAATTCCTTCAGCCTCTCCTCATAAGGGAAGTGTTGTATGTCCTTCATCATCTTCATGACTCTATGCTGGACAGCCTCCAGCAGCTCTATGTCCTCCAGGGCCCAGAACTGGACACAATACTCCAGGTGTGGTCTCATCAGTGCAGAGTAGAGGGGGAGAAGAGTCTTTCTTGATCTGCTAAAGACCAGCCTTCTGATCTACCCCAGGATGCTGTTGGCACTCTTGGCCACGAGAGCACGTTGCCGGCTTATAGTCATCCTTCTGGCCACTAGGACCCCCAGGTCCCTTTTTCCTACACTGCTCTCCAACAGGTCAGCGCACAGCCTATACTGGTACCTGCGGTTGTTCTTGCCCACATGCAAGACTCCACACTTACTCTTGTTACAGTTCATTAAATTTCTCCCTGACCAGCTCTCCAACCTGTCCAGGTCTCACTGAATGGCAGCACAGTCTGCTGGGGTGTCGGCAACACCACCCAGCTTTGTGTCATCAGCAAACTTGCTGACAGTGCATGCCAATCCCTCATCCAAGTCATCAATGACTAGACTGAATAGGACTGGTCCCAGTACCGACCCTTGGGGGACTCCACTAGATACAGGCCCTGACCCATTGACCACTACTCTCTGGCTTCTATCCAGTTCACGATCCACCTCACTACCTGATCATCCAGACCACACTGCCTCAGTTTGGCTGTGAGGATGCTGTGGGAGACTATGTCAAATGCCTTACTCAAGTCGAGACAGACCACATCCACCGCTCTGCCGTCATCTGTCCACCTGGTTATGCCCTCATAAAAGGCTATCAGGTTAGTCAAGCATGATTCATTCTCAATATCTTGGAGCACAACATTAACTTTTCATTAAGGATATGTCTCTAATTTTCATTCGACAAAGTCTTTTCAATAAAGCATGAGCACACCTATGCTAGTTATTTCATTAACTATTCTATCAGCCAGTTGAAAACTATTAAATATTCTACTGATAAATATTCTATCAATAAATACAAACATTCTATAAGTTGCTTCAAATTTTCAAGAGAGTTTGGACCAAGCCCTTTATGAATTTTCCTCAGGGTTTTTAGGATTTTTTAAAGAATATTTGTTTTGTATCCCCACGTCTATATATCTGCATCTGCACTAGTGCTGCATTCTTTATCACTGACAACTAACCTCAGTTAACTTTCTCTCACTTCCAAAAGGACACACTGCTGCTGGACAGAGTCCAGTGCAGAGTCACAAAGATGATGAAGGGAGTGGAGCATCTCCCTGAGGAGGAAAGGCTGAGGGAGCTGAGTCTGTTCAGCTTGGGAAAAAGGAGACTGAGGAGTGACCCCATTAATGTTGATCAATATGGAAAGGGCGGGTGTCAGGAGGATAGAGCCAGCCTCTGCTCAGTGACATCTAATGATAGGACAAGGGGCCGTGGGTGTTAGCTGGAACAGAGGAGGTTCCACATCAATCTGAGAAGGGACTTCTTTCCAGTGAGGATGACAGAGCACTGGAAGGGGCTGTCCAGGGGGGTTGTAGAGTCTCCTTCTCTGGAGATGTTTAAAATCCACCTGGACATGTTCCTGTGTGACTTGATCTAGGTGATCTTGCTGTGGTGGGGGGATTGGACCGGATGATCTTTCTAGATCCAATTCCTAATGTTGTTCTGTGATTCTGTGAACCCTTGAACCCTGCTTGCAAAATGCATATTTCTAAAACAAACCAGCCACAATCAACAGAAAACCCCCGTCCCAAACCCCAAACCTAATGGACTGAGGCACAAAAGCTTCTGGTTTTCAGTATGGAGAGCCCTTCACACAGTTGTGGTGTCCCCCCACAGCTACCCAGTCTCCAGATGAGTGTGAGAGGATCCTCGAGCAGATCTTAGGATTATTTGGGAGATGGAGGAATGTGTTCAGAAATACAAAAATCAGCAATATCTTTGAGAGACCTAAAGAAATAAGTTAATCCTAAATAAAAAATGCTACAAATATCACCAAACGGTAGTTACTTCATGTAACTGGACTGCTAGACCTCACCATTCCGATTTATCCTAAGCTGACTGTCAAATGTTAAAAAGCAATTACAGCCAAAGAAATGATGAAGCAAGTGTAAATTACAGTGAATGTTGAGTTTGCATGAACATTTCCACGCAACAACCCTAACAAAGCACCTCAGCAAGTTTCAAACGTGATGCGTTTTGGACCTGACTTGGGAAAACAAGTTTAAGAAATATTTTTTACATTAAATTTTATGTATTTGAGGCAGATTCCCAAAACCAGGGAAACTGCAGACACCAGGCAAAAGAAAGGAATCACAACACCTGGACTGCGGAAGACTAGGACAGAAAGGAGCAGCCATTGTCAAGGACGCATCAGGTTTTCTAACTGAAACATCCTGGGGAGAAGCAGATTGCTGAAGCAGGGATTCTCCCTGACAAAATGGGGAAAAGCTGTGAAGAGAAGCTTCTCCCTGGCTGCTGGAGGAGAGGGGGACCACATGTGACAAAGGAACAGCAAATAAGGCTGGAGAAGAATCGTACAGCCATCTGATTTCTGCTCAGTGAGTTCTCCAGAGGAGAGAAGGACCTGAGATGAGAGCATGCACACGACAATGGTTTGGTCCAGGTCTGGTTTTCCTTTTATTTCTCTTTTAAGCTAAAGTAGAGGTTGTGGGGAAAAGTCTCCTTAGACCATATGGGTCTTCTTTGAGAAATTGCTCAAAGAACATGACTGCTACTATTTATATCAGATGCAACATCCTCCCCCTTTAGAGCAGGAGCAGTTCTAATTAGGAAGAAATCTTCCCTGTGGGGGTGCTGAGGCACTGGAACAGGTTGCCCAGGGAGGTTGTGGCTGCTTCATTCCTGGAAGTGTTCAAGGTCAGGCCAGGCAGGGCTGTGGGCACCCTGGTCTAGTCAGAGGTGTCACTGCCCAAGGCAGGCGGTTGGCACTGGGTGATCTCTGAGGTCCCTTCCAGCCTAAACCAGTCAGGATTCTATGAAATTTTTTAACGAGTCCTCAGGAGCTTGGTGTTTAGGTTTAGGTTCAATGATCAAGCAGCACTGAAATTTTAAACCAGCGGTGTAGTTCAGTTCTCCAGAACATTTCATTTCTGCCGTATTGCTCAGGTTCCTATGATATGGATGAGGTCTAGCCTGCCAGTAAATATTTAAGAGTAAATATTTAAGGTTCACACTACTAAATAGTATGAAGTGTAGCTGCACAGGTTCATCTCAGGACTAGGGGTGCTGATACAACCTGCCCAATACCCAAAGGCAGATGGACCAGGGAGAAATGAGCTCTCCATGAGTCCTGCAGCTTGCCAAGGGAAGGCTGCAGTACGCAATGACAGCGTGAATCCAGGTGCAAATGTAGGTATATTCCTGAGGAACATATTCCTGAGTTTGGAGAGAAATAAAACATTCCAAATCCTCTGGATAGGAATTACATAAAAGAAATACTTCTAGGTGGAAACACAGCTTTCGTAAGAGGAACACTGGAAACTCGAAGGGAAAAAGGTCAGCGTTAATAACTAATCTGTTCACTTGATAAGAATTAACAAGCATCGCAGCTGACCCTCTAGCAATTATAAAACAGCCCTGACTGATGCTCTCTTGTGACTTCTACAGTATTTTACAACTATTACATAAAAGAGTGATTTTTAATTATTTTTTACCCCAGCATTAAAAAAAAATCTTTAATTTCTTCATCAAATTTCTGAATTCCTAAAGACTTTTTGATGAGCACAATGGTTTAACTCAAAGTACTTCACTTGGATCGGATCAGCGTGAGCAACTCCAACAGATAGTGTACAGCGCACGATGACAATCTAAGCACAAAATCTACTCTAAGAACAGGATTACAAATAGGTTTACATGGTTGTATGACAGTGACAGCCCCATAACAAAGACCTATGCGATGCATTTCATAAAGAGAATAAATAACTGACGGAATCTGTTTGAATCTAAAAGAGCAGGGGGGGAACAAACGTTCAAGCTTGGTCAGGATAGTTTGCCTTCTGATTTTAACTGATAAGTGTCAAAGAGAAGACAAAAAGCAAGAGGCAAGTGAAAACTTGTCAGAATAGCCACTGAAAACTTGTTTACCTCTTTTTCTGCGATTTTAATCTGATAAAACACGTCCCTTGTAGTGCCTGTAGTGTTCAGCTCTCCCTGTGCTGAGCTCTCCAAACTTCACCTCACCTCATGTTTTATGATGGATCTCCATTTCATTGACTGGGCTCCAAGATATATTTAGACTTTAGGCTAAATGGACAATCCTAACTGTAATTTCCAATTTCACTGCACTAATTTAGGGTAATCCTTATTTATAATTAATCAATAGAGCAAGAAAACAACAGAGTAGGTTTAGACTAGACATCAGGAAAAAATCCTTCATGGAAAGGGTGGTCAGGCACTGGAATGCGCTGCCCAGGGTGGTGGTTAAGTCACCATCCCTGGATGTGTTTAAAAGTCACTTAGATGTAGTGTTGGGGGATCTGGTTTAGAAGTGAACTTGTAGAGTAGGGTGGCTGGTGGAGTTGATGATCCAAGGGTCTTTTCCAACGTGAATGATTCGACGATTCTATGATTCTAAAATGTATTGACAACCTGCTGCAGAGTTTCTGAAGTCCAGCTGAAGATTTCATTGGTTATTGTCAGGATTCAGGTGTTTTTTCTGCCAAGGGTTAAAATGTGTCCTCTTAACCAGTGCCTGCCATCTTAAAAACTCAAGGGAAGATAAGAACTTACTGCAAAAGAACATAAAACATAAAAACTGATAAGGAATATGTATCTTCTGAGACGTGCTAGAAGTACTCCTTCACTGGTTCTGGAAGAGTCTTGTATTCACTTCCCAATTTTTATCATCATTATTCAAATAAAAAAAATAAAAGGACCCTTGATTTTCTAACGCTAGAAATAACAGCAAACGACTTCACACAATAGTCTGTGTCGCTAATCCTAAAAGCCCAACAGATCTGTTCTGTTCCTACTGCCAAACTGAATTTAACATTCAAAAACACTAATTAAAAACCACTTTGTAATTAGTTAGTGTTAAAACAATGGTCCCACTTTTGACCTGCCACTTCAGGATTTAATTGATTACAAAACAAATGGCAGTTGGGCTGCAGCTAGAAGCCCCGTTTTATTCTGGTTAGCCACACCACGAGATGAGATGGTCTGGGGTGTCTTAGATTCCTATATTTACACCTGTATGACACGAAATATTGTGTAGAACTTTCACAGACCCAGAGATCAACCCAGGGCTGATCTCTGCAATTCCTAGTCATCCTAAATGAGCTGCACATGTTAATTGGAGGAAAACAATGCTCTGGGTGGAATAATCTACTTACACCAGTGGGTTGCTACGAACTCTTACTGGTGATAACAGTAATTTGCAAAGGATTGAATCGTGGAGATGAAGAGAAAGTGGATTTTTGCAACTGGACTCTGGCTTTGTGCGAAAATATAAAATAAAAACAAGAATCCCCATTTTTGGAATCTATTTATTTTAACAAAATTCCTCAGAAATAGTCTGTTTATAAGAATTAATATTTTCCATGGTTGAGGAATTTTGTTTTTTATAAGGAACATCACTTCTTTATTGTTATTCTGCTTCTCATATGAGACTCACTTGAGACTTTATTTATATGGTTGTTTTACTTAGGGCTCTGATTTCCTTAAGATCCAGGAACAGGAGGGGTTTTGTATTTCTTCATTTTTAGCAGACTCTTTAGAGTCATAGAATAGTAGGGGTTGGAAGGGACCTCTGGAGATCATCTAACCCAATCCCCCTGCTAGAGCAGGTTCTCCTTGTCCTGAGAAATAGAATTATTCTACACCATTGCACAGATCTTTTGTTATTTTAATTTTCTAAGTCCTCTGGAAGAATCAAATCCAGAACAACCACGTCTTCCCCTGCCCTTTCTGAGCAGTTAACAATATTTAATGCAGAAATTCTTGTGACAATGGAACCACGTATGGAATTATGCAGCTGTCAGTGATTACCCATCAGCCCAGCACATCAACGTCCAGCCATGCAGCACAGCAGCCAAGACCCCTCCCTTTCCAAACCATGCTGGCCAGTAGCATAGGAGGGAACTAGCTGAGGGTGAAAGTGTTTTCTAGCCAGTGAAAGGGATGAGGACTGTAATATCTGACCTTGTTATTTCCTAGCGATGGCCATCTGTGCTGAGAGGATGGGCTTTTTAGCAACATCAGCTCAACCGAGCTGAGACTGTCTGTTTCTAATAGGTTGTGATGATTTTTCCTTACAGAATGACCTTTGCCTGCTGTTTGGACAGTGAAAGGACACAAACCCACTTGTTCCCTGTTCCAAGTCTGGTTAAGATTCCCATGGTTTAACCTCCTAGATAATGCTCTACTTACTACCCGAAACAGGGGACAGGAATTCCTACAAATCCAGTGAGCTGGTGTTCTTGTGTTCCTCTGGGAAAGCTCCTGCTCTGCTCCCTGACTGGGAACCAGGTGGAGCAGGAATCTGAATTTCCCAGACAACTAGTCTGAGCGCCTGCCTTGGAAGCTCTGCCTGGCTGCACCTTCAGCCAGTTTTATTAGGAAAGACCTTTCCAAGTTTTCTTTCCAAGATACTTCCAAGCCCCTGGTTTCAGTGAATCAGCATTTCCAGATGACAGGCTGCTGCACTGAAAAATTAATGAGTGGCTGAATTTGTAAGAGCCATGGGGATCCCATTTATCAGTTCTGCAGTCCAGACTGACCCTGACTGTCAGCATGTGCTCTCCCTCCCGCTCCCCAAAAGCATTTAGGATTTAAATCAGTTATGAAGAGCCCTAAGATTGTATTGATTCCAGTAAACCATCATTTCAAGGCTGTGTGTTCTTATGATGTTGAAAGCAGAACGTCAGAGAAGTCACCCCCACTGCTGTAAAAATCAGGGGACGTTTAGAAAAACCATGTTGGTCTCTCCCATGCTTTAACATTTTAATGGGGATAAATTGTAATGGACTTAAATTATTACAATGCCTCATTAAAAATAGATATGGTCGTTGTTGTTGTAAAACACGACCCACAAAAGAACCACGTAGGGTTTTCTCACTTTTCAGTGTGAAATCCTTGCTGGTGTTACCATGGGAAACCGATTCCTGCAGCAGTTCTTTTTCCCAGCTACATTCAAGCAACATTTAGTATCTGAGTGAAGTTTGCATCTCCAAAATCTTTGTCAATACATGATTTTCATACACTATTTTTTAAACTAGATTATTCCTAAACATGGAATAGACTGTTATAAAATCTGTTCCCCACACTTTGGTGAAGGAAACCCTCTAAGAACAAGCATTCTTACTATAGTTCAGCTAGCAGAAAAGAGAAGAAATGGCTAATATTTCTTGTGACATATGGAAAACATTGTCTTGCACTTGGTCCCACCCTTTCAAGACAGCACAATGGTTCTTCAGGGGCCAAATTTCCGACAGCAGCCTCAGGTACACAGAGCCACGTTGTGCTGCAAAGGTTTCCTGGCTGCTAGAACACCTCTCTGCAGCAGAATCATATCTGGGTTTCCGGTGTCTTTCAGCTGCAGCAGCACACCCTACTTTCTATGAAACACTCAGGGAGCATGTTGTGCCTGCAACACTACGGTGTGACACCTAAGCCAGAGTGCCATCCAAGTCTAAAAGACAGACACAAGCTTATCTGTTGTGTTAAAGTCATTTAGCCAAGGCCATTGGAAAAGACCTGCGGGGTTTTTTTCCACACACACTCAGGGGGTTGGAAGGGACCTCTGGAGACTTCACAGCCCAAACGCCCTGCAAGAGCAGGGTCACTGAGAGCAAGGTGCCCAGGATGGAATCTCTCCAGAGCAGAAGACTCCACAACCTTTCTGTACAGCCTGGGACAGTGCTCTGCCACCCTCACAGTCAAGAATTTTTTAACTCACGTTCAGGTGGGACTTTCAGTTTGTGTTCATTGCTCCTTGTCCTGTCGCTGGGCACCACTGAACAGACTCTGACCCCTTCATCCTGCCCCTGCCCTTTAGCAGCAGCATTGATCAGATCCCATTCAGCCTTCTCTGCTCCAGGTGAACAGCCCTAAGTGTCTCAGCCGTCCTTCAGCATGGAGAAGCTCCAGCACCCTCAGGATCTCTGCAGCCTCTGCTGGACTCTATTCAGTAGTTCCTTGTCTCTCTTGAACTGGGCAGCCCAGAACTGAACTCAGGACTCACTAGGGCAGAGTAGAGGAGAACACTCCTTGACCTGCTGGCCACACTCTTCATGCACTCTGGGAATCCACTGGCCTTCTTGGCCACAAAGGCCCACTGCTGGCTCATGAAAAACTTCTTGTTCCCCAGCACTCCCACGCCGTTCTCCATAGAGCTGATTTCCAGCGAGTAGACCCCCAACTAGTATGGGTGCAGGCAGTTGTTCCCATGTCCACCCTACACTTGCCCTTCATTCTGTTCCTGCTCACCCAGCTCTCCAGCCTGTCCAGATCTCGCCAAATGATGGTGTGTCCCCACTTCTTCAGTTTCAACAAAACTCAGGAGGGTTTCTAAAAGCTGCTTCCCATCCAATCCCTCATCTGTTCTGCCAGATGCAGAGGAAAAACAAGGAACACGTATGGTATTGCTGTCACTGGAGTAACTGCAGCCAGCAGACTGCTAACAGTAATTATGGCACCTGCTGATCCTACAATGTTTTCCTTCAACCCCAAAACCAGATTTCCCTAGCCAACACATCACCTGATTTTACATGATCACACACCATACTTTGGCCATGTTACACCATGGATTTCTGGGGAGAAGGGATATTCTAAACAGCAAACACAATTATCTTAAATTTCCCCCCTCCCAAGGAAGTTAAACTGGCAAAAGTTTAAGCTCTAAGCTTAGTATTTTGTTTTGCAGACTGTCATGGTGTAATTCTCTGGAGTCTTGGCTGCAGAAGTGGTTTCCCAATCCATTACACTGTACCTCAGCTTAGGATCTGCCATCTGGTAATGGTAAGACTTGACAATCTTAAAGACCTTTTCCAACCTGAACGATTCTGTGATTCTATGAGTGATGCGGCAACAGACTGAAACCAAAATGAATTAAAAGAACTTTCATTTGAATGAGAAAGAATAAAAAATTTTTCCTCAATTACATTAACAAAGTATTTGGTTTCAACCACAATGAGTGCTGGAGACTTGGTCTGACTTGGCACTATAAAGTAACTGCAGTATGTCAGGTGTAGGCAAACAGCTGAGATCCTCAGCAGCTCACCCACTCAGATCTGTGTCCAGGAGACAGACTCAGCAAGTGATCACAGAGCTCATAATGAGGAAGGCTACCAGAACTTCTGCTCACAGTGAGCGAGGTGATGGCACACTCCTGGTATTCAAGACTCCAATTCACTCTTGCCCAGTTCCTCTTGCTAATCATCTCGCTGGGAAAAGATCTTTAAGATGTGTGCCCTGGGATTGTAAAGAAGGACAAATTTACTTTAAAAGCAATGTACAAAGCATGGTTTAGGTAGGATCATGGAACTGTTCAGGCTGGGAAAGATCTTCAACATCAGCAAGTCCAAACATCAACCCAACTCTCCCAGTCCCACCACTAAACCTTATCCCTAAGCGCCAGATCTCCACAACTGTGAAACACAGCCAGGATGGCGATTCAACCCCCTTCCTGGGCAGCCTCTTCCAAGGCCTGAGGACCCTTTGTCCAACCTAAACTTTCCCTGGTGCAACTTGAGGCCATTTCCTCTTGTCCTATCACTCTTTCCTTGTGAGAAGAGACCAAGTCCCACCATTCTACCCCTCCTTTCAGGGTGGGCACACACGGAAACACGGGAGGTTCCTCTGAACAGCTGGAAACTCTTTCACTGTGAGGTTGATGGAGCACTGGCACAGATTGTCCAAGGAAGTTGTGGACTCTCCATCCTTGGAGATGCTCAGAAGCTGCTTGAAACCAGTCCTTGGAAACTGGCCCGCCTTGAGCAGAACTGCTGGAGATGATCTCCATAAAAGCCTTCCAATCACAACTCCTCTATGAGCCTGTGACATGCTCTAGCTCCACAATTTCAAACTCTGTAGTTTAAACTGAAGCCCAAAATACAAATATTCTTGACAGACAAATCAGGAAATAAAAGAGCACTAATTAAAAAAAAATCAACTTATCAATCAATTACATTCAATTAATTCACTTGGATAACTAAAGGCAAACCTTGGTTCAGTTATGTTTACATAATTACTATTTCTTCCAACTATTTTCCTTGCTCTCTGATGGCTAAAAAGGCAATAAAAGCCACATGAAGACTGCCCCTGGTCTCTCAGGAATTCCCAAAAACCACATGAACAGACCTGAGTAAAAGCTGAGAGAACTTGCACCTAGGAAAGACTTCTTCATTGAAAGGGTCATTCAGGATTGAAGGACGCACCATCAGACTCCACAGCAGTAGAGACAGATGCAAAGTGCCACTGAAGTCCAAAAGACATTAACTTTTTCTAAACAGAAAAGTGAATTGTAAGAACCTAGAAAACCTCCTCTGGAAGGGAGTCATCATCAGCAAGCCATGAGGAAAGAGAGGTTAGAGTGGAGAGCGACTGCATCTCCTTCCAGACTGTCCTTGGCCCTCACTTCTGAGAAGGGAATACACAGTTGTCTTACATGGCATTTAAGAAATCTGAGTCAGGAGCTTAAAACTATGACAACATGTAAAGGAATAATTATATACCTAGTGAGAAAGGAATGTCTGAGGGAGGGATACTCTGTCTGGATGCCAACACCAGCAACTAACAGCAAATGGCTCAAACTGGAAGAGCCTTTCCCTTAAAGAACCATTTGGTCTCTGTTTCACAGAATCACAGACTCCCTCCAGCAGTTTTGTGTCCTTCTGGAACTGAGGGGTTTGGAGGATCCCTGAGCGTTCTGCAAGTTCTGGTCTCTGCAAGGAGCTGCTCTGCACTTTCTGTAGATGCTGGTTCACTCTGGTCTACTGGATCCTGTCCAACCTGCTCCCTTCTGCAACTTCAAGATTTAAAGCTGGAAATGTCTCCAGTTTTTTTATACTCGGCGATTATCTCACAGAAACAAGGAGAAATGTCCCAGGTGAATCCCAGTGTTGTTAAGCTGTCAGGTACAAACGCTTTCTGCCATCTGGGTGCCAATTTTTTTAATCTCATCCACCATTGCATCATTATACATCTTCATTTTTCATAGTGTCTGCAGATTCAAAAACCACACCTATGATTATCCCTCATAACAAAGGGAAGCTTCTCATAAGAATCATAGAATTGACTGGGCTGGAAAAGAACATCAAGTCAAACCATGAACCCAGCTGTCCCAGGGCCACCACTAAACCCTGTCTCTGAGCTCCAGATCTCCATGACTGTGAAACACAACCAGGGATGGTAATTCAACTCCCTCCCTGGGCAGCCTGTTGCGAGGCCTGAAAACTTTTTCCAGGAAGAAGTTTCTACTCGTGGCCACTCTAAACTTTCCTCGATGCAGCTTGAGCCCATTTCCTCTTGTACTGTCACTTTTTCCTTCTGAGAAGAGACCAACCCCCACCTCTCTGCACCCTCCTGTCAGGCAGCTGTAGACAGCAAGAAGGTCTCCCCTCAGCCTCCTTTTCTTTAGCCTAACCAGCCCCAGCTCCCTCAGCTGCTCCTCACAAGGCTCCCAGCCTTGCTGGCCTTCTCTGGACCTGCTTGAGGCCCTTAATGTCCTGCTTGTATGGAGGTGCCCAAAACTGACCTCAGTACTCTAGTTTGACGTTCAGCTGCAGCTGAACACCAGTTCTTATGAGTTGTGTTGAAACAACAGAGTATCTTGAGGACCACATATGACCAAATGCTTTTGAGACCTCCTCGATCTGGCCAGCCTAAGCACTCCTCGGGCTGTTTTGTCCTCCCCATAAACAGCAAAGCCTCACTTCATGCTGCTCAGCAGTGTCACAATGTCAAAAACATCACTTCTTTAAATTTAAATAACAATCATCGCACTCATTCTCTATTCCCCACTTTGGGGTCTTTGATCCTCATTTTGGTCTCTTTAAATAATCTGTTACACAGATCCCGAATTAGAAATAAATTGCCTCTGAGGAACTTTTTTTGCATGTTAACTCAGGAGAATTGTGTGTCCTTCCAGGTAAGAGTGCCTTTATTTTCATTCAAAGTCTTTTGTTTCTCTTTTTTTGAGACTAAAAAAACCCCTTGAAAAAGTGAAACACACCCCCATCTTGTCTCAAATTCCCTGGGCTCTTCTTTTATGTCTCCAGGAGGAAATATTTCCATGAGAAAATGCACATTTGTTTGTAGCAGGCTTTGTAAGACAGGGCTGGAGGAGGTACCATTGGGAGAAAGAGAATTCAAATGGGACAAGAGTACTCAACTCCCCATAGCAATAGTACTTGACTCTTGAGGTTTCCTCCTCTCCAAGAAATGATTCAAGGGCTTCCAAACAGAGCAGTTTGTGGTTATGAGATTGTTCTTAGGTATCAGCCGTGGATGTGTTCCTGTGTGACTTGGTGTAGGTGACCCTGCTGTGTCAGGGGATTGGACTAGATGATCTTTCAAGGTCCCTTCCAATCCCTAATGATTCTATGATCAAATTGACAGCTGCGTCTTTGCATGACACCAGAAAGACTCCTTTTAGTGTCACTGCTTTGGTGATTTCCAGTACCTTTGAGAATGAGATGTAGAACTACCGATAACTTCAGGCCTTCTTCTCAACTGCTAATATGTTCTGAACCATCTGTTAACCTTGTGGGCTTCATGTCTTCTGAAGATTCTGCTTATATTCACTGTACATATCCTCTCCATCTACTGCAACCTTTTCCACCTATCTCAGCTTCTGCAAAGTAAAACAACTGAAGCAAAAAGTGATGCCCTACAGAAAAATAACCCCCCAAACCACCACTCATGCTGCCAAAGCCTTAGCTGAATCAGAACACCCGAGAACACTTTGAGGGCAGCTAGTGCAACCAGCCCACTGTGCAGAAATGGGAGCATCAGACAGCTAAGTTTCTTCTGCTTTGGCCTGCAGAGATCTTTACTTCTTTGTATTTTCTTGAGCTGACATGAAATGTGGCTCAAGATCTGACACTCCTGTGATGATGTGAATAAAAATATGCCCCTGTCCATGTCTTGTCCACAGGCTTCTCCACATAAAGGCTTAAGTTACAGTTAAAATTGTTAAGGTTGGAAAACATCTTTAAAAGTGTAGAGTTGTCCACGTGGCACTGGAGATCTAGCCTGATTCCATACAATTTTCTTTCCCTAAAAGTCCTTCAAAGAGATGAGAGAAGTGGGACTTCACAGAATCACAGAGTATTAGGGACATCTAGTCCAATCCCCCTGCCACAGCGGGATCACCTAGATCAAGTCACACAGGAACATGGCCAGACAGGTTTTAAATGTCTCCAGAGAAGCAGACTCCCCTGGGTAGCCCCTTCCGGTGCTCCGTCACCCTCACTGGGTAGAAGTTCGTCTCATACTTACATGGAACCTCCTCTGCTCCAGCTCACACCTGTTGCCCCTTGTCCTATCATTGGGTGCCACTGAGCAGAGCCTGGCTCCGTCCTCCTGACCCTCACCTTTTCCTTATTTATCAATATTAATGGGGTCACCCCTCAGCCTCCTTTTTTCCCAAGCACAAGAGACCCAGCTCCTTCAGCCTTTCCTCATCAGAGAGATGCTCTGCTCCCTTCATCACCTTTGTGGCTTGGTGCTGGACTCTCTCCAGCAGCTCTGACTGCTTCTTCTTTAGGCTGTCTGTCCCTTTAAGTTTGGATGACTTCCGGTAGGATGCCACCGCTGCCTTCCGCCAGGGAAAAGAAAGCCCTTCTGAGAGGGTTTTAGAAAATATTGGTAGAATTATTTTTTAAAATGAGGTGGAAAGATGTGACAATTAGTTTGGTTGCTGATGAGAAACCAGTTTCACATGATGAGTTCATAGTTTTGGATGGAGTATCCTCTTTTGTTGAAGCCTGGTCAGTGGAATGCTCAGATTTTTTGGTTTCAAACACTGTGGGAAAGGACCCTTTCAGAGAGAGTCTTTTGGAGATCAGTAATAAAGAAGAGACTACGCACAGAACTCTGTGTCACATCTGTTACCTTCAGTGAAAAGAAAGAACTGCCCATTCAGGAATGCGACAGACCTGTGTGAAGAAGGAGATTCAGGAGACCTTGCTGACAAAACTTCTTTCACAAGCACCACTTTGAGCTTCAGATCCTCTGCTCAGAAGTTGTGTGAACTCGGCATTTCCAACTAAGAGCTGCCCTTTGAGCCAGCCTGAGTGTTTTGCAGAGGCCTCAGATGCCAAACAGAACAAGACACAAGAAGAGGCACAGCTCCTGACCCCTTAAAATCAGGTATGGAATTTCAGGAGATGAAGAAAATACCTGACACCATGCTCCTAACTTTTCTCCAGAAATAAAACCCCACTAAAATAAACCACTAAAATAAAAAACTCATGCTTAAACCACATCTGGAATATTGTGTCCTGTTCTGAGCCCCTCAGTCCAAGAAGGACACAGAACTGCTGGAGAGAGTCCAGCACAGAGCCACAAAGGTGATGGAGTGGAGCATCTCCCTGGAAAGGCTGAGGGAGCTGGGTCTCTTGAGCTTGGAAAAAAGGAGATTGAGGAGTGACCCCATGAATGCTGGTAAATATGGAAAGGGTGGGTGTCAGGAGGATGGAGCCAGGCTCTGCTCAGTGGCAGCCAATGATAGGACAAGGGGCACCAGATGTGAGCTGGAACAGAGGAGGTTTCACATCAATCTGAGAAGAAACTTCTTCCCAGTGAGGGTGACAGACCACTGGAAGGGGCTGCCCAGTGAGGCTGTGGAGTCTCCTTCTCTGGAGATGTTTAAAATCCTCCTGGCCATATTCCCGTGCGACTTGATGAAAGTGATCCTGCTGTGGCAGTGAGGTTGGACTAGATGATCTTTCAAGGTCCCTTCCAATCCCTAATGTTCTGAGTCTGTGAAAGCAAGGGATGCCTGAAGCCTGTGTCTGTAAAAGGGAGAAAACAGAAATTTCCTAAAGGTTCTTCCTAAAGGATCGTGGTGAGGATCTGTGAGACAGAAAAAATGGAACAAAGAACAAAAAACAAACCAGAAAAGAAAAGAAAGGCCAACCTAGATGCCAACTATTGGTGATCTGCAGTGCTAGCACAATAGACCCAGTGTTTTCAGTGGACACTGTCAATGTTCTTAGTCTTAAATTAGAGGCAGCAGCTGTTCCAGCATACAGCTGAGCGTGACATAAGCCTGGGTAAACGCTCTCTTCTGCCACATTCTTCTAATGGGATGAGGGCTGTGTTTTCCCTCTCCTCATAGCACAGTTCCCTTCCCCAAAAGTTCAAAATAACAAACCAAACTCCAGTTCTGCCACCAGAAAGCAACCAAGTGGGGGCAACACAGTTTGTCAGGTGGGTGCGTGGATCAGGCATCAAAACACCTCCTTCAAAGGGCAGCAACCTTGTCAGCATTCCACAACCAGGGTATCCCTGTTCCCTTGAGCCTTCGTTTTCCACTGTCAGCAGATTCCAAAGTCAGTTTTGTACAGAAATCCCAACTTACAGTTCCTACAGGTTTACTACATGAAGCATGGAGACACACGTCTGTACCTACAGAGGAATGTGCTGCATCAATCAGTTTCATTGAATTCTTTGTTGTCCTCACATTTTAATTGCTAAAGCTTTTCAAAACCAAAACTTGAAAATGACAGAAATGACTTGAAAATGGTGAAATCTGAAAGTCCTTTAGAGTTGACGAGAAATGTCTCTCTCTCCCTTCTCCTCCACCCTTGGATTTTCATAGTTTTTGGGGCATCTAGAGGTCAGGCGGAGAAACTTGAGAACATACTGCAACAAATGAGCCAGGACTTCCACAGGACCAAGATGATTAAGTTGAAACCATGACAGTGATTTGCATGGAAAGGCAGCTGACCTCCATCTCATGACTTATTTTTAAACCAAATGAACTTTGAAGCTGACAGACAAAGGCAGAGAAATGGCCTCTATATTCCAATTTTCAGCGAAAGCCTGTGGAGATGGGAGAACTCACAGCAGAGCTGCCCAGCTCCTTTTCTCTGTGGTAGAGAGACAAAACCAGTTGCCATGGCTAACACTGGCCACTGGAGAAGACTGAGAATTCCAGGTAAATCTGCAGCAGAAGAGACAGGTCTTAGAGAAGACTTTGCCAATGAGGAAACTGTAAACTGTTAAAGCAGAGAGTATAACGCTCAGTTACCACTCCCACCTTTGCAGGGTAGCCCTTTAAACACACTGTCCCTTGAAGAGGGACCTGTAAGTTCTATGGCCTGTGATTTCTTTACTGTTCTAGTCCTGTAGAGCTTGGTGAGTTGTCTTCAGGTGGTAAGGGATGGCGACAATAAAAGATAGGTGTTTGCAATGGAGTTCTAACAAGGCTACTTGCAACACAAGAGCAGCTCTGGCACAAACTGATACCTTGGCTTTCTGTTATTGCCTTAGACCATCAACACCCTCCAGGCCACTTCTTCCAGGTTTGCTTCAGCTGGGATCGACTCAGCTGAGTTACAGTAGCTGCTGCGCTACATGCTTTTTGTGATGATTCAATTCAAAGAGCTTGAATGCTGTTTCACAAGGTGCTCTCTCTCCATCTCCAAGTTAAAGAACATTGACAAATCAAAAGCAGAAACTCCATCGACAAGCTGTTCCAACTGGAGAAAACTGCAATTTTAAGAGAGCACAAGAATTATAAGAGGCTGCTTATTGCTGTAGGATTCTAGGTTCTGTTATACTGTTGCCTAGAGCTGTGTTCTCGTTGCAAGAAAGCTGTTGGTCAATCTCTCTGTTACAGAGCCTGTCACTCCATTAAGGAAACTGATAGGACAATGCTAAATGAAATCCAAGCAGATCAAAGCATAAGGAGGTTTAAAAGTCACGGGTATCTGGAGCTCAGGGAAAGGGTTTAGCAGTGGCCTTGGAACAGTTGGGTTAATGGTTGGACTTAATGATTTTCATGGTCTTTTTCAACATAAATGATTCTATAATTTCCAGCATGGACAAGGTAGGGACACAGAATCACATAGAAATTTATAGAATCGCATAATCACAGAATGACCAGGGTTGGAAGGGACCTTAAATGTCATCTAGTCACAACTCTCCTGCACAGGCAGGGATACCTTCACTACAGCGGGTTACTCAGGGCCCCAGCCAACCTAACCTTCAACACTGCCAGGGATCATGAGACCGCCACAACTGCCTTGGGCAACCTGTTCCAGCATCTCAGCACCCTCACAGCAATGTCCAACCTCAGTCTCCCCTCTTAAGTCTGAAACCCTTTCTCCATGTCCTCTCACTACCACCCATGTAAAAGCCCTCTCTAAGCTTTCTTGTAGCCCACTTCAGATATTGGAAAGCTGCTCAAAGGTCACCTGGGAGCCTCCCCTTCTCCAGGCTGAACAACCTGAACTTGCTCAGCCTGTCCTCAAAGGGGAGGTGCTCCAGCCCTCTGATCATTTGAGTTGCTGTCCTCTGGACATATTCCAGGAGCTCTCTGTCCTTCTGATGCTGGGGACTCCAGAACTGGACACGGTACTCCATGTGGGGAACTGTGGAAAGGGTTGCTGGATTATCCAGACCTTCTGCTCAAAGAAGGACTCATGTTGCATTTACAATGGGATGCTCAGGGCGTTTTGAAGTCTCCAAGGATGGGGACACCACAGCCTTTGTGGGCAACCTGTTAGTCTAGCCACTGGGGATTTTTTCACTTCATGTCTAATATAACCTTCCCTTGCTTCAGGTTGTGTCTGTTATCTCTTACCTCATCATTGTGTACCTCTGAGAGGGGTCTGCCTCTGTTTCTGTATGTCCCCATCTTTAGGTGGGAGCTGACTGCTACTAAATCCTGCCTTAGAGTTCCCTTTTCCAGGCTAAACAAGGTCATTTTACTAATCTCTCCTCACACTCCACTTGCTTCACCCTCCAACCTTGTTAGTGGTTGTTCTTTTGGACTTGCTGGATGGGTGCAGAACTGGACACTTATCAATGATGTGGCCTCATGAGTACTGTGCAGAGCGGAATAATCCCTTCTCCTGACCGGAGCTGCTGCTTGGCCAGCTAGTCCTCTGTCCCTACTGATGCTCAAGGTTGTTCTATCCAGGTGCTGGACACAGCATTTCTCTTTGCTGAAGCCTTTGCTGGAAGCAAAGTGTGAGGGGCAATTCTGCTTCCAGCAAACCCACTGCTTCTTCCAGTTCGACGCAATACTGGTCAAACATCAATTCCAGTCAGCTACTTGATCCTCCCTGCAGCTCCTGCAGCAAATTTGTTAACTGCTAGTAGTTTGGAAGAAGCTGAGTATTTCCAAAATACTGGTAGCACAACAGCCTGAAGTATAGCACAGGAAAATCCTGAAAGGCTGGAGAGCCATCAGAACCCCACCGCAGCAGACACAAGCAAAAGCACTATGAACTAGGAAGTGAAGAAGTGAACTGAGGCTAGGAAACAGTTTATTTTGTAGACATGAACCTCCTCTCCCATCAGGTATTTGTGTTCCACATACAGACAGACACACAGACACAAGCGTATGTGTGTATATAAACTTTACCTTCTGAATTTCAAGGCACACAGACAGTAACCATCAAGTCACCCTGATTTTAAAAGCAGATAAAATACTTCTCCAGACACTTCAGACATCTGCAGACAGTTTTCAGAGGCAGTTTTTGTTTGCCTCAAGCACGCACAGAAAAGTTTTACACTAAAACAAAAGTTCCCTGTGATGCAGAGCACAACAGCTAGAAACAGCAGTTAGAGAAGAGATTGTGCCTGGTGAACCTGCAGAAGGGAGCACTGCTTGGTGGGGCCAGCTCCAGCACTACCTGCCAAGTCAGCCACTCGCACAGACTGGGAACTAGCAAGCGTGAGACACAGCCAGTTGGCTTTGGCGGAATATTTATGGAGGATGCAGAGGCTTATTTACTGAATAATCTGGAGACCATCTGGTGGTATCCAGTGACAAGAACATTGAGCTGAAAGTGGAAAAGGCTGAGCTCTATTTCTGGCTCTGCCAACTATTCTCTGTGACCTCTGGTGGCTCAGTTTCTCCAGATACAAATTAGAAAAAAACTCCTACTGTCATCTCTAGGAAATGTTGAGATATTTCTGCAAGAATCATCATTTACTAGAATTTCAGGGCATCAGTAAACACTTCAAAGTCACTGGAATATTACTTGGAATCTGAGCTTTCCATTACAACAATCTCAGTAACAAGAAGACAGATCACAACAATAATCCCAATGGTACTAGGACACAATTTGGGATTAAGACAAATGTTTTCTGAAGAATTTTGAAACAAGCTGAACAGTTTTCTTAGCTGTGACATTTCTAAAATAAAGAGGTCCTTTTTTTTCTTCTTTAGAGGAAGATGCATGACAGTCAGGAGAAGATCTTGTAGGACCTTGCACATACCCAGTCTAATGCTCATAACTGAGCTGCCAAAAGTATGATCTAAACCACTGCTGAGTTCTAGACTTGTTCCTGTCATGCTGAACCTTCAAACTATCATCTGTAGGGGAGAGGGGCAACTCAAGACAATTAATCGACAAGACACATTGATTCCCTTCACCACCATTCTGTTCAGAAGTCTATGGACTGATATCAGTCCCTGTAAGATGGTGTTTCATACAACATATTGCTGCATTTGCTCTCTTCTTTCCAAACTCCACTGATCACTTACCACAGAGATAATACAAAATCACCCCTACGAGGGAATAAAGAAAAAATAATTCACGGGGAACAGAACCTCTTTCAGAAAATCTCCACAAGACTAAAAACTACAACTACAAAACTTCTGCTGCAAGCGGAACACCTCCCATCCCTGGAGGTGTTTAAGGACAGATTGGACGTGGCACTTAGTGCCATGGTCTAGCTGATGTGGTGATGTTAGATCGTGGGCTGAACTGGATGATCTCAGAGGTCTTTTCCAGCCTCAATAATTCTGTGATTCTGAGAAGCAAAGGCCTTTTTTCTTGCTCCTGTTTTGTTGGAAAAAGCAAGCAAAAAGCACCCGTAAGGGCTAACACAGTGGAAAGAGTTTCTACCTACCAGAAGGATTCCCACACAAACAGAGACCAGATGCCTCTTGCTTTCTTCTCATAGAACTGGTCACCCTTGTCTAATCTGCTTAAGTCATCTGGCGTCTCACCGGGGAGGTGCTATCTAGGACAAAGAAATCTGTAGGGATGTTGGCAAGAGTGGGAAGTTAATCTAGTGACCTAGCTCACTGGGGCTGGAAAACGAGAGTGGAAAAGCTCTGATTTACCAGGGGAGCAAAACAGAGGTAGAAAGGTAGCAGGAGGACCAGATATACCTTGGTGGGGGGAGAGTGAAGAGCGAGAGGAAGGAAGAAATACCCTTCTCTTCACAGATACAAGGGTCAATAACCAAACACGCAACAATGAAGTTTAAATTTAAATGCCGAGGTTTTTTTTTTCAACAATGGTCCTGTCTTTGACAGTTCCAAACGACGACCTTTCACTTTGCTGATGCTGGAAGAGATCCACGATATCTCAGGAAGAAAATGGGTCTTCAGGTAAGGAATTAATTTTTATGCAGTAAGTAAGATTTTCCAGACAATGAGTGAATTGGAAAAAGGCTTCTGTTGACATCCCCAGTTCTTACAAAGTGGAACAAAAATAGTCAGAGGCCACAGAAAAAATACTAAGTCCTGGAAAGTCAGCACTAGATTTCCAAAATAAAAATAAGGAATGATGTTTGGAAAGTGTTTAAACGGGAGAAATACAGGAATTTCTAAAATGGAACCTATCTGCTTGTAGTGGAATCATGCTGAGCTTCCATGATTTTACAACGCTTTGGATCCTGCAGCCTTACACAGAGATGAATAAAGTAAGGCAAGATTGGAGCACTGGAAGGGGCTGCCCAGGGAGGTTGTGGAGTCTTCTTCTCTGGAGACATTTAAAACCTGTCTGGACGTGCTCCTATGAGACTTGATCTAGGAGATCTTGCTGTGGCAGGGGGATCGGACTACATGATCTTCGAGGTCCCTTCCAATCACTAATGTTCTGTGATTCTGTTATTTCCTGACAGACTGTTCAGGCAGCTTTGCCATCCCACCAGCCCTTCTGAGAGGGAAACAAGAAGGGGGAAAAGTCCTTGGTGGACTGACAGAAAGACTGTCTGAGCGACAAGGAACATCATTAAGAGGTCAGTAAGAAAAAGCAAAATGCAAAACACCTGTTTGCTTTTATATTTGTTTTAAAGAATTTTGAAATTAAAATATTTGTTAATCACAGAATTGGTGAGCTTGGAAAATACCTCTAAGATCATTCAGTCCAGCCCACAGACAAACATCACCACATCAAACAGACCAGGGCCACCGCCAGGCTGTCATTAAACACCTCGAGGGATAGGGAATCCACCACTGCCCTGGGCAGTGTCTGGTCACCCTTTCTGTGAGGAAGGGTTTCCTAACATCCAGCCTAACCCTCCCCTGGCAGCTTCAGGCCCTGCCCTCTCATCCTGGTGCTGGTTGCCTGGGAGAAGAGCCTGACCACCACCTGACTATAACCTCCCTTCAGGAAGTTGAAGAGAGAGATAAGGTCTCCCTTGAGTCTCCTCTTCTCTAGGATAAACACCCCCAGCTCCCTCAGACTTTCCTCAGCAGACTTTCCCTCTAGTCACTTCCCCAGCCTTGTTGCTCCTCTGGACCTGCTGCAGCCCCTCAATCGTCTTCTTGAAGTGAGGGGCCCAGCACTGCTCCCAGTGCTCAAGGGAAGGCCTCCCCAGTGCCCAGTACTGGGGGAGAATGACATCCCTAGTCCTGCTGGCCACACTATTGCTGATTCCAGCCAGGATGCTATTGGCCTTCAAGGCCACCTGGGCACCCTGCTGCCTCCTGTGCAGCTGATTGTCACCCAGTACTCCCAAGTCCCTCTCTGCCAGGCTGCTCTCTAGCCACTCATCCCCCAGTCCGTATTTTACTACCGTGACAGTAACAACATTTTAGGGAAGATGAGAGTCTTTCAACCTGTTTTCAACTGCAATGGATCTTGGTTCACTGGCTGGATGTGTAAATCACAGAATCCCTTTTGCTGGAAGAGATCTTTAAGATTCTCGAGCCCAACCTTCGACCCATCCATCCCCACATCTTGTGAATGAGTCCTGTACCACAGAGAAACACGGCTACAACCCGTTATCACTTACAGTGGATACAGAACGAGGGCTCAGACACGTCAAACGATCCAGCCTATCTCCTATCTCAGTTGAAACTTCAGTGTCTGCCTTGAAAAACTAAACCACTCCAAATACTCATGGGATTTTGGTTAAGTTAGTGCCAGAATGGAAAAAAAAGAAAGACTTTTAGGTGTTATCTTCAGACTTTCTCCCATTTTTAACTGATCTTTTCACTGCTGCAGCTACACCGACATTTTCAGGATAAGGTTAGCCCATAAGAAACTAACTACTGTGCCATGAAAATGGAAATGATCCCTGCAGCTTTTAATGATGAGTCGTTCCGTTTGAAGAAATTGTACCTCAGACTCTCTGCCTGAGGACTGAGTAATCTCACCTGGAAATTCATTATGTGTTCAGTAATGTGAAAAGCACTGTGCTGCTCGTGTCTTATCTGCACAAAGGGAAAGCAGAGCTCTGTGGTCATTCAGTGAACCTTGGTGATACTGCATTACACTCAGATTGTAAAATGGCCATTTGCCTCCACAATCAAAGGAGCAACCCAGTACTACAAAACGTGAAAGCAAAAGGGTACTAACATAGGAATTGAGGCACCAAAACAACTTTAAAAAGACTGTTCAATACACTAAAAATACCAAACCATCAGTTCTCTGCAGGACAGAAGTTCTAGAGTGCTCCTGCCACCAGGAACTCTCTGTAAATTCCCCTCCAGCAGCAACTTTCCCCTACTTTTACTCACATGATGGCTGAGCAACCCTGTGTTCTGCACCACCCACTGCCCAACATAATGATGCATTCAGATTCTATCAAACACACCTATGACAGTCACGGAGATCACAGAGTCATTCAGGATGGAAAAGACCTTCAAGATCAAGTCCAACCGTGAACTCACCTGTCCCAAGGCCGCTGCTAAACCCTGTCCCTAAGCTCCAGATCTCCATGACTGTGAAACACAGCCAGGGATGGCGATTCAACCCCTTCCCTGGGCAGCCTGTTCCCAGGCCTGAGGACCCTTTCCATGGAGAAGTTTTTTCTCACATCCAACCTAAATGTCCCCTGCTACAGCTTCAGACCATTTCCTCTTGTCCTATCACTTGTGCCTTGAGAGAAGAGATCAACCCCTATCTCTCTCCAACCTCCTTCCAGCGAGTTGTAGACAGTGAGAAGGTCTCCCCTCAGGCTCCTCTTCTCCAGACTAACCAGCCCCAGCTCCTTCTGCTGCTCTTCACAAGGTTTGTTCTGCCTGCTAACCAGAACAAGGTATCAGTGTAACTAGTCAACAACCCTTAGAAGAGTTCTCTGTTGTGAAGAGCAGAGACACAATAGGGTGATACAAGATCTACTTTTATATAGGACACTTCAGAAGATATTATAGACGGTCTCAGGTAGCAATTACTGGGGCAATGCTGTCCTTAACATCCTGCACCTCGGTCCATCACCCCATCATTGGCTGGAAGATGGAGCTCATTCAAGACTTCTTTACTGAAAGGAGGTTTCAGTGTGCTCTCAGCAAGTTATCTGGTTTTGCTGGATTAGCTGGTGACAGATACATGTGGTCTGAGCAGCAGGACAGCACTTATTCACGAAAAGGTGCCCTGAGACACACAAGCGTTTGCCCAGCTGGAAGGGTGGGACTACTCTGGGAAAACTCAAGCTATAGGAGACCTCTAGGCCAAGAGGAGTGGGTGAAGAGACATAGAGATGGAATGCTGAATTGGCTAAGCAATGTCAGGCCTGGTTTGTACTTGGATGGGAGACAGTCTGGGTACACCAGGTGCTGTAGGCTTAGCCTGCTCCAGCTGGGGGGGTTGGACTTAGATGGTCTTTTGAGGTCCCTTCCAACACGTCACATTCTGCAATATGAAGGAGAAATTGTCCACCTATGTCACTGGACATATGTTTGGCTGGACATCTGCAATACACCCGCAGAATTGATTTGCTCCACTATGGAACAAAGCACCATTTACAGGGCTGAGAACAACCCTGAGAGCTCTCGGTGAAGATCTAAAAGCCCATTACACTAGGCCCATACCCCATTCTGCTTTAGCTAAGAAGGACAGCAGGAAAAGGAATGGAGGAAACAAGATTAAGTTACTTGCTGGAATTTCACAAGAGATCTGTGCCAAAGTTTAATAGTTTAATAGATTCATAGAATGGGTTAGGTTGGAAGGGGCCTCAGAGATCATCCAGTTTCAGCTCCCTGCCATAGCCAGCAACATCTCTCATCAGACCAGGTTGCCCAGAGCCTCATCCAACCTGATCTTGAACACTTCCTGGGAAGAAGCAGCCACAACATCCACAGGCAACCTGTTCCAGGGCCTCAGCACCCTCACAGGGAGGAATTTCTTCCGAAAGTCTGTCTCTTCTCCAGCTGGGGATTACCTGCTGACTCAGAGTGTAGCTCTCATGCTGGTGCCATGTTCCAAGGGAAGCAGTATCAAACCATGTCAGCTCACTTATAAAATCTTCATGTGTAGCTCTGCTGAGTGCCTGGTTAATGTTTTATATTAATATACCTGGAAATGATAACATGAACTATAGTCTGTCTCAAAGTCGCAGAGTCCTTCCCCTGAAGAATGGGGAAAAGTAACTTCTATGAGCATCATCATCATCAATTCCATATAATGAAATGAAGCTTCAGCTTTGTTAGCAGCTTCAGCATCCTCAGAACACAGTAACTCTGGGCTGGCTACTTAGCAGAGACTTCTGTAATCAGAGGCAGACACAACGTGGCAGCCCAAGGTAAAGTCAAAATTAGATTTAAACTGGATTTCTAAACCCAAGTGCCCACCAGTGATATACTGGAGTTACTGCTGTGCTGTTAAACACTTTGGAATTGCTTTCAGGGCAACAAACATTTACTATGTTGAGGGAACATTCTCATCCCTGTAGTGGGCACTAGTGAGGCTTCACTTCCAGTACTGGGGGCAGTTCTGGGCCACTCACTTCAAGAAAGACAATTGAGTGGGAGCTGAGGGTGTTTATCCTGGAGAAAAGGAGACTCAACGGGGACCTTATCGCTCTTTTCAACTCCTTGAAGGGAGGTTGTACTCAGGCGGGGGTCAGGCTCTTCTCCCAGGCAACCAGCGCCAGAACGACAGGGCAGGGCCTGAAGCTGCCAGGGGAGGGTTAGGTCAGATGTTAGGAAGCCCTTCCTCATGGAAAGGATGCTCAGACCCTGGACTGGACTGCCCAGGGCAGTGGTGGAGTCCTCATCCCTGGAGGTATTGAAGGACAGCCTGGCTGTGGCCCTTAGTGCCCGTGGAATGGCTGATGTGGTGATGTTCGGTCCTGGGCTGGGCTGGATGAGCTCAGAGGGCTTTTCCAGCTGCAGTAATTCTGTGATTCTGTAAAAATGAGGCTGTGTTTGAGAGAGGCTTGCTGCGACAGGCCAGTACACAACAGTCATCTCCAGCACACCCTTAGGAGTCTGTGCACAGAGACACCCAGGAACAGTCACAAGTTGAAATTTAGTTGAGTTGCTGGCACCAGTTGCTACCAGTCACTGAGTTCTTCTTAGTTATGTCATGAGTGAAAACCAGAAGGGTCAAAATAGGGCAAAGACAGGAAAAAAGAGCTGTTTAGTCAGTATTAGTTAATAACTGTGAAGTCTATGACTACCATTTACGAAGAAGATAAAGCCAGAAATTATTGAGGTCTATATTAAGGGCATCAGTTTACAGCAGAACCTTTCTTCCAGCGTTTCCTTTTCGACACACATGGTGTAAACCAGCATTTCTAAACTCATCTAGCAGAAAAACCTAATTTCTTGATGACCTAAAAGCAGAAGTGGCTCTGTAAATGTTATTTTTTCCCTAGTAAGGCAGCCTGCTGTTTGCCAGCTATTAAGCTCTTTACTGTTATTTTTTTATACGTTTTTATACCATTCCACAGACACAGGGCGTGCTCCTCGCTCCTAAATGACCCACGGTGCAATTTACTGTGGTGTGCGTTGTACAAAGTTCTTTGGTATCCACAGGAACAGTTACCAACTGATGTGAACTTCCTTCCCTAAAGAGCTTGTTTTGAATAACAAACTACTCCAGGGGGAAATCCATTATCTTGTCTAATCAAATGTTCAAGTGAGGCTCACTTCATTCCAGGGTGTTACTATCTGTTGTGGAAATGTGTGTGACACTGACCTTTAATTAAATCTCACCCTTAAAGGAAGACGGTCAAAGCTTTGCAGCCCAGGCTGCACCATATGATTTGGAAGCTACACTCGAATGGTTTGAGAATGGAGCCAAATCTCCTGGTTTTGCCAGTGGATGTGCTCTAGGATATTTGCTCTTGTGGCATCTGCATAAAAGGGTTTTTGGAAGCACTGGTGTTTATTTGCTCTTCCTTTGCAGCGTCAGTTTTAAGTCTAGACATTAGACACGTCACTTGACATCAGTCTGTGTAGTCGACACATTCCCTTTAGCCAGGTGCATTTATTTGGGAGATTTACATCAGCTAAAATGTTCCCCACTGAGCACTTTGGACACAGCCACAGACCTGCGGGGCAAAAGTTCATTTTCTGAGTGGCTGAAATTGTGTCGGGTAAAAATATAACTTGGCCTCTCGTGATGCTTCCCCAGGTGGCAGGAAGCAGAAACAGCCATAGCTGAGAGAACAACTGCTGAGAGGACACCTCTGGGACAACCTCCTGCCCAGCCCCTACAAGGGAAGGAAAGGACAAGTCAAGGACAGAGAAAAAGAAAAGTGAGGGAGATATTGGGGCACCGTCTTCAGCATCACCTGTCCGTCACCTAGACAGCTGATGTTCCTAGACAGGAGAAGAGAAGATCTGTCAGACTCACAGAATTGCTTAGGTTGGAAGAGACCTTGAAGATCATCGACTCCAATCATTAACCCAACTGTCCCAAGGCCATCACTAAACCCTGTCCCTAAGCTCCAGATCTCCATGACTCTGAAACATGTCCAGAGATGGTGATTCATCATGCCCTCCCCGGGCAGCCTGTTCCAGGGCCTGAGGAGCCTTTCCAGCAAGAAGTTTCTTTTCATGGCCAACCTAAACTTCCACTGGTGCAACTTAAGACATGTCCGTGGAGAGGTGGGAAAACAGAGAAGGAAAGGCACACTGGCACAAAGAAAACGAAATAGTCTGATGAATTATTCGAGTACACAGTGCTGATTAAGAGCACCCATGAAATAAAGATCCTACGGGATTCCTGTAGTTAAACAGACAATGAAAATTTTATCACTTCTTTCAGACAATAAATGACCCTGTAAATAAAGAAAAAAGCACTAATATGAAGAACATCTCAAAACTCGTTCAATATGCAGGGGTTACTGTACTTTTGCTGTACTGGTCAGATACCATTCTTACAGTCAGCACTTCACACAAGGCCCTAGTAAGACAGAACAAACTCATTAAACACAAACCAAATGCAATTTATGCAAAAATTGTTTGTTACATCCCTGTTTGGAAAGTCACAGCTTTGAGGTAGAGAGGCTCTCTAATGCACCAGCACTGGATCTTGAAAAAACTGTACATTTAAAATTGTGCATTTAAAAATGTACATTAGAAAACTGTACATTTGAAAATGTATTTTAAACCACAGAATCACAGAATGATTGAGGCTGGAAAAGACCTGCAGCCCAGCCCAGCCCATGACCTAACATCACCACATCAGCCAGACCAGTGCCGCATCCAGTCTGTCCTTAAACACCTCGAGGGATGAGGACTCCACCATTGCCCTAGGCTGTCCATTCCAGTGTCTGATCACCCTTTCCATGAAGAAGGGCATGTCTGTGTTTTACTCTGTTATTTTCATGTTTATTGATATTTTACTATCATCCATGTAAAATAGGAAACAAAACTAGCTATTTCTGTTAATTTTCAGTTCCAGCTGGCTGCAGAGGTTAATGCTTGGTTGGCTGCTTTCAAATCACCTTTTCTAGCCATGACCTTCTTGGAAGCTTATTCTGATCTTAAAAGATAAAAATCCTAACAAAATAATTGAAATTAAACCTTTGAGTTAAATATGAATTATTTTGTTTTGGGTACTAATTTGAAGACTAACGTAACAATATTGCTTCCTACTGATGTATCTCTGTACTGGTTTTGAACAAATTTGTGTGTCTTTCAGCTGTTTAGGGACAGATGGAGGGAATTTCGTTGTAGTTTGAAGATGCTTGGGTTTCTGTGTTTTAAACAATCCTTGTGACAAACAGCTCGCGCCAATATTTTCCTTTGCATAATAAAACTAACGAGTGAACTTCCTTTCGCTGTGTCTCCTTACATGCTCAGGAAATGTCACTGGGACGTTTTCCTCACGATAACAGAGCATTCACAGAATCACAATTCAGACTGGGGACTGTGGAAACTGAAGTAAAGAACAGCAGTAACACAATTTTAAACCAGCTTACAGATACTGCTGGACCCCGGCTTGGATTCACGCTGTGTCTGCTACCCAGGCATTCAGCTAGGATGGTGCCTGTAAGTTTGGATAAAGACCTTTTCGTTTTTTTGGGGGAGTTACATAAATCCAGGTTTGAAACACGAAGGAGGTTTTCTTTCTTCCTCTCCCTTTTCTACCTCCATGAGAAAAGAGATGAAATCACTTAGTGCTTGAGCTAATGCAGGTGCAGATACTAGAAGTCGTACTGTAACACTTGCGGCAGGAGTTGAAAAGTTCAGCTGAAAAGCTTCACTGGGCTTTATGGAGACAAAACATGAGAGCGTATCGCGTTCGCTCCTCGATTCATCTCCTGACCAATGCTGCTTAGCTCAACTCTGAAGTGACCCTCAGGCTTTTCAGGTGTCTTCAGCAGACACGTATGTGTCAGTACTCGAGGAGGTTCACTGCTGAGGATGTGTGAAATGGTCGCACTCTTACTGAAACTCCGCTTGCATTCTGGCAAGGAAGGTGATGTGCTCTCTCACACTGCTTATGGTGCAACTGGAACAATTAAATGATGGTCAGTGGGGGAAATCTGAAACACCTGAACAACGGCTTCGGTTCAGTTTTAGTGACCTATTTGAAAATGAATCAGTGTAGTGCTGCTCAGGAAATGCTCGCAAGGAATCCCTTCTGGCAATGACTTATAAGAAGAAGGTTTCTGCAGGGTTACATCACAGCTCTTTCCAGCTCACTACCTTTTATCCAACAGGGGATGCCCAATGAGAGACAGGCAAGGACAAAATAAGCACAACACCACTTTTTATCACTAAACAGTTTTCCGAGACTTCTTCTCCACAACAAACAGAGTTTGCACACGCTCAGGAGCCCTCAGCTGACTTTCTGGTTGGTGAACTGGTTCCACCTCTCCTGAAAGCCACGCAAACCTTATAGAATAGCAATAGTTCCACAGGCTGTGGCTGGCATGGGATACACCGAATGTTCTTCCTTTATACCCCAAGGGTCATCCAGCACCATGACACCATGCAAGTAAGACTTAAACATATTTATACACTTACAGGTATCCGCCCTTCCCTGTCTTTTATGGCCAACTGTCCACTTCTGGGATTTTTGCACACTTATCTACCCTGTTTTCACTGAAGATAACACAGATATAGAACAGGAGTGGTTTGCAGTTATGCAACAAAGCCAGGAGAGAAGAGTTCTTGGTGCATGAGACTCCAACAGCTACAAAGCCTTTTGTGTACTCGAGTTCACGTGAGTCGATTGCTTTTGAAACGCATCAGACTGAGACTTAAAGCTCCAAGTCCACACAGTTAAGTTTAGAAATAACTGTAGTGGACATAGCTGTGTTCACTCACCCAAAAGGACAAGGGTGAGCAACACAGACCTGTTCTTGTAGCACCCAACCTCTGTAGGGAATGTCAGACTGCATGGCAGAGGAAGCAAAACCAAGGTGCTGCACTGGGTTGCTTCTCACACAGAGATATCCAGCAGCTTTTGCTCTGCCCACAGCCTGCAACTGTAGATACCGAGGAGAAGGAAGTCAGCCTGCTTGTTTAGATAGCCATCACCTCCCCATTATGTCCCATTGCTTGTTCCCATCTCTGCTTTCTTCCCCATTTTGTGTCACCCGCCCTCCGTTAAAACCACGGAAATGATCCGCACTAAAAATAACTTTTCCCTCCACCTCGTTTGGTCAGGCCAAACAAACAGCTCTGCCAGGACACAGCTGAGGGCACAAAAGTGGGAAAGCACAGTGGACAGAGATGGGGGAGGGGTGGAGGAAGAGGGGGATGATGGCTTTGCCTGGCATTGCCGCTGGAACTCATGCACACAAGGAGATTCAATGGCTGATCCATTGATCAATCACTTAAAATATAAAACTTGGAGAGAAAAGTATTTGATGTATAAGAGAAGAAAATAGTATCACACGCATCAGCATCTCAATGAGGTACATGAATTAGAATGTCTGTTGGCTAGTAAAATGCTCTCTGAGTTTGAAACCCAAATCAGGTCCCAGCAAAGAGCCACCCTTACCAACATGGGCAAAACCTGCCCAGAAACAGCACGAGCTGACCCAGCTCAGCCAGTCCCCACATACAGCAAACAAACGTGCACAGAGCAGAGAACCACAGAATCACACAGAGCTCTCTGGCTAGAAGCAAATGCCTGGAATTCCCCCGGCAGCCAGGCTGACTGTCAGGGTCAGGGCTGTCTCCTGATCACATCCTCAAGTTTTGTAGAGCAGCCCTTCACAGATGTTTTGGTTTAAATTTCCCTCTCAGTGTCTGGAAGGATGCAAAGGAGTTTGTGCTTACAAAGAAAAAGAACCACCTAATTAGACAGTTTGAAAGGGTTTGTAGTTCTTGTTTGTGTTTTGGAAAGAGTAAAAGGAAATGAAAACTGTGATTTATTGTATAACTTTTAATCTCTGCATTTCCTCCAGGACTCACATCCCTAAAATTTAGGTATGTTCACGTCTATCACGTAAGCATGCATCAGGAATGGTATAAGAATGACATTTGGCTGTATTCCTAGTACAATAAATCAATAGCATCACCTCTAATGATTACAGAGCCAACAAGAGTAAAAATAAAGGCTCCTCAAGCCGTGGAACACGCTGCCTAGAGAGGAAGTCAAATCGCTATTCCTGGGTGTGTTTCACAGTCGTGGAGATGTGGAGCTTAGGGACAGGGTTTAGTGATGGCCTTGGGACTGTTGGGTTGATGGCTGGACTGGATGATCTTAAAGGTCTTTTCCAACCGAAGCAATTCTATGAGTCTGATGGGCGGATGCACAAGGTAAGTTTTGCACACTCTGCATTAGAGTCTGCGGCACTGTCTAGAGGAGTGTGCGCTGCTAGAACAGAAACACGTCTGCTGACACAACAGGGTGTGATGAGCTAGGGAAGGGTTTAGATGAATTTGAGACACAATTACAGAAGTCTTACTTTTGGAGAAGTCCTAAGGGCTTCCAACCAACAAGACCAACTGAGAGGACCTTGCACCTTCCAAAGCTTTCTGGATATTCACAAGTTTATAACTAGAGCATGAGGTGATTCACGTCACTGCACAACCTGAAACACTTGAAACTTGGCAGCCATGTCGTGGCGTGTTTGTGATGTCATTATCCTTAACCTCACTGCTGTAGAATATCCCAAACATGTGGGCGACCCTAAAACACAGAAGTATCCTCTCCTCTCAGGCACAAAAACAGAATTACAAGCTTTATAAATACTAAAAATTGTATTTGGCTCCCTTTCCCCTTCAAGTTAGGTGCACCTTCTCTTCAAGAGCAAAGTTTCCTTCACCTCCCCTCACCCTTTATGAAGACAACTCCACTCATGTCCTTTTTAAAGTCCTGTTCCCAAAACCAGACACAACGCTCCAGCTGAGGAGTCACCAGTGCAATTACTGCCTGTCTTGTACCACAGCCTTGTTAACATCCTAGAAGGAGTTAACTCCTTGTTCGAGACTCATCACTGCAACAAAGAATTTGTCCTGCGCTACAAGTATTTTTTTTTGCATTGTGTATCCTCTTCCATTCCCTTCCCCAGAGATCTTCTGTTTATTCCTGAGAGGCTGCCAGAAGGGGTAACCGGTTGGCCTGTTGGAGACAACCACGTCTCAAAGGCTTCAATGTACAGATTTAGCAGTAGCAAGGTCCTGCAGTGACTTGTTCTTAGCTCTTTGTCCCATTAAAAAAGATGAAAAGTGAGACAGAACTATTCTCTTTGAATTGAGAGAGGAAACACGAGGAACAGAGACAGAAGTTTAAAAATTAAGAAAAGCCAATCCAAAGAAATATTTTAACAGTAAAACGATGCCTTCTTTAGTAGCCACTCCTTCCTATTTTTGCTCCTTTAATCATCATCTACAACTCTTTTTCCCACAAACCACAAGTGCTGAATTACATAAGACCTAAACTGACATAAAAATAACAAAATCCTGCTTCTCGCAGCATTTTCCCAAGGGAGATCAAAAAGTTCAAACCATTTTCTCTTAGTGACACGCAGAATTAGGATCTGTGAGGGGAAAAAAAAGGAGTATTTGGGTATTTCTAAACATTTTAAAAATGTTTTTTCATAGAATCGGTAATGGTTTGAAGGACCTCTTCCTTATCCAAGAAAAGTGCAAACTGGAGGAACCATAGAATCAAGTGATCATAGAATCATAAGCGATTCATAGCACCACAACAAACAAGAAAACACATGAAAGGATGAAAAACTGAAGCAACGGGATGTTTTAACAAACTGTCTCAAATAATAGAACTGAAAACACCAGGGAAGAATAAGGATGGATGTCTTTAATAGCACCTTGGGCTCTTGGTGCAAAGACCTTAGTGCATTTTGCTCTTACTGCGGTCAAATTCTCTTGGAAGTATAAAACAAGCTACTGTAATCACAGAATCACTGAATTATTGAGGCTGGAAAAGCCCTCTGAGCTCATCCAGCCCAGCCCAGGACCAAACACCACCACATCAGCCAGACCAGGGCACTAAAGGCTGCAGCCAGTCTGTCCTTTAACACCTCTAGGGATGGAGACTCCACCGCTGCTCTGGGCAGTCCAGCCCAGTGTCTGATCACCCTTTCCATGAGGAAGGGCTTCCTAATACCCAACCTAACCCTCCCCTAGCAGCTTCAGGTTCTGCCCTCTCACCCTGGCGCTAGTTGCATGGGAGAAAAGCCCCATCATCACCTGAATACAACCTCTCTTCAGGGAGTTACAGAGAGTATAAAATTATCAAGCTGGGGCACGGAAAAACTAGTGTTAAGAATTATTAGGAAAAGCCTTGAGAATGGAAAACATCGTGCTACTGTATAAACTCATAATGTACCTACACCATGACTGTGCTTGGTGCAGTTCTGGTCACTCACTGTACAGAGCCTGTTGTACAACCAGAAGATACGACAACAAGCAAAAATATGGAACAAGCCCTGTGAGAAAACCAGTTACATGGGCTCTTTAAGCAGACAGATAAATATTTGGAGGGATGTGATATGCAGTGAGAAGTGCACTGTGGAAAAGATTACTGGACAAACCAGTGAGGAGAAGACTTGGGAGAAATAAATAAATAAACAAAGAAAAATAATCATTAAAAAAAAATCAATCAAGTGGTACTTCCTCATACAACACTACAGAACTTGCTGTAACTGAAAGTTCACATAAGCTGGAAGGGAAAAAAATAAAGAATTCCTGGAAGAAAAACCCACCCAAGTTATTAAATGCAGAAATACCAGAAAGTCAAAAAATACTTTAGCCGTAAATCTGTGGAGACTAGGACAGGCAATGTGGGAAACACTACAATACGGTCACCCCATTCACAGAGTCACAGAATTATTGAGGCTGGGAAAGACCTCTGAGATCATCAATCTAGCCTATGACCCAACGTCACCACTATCGCCTAGACCAGAGCACTAAGTGCCACAGCCAGTCTTTTCTTAAACATCTCCAGGGATGGAGAATCCACCACTACCCTGGACGGTCCATTCCAATGTCTAAACTCTTTTTAAACCCCCTTTTCCAGTTTCACCATCAGCCACGGCCAGAGATAGGATCTACTGCTCAAAGATCCCACGATCTGAGCTGGTACTGTTTTCTTCTGGTTTTACTGAGCTGTGCAAATCAGTTCAAGGTAAATTACCTAAGGCTTGGTGCATGAAACCTTTCTCCTCCTGCACAGAAAGTTATGCTGGTGCAGCCTACTGTTCAGCAAACCTTTTAAAGATACTATTAAAAAAATCCCAACCCAATCACAATATGAAAATGAATCACAGTGATTACTGAAAAGACCTACTGTTCACAGCTTAATAGCATCCAGAGAACTGTCACTTCTCTGAAAGAGACTTTGCTTATTTCGAGTTTTGTGCCAATCTCTAACCTACACAACTTTTGCCACCCCCAAGAAAATCCATAAAAGTGCTCAACGACCTCCCGAAATATAAAAATCTCAACAGGGAAAACTGATTAGCTTGTTTTGTTTTGCAACTGGAAAGTATTTGTGATTTTGATGTTAATAGCAGCGCATCACGAGAAGCTCAATGGCACGGAAGCTGTGCTGGCAGCACCTCAGCATTTAGGACCGTGCATACCCATATGTTTAAGCCTTTGCAAGATTACACCCTAGGAAACAGAGTTGTTTGGGATGGCTGCTGTATTTATGGAACATCTTGCCAATCTTTCATTCATCATAAAACCTCCTCAATAGAACTGAAGGCTAAGGAACAAATTTAATCCCTTATTTCTTCAACATACAGTGAAAATCCTCTGCTGTTCAAATGGATCTCGGAAATGTCAAGAGCCATCTTCATTGGCTGATGCCATTTTTAATCCATACAACTATGTTTTAATTACAATTTCTGTATTCCCTTCCTAATTACTCTTTTGGTTTATAATATACCCACTCTGCCTTTAGTTACTGAGCTTGGTTAGTTTGATGTTCTTAAAATTTAGAGAGAGATTAGGCAGGCTACAGCAATGATTAGAAACAGTGATACTAGGGGTGGAAAAATACAAGATCTACGGCATCCAAAAAGGATATCCCCAAAGGAACAGCTAACACTGGCATCCTGAGAAGGAAGAAGCTAAAGTTCAAGTTAGAGGGCACCTGTCTGCCAGAACGAACATTCTCACTCAAATGTTTAAGGCTACAGATCATAGAATCATCATTATGGCTGGAAAAGACCTTCAGGACCAGCAAGTCCAGCCCTCAACCCAACATCTCCCTAAGCACTAGACCATGGCCTCAAGTGCTCTAGCTATTTGGCTTTTAAACGCCTTCAGGGATGGTGACCCCACCACCTCCCTGGGCAGCCTGTTCCACTTTCTCAGGAAAGAGAGCTCAACTACTCTTTCAGGAAAGAACTTCTTCCCAAGATCCAATCTAAACCTTCCCTGACACAACTTAAGGCCATTCTCCCTTGTCCTATGATTGGGAATTTGGGAGAAGAGACCAGCATCAGCCTCACCACAACCTCCTTGTAGGCAGTTGTAGAGAGCAAGAAGGTCTCCTCTCAGCCTCCTCTTCTCCAGACTAAATAACCCCAGTTCCCTCGGCCGCTCGTCATAGGGCCTGTTTGCCAGCTGCCTCCCCAGCCTCATTGTCCCTCTCTGGCCCTGCTCCAGCACCTCACTGTCCTTCTGATCCTGTGGTGCCCAAAACTGGACCCAGTACTCAAGATCCGGTCTCACAAGGGCAGAGATAATGCCATGAACCTTCTTGCTTTTCTGTGATACCTGCTGGCAACCTGCTAATTAATGACATGGTTCTGGCAGCAAGTGGAGATACATGACCTCTTCCTCTGTCCAGTGACAGAACAGAAATGACTGTCTATTCACTGTTTATTTTTTTTCATTTTTATTTCTCCTCTCCTCAGGGTGCACAGCCTGCACCAAAGGCACTCTGGAGCTCAGTGAAACCAGGTCCTGCTGCTCTTCGTGGCCAGTTGTAGCTCTGCAGCCAATGGGCAGGTAGTTGTCTCTACACAGGGAAGGGAGATTACAGTTTCCTCCATTTTTCTTTCTCATTCTCTGCCTTTTCTTGTTTTCCTACCTGACAGTTCTTCAATTTGATATTATTTAGCTCCTATTAAAGAAAGTATGTGGGTGTATGTTAAGAAAAGAATGATCTGCAGAGCTCTGTCACTTCACATCCTATGGAAGTGAGGGTGGACGTGATCAAAAAGCGCTCCCCAAATTAACAGAGAGAAGAGGGCTTGCATATCTTTAGCCTATTTTATCCTGCTAAACAATTTCTGTGTTCCAAACAGTGGGATAAGCATTTGCATTAAAATATATTTAATTTCTACTGATAGCAATAAGAGAAACTCAGATGGAATGAACTGGCACAAGTGCCAGAAAAACATTTACTTTTAGAAGATTTAAAAGGCAAAGTTCATCTCTAACATCGACATAGCAGACAAAAATCCCAATATGCTTCTTGCCTGAGGATAAATATCCTTTCAAAACATCCAGCATTGGGTTTTAAAACAAATACTGGTAGATTGATGACAGGAGTGTGCTTTAAACCCACCAAAATTAATCTGCTGATTTAAAGCAAGAAACCATCGTCTGTGTGCTCTCAGCGATAGCTGGCGCCCTTACAGCCAGAGGTAGCTCTGTTCCAAGAAATCACTGAAGAGTTTCCAAAGTAAAAAAAAATATAAACCTAAAAATATGTTGTACAAATTGCATTCTCCTCCTGACTCCTTTTAAAGAAAGGTCCCAGAACTTTACGACTGCACTTGAGTGGAATCTTATAACTACAGGAAAGCAAAACGCATGGAACACGTGGCAGAGCAAACCCGTGTACATTTTAATAGAATCACGGAATCGTTTAGAAAAGACCTCTAAGATCATCAAATCCAACCATCAACTGTCCCAAAGGCCACTGCTAAATCCTGTCCCTAAGCTCCAGATCTCCATGACTGTGAAACCACCAGGGAGGGTGATCCAACCCCCTCCCTGGGCAGCCTGTTACAAGACCTGAGGACCCTTTCAATAATGAAATTTCTCTTAATGTCTCATCTAAACTTCCCCATGTCAACTTCAGGACAGAAACCTTTAGTAATTAACTGCGAACGTGCTTTGTTCTTGCCTTTATCTGCTTTAGAGTTCTCTTTCCATTTATCCTAAAGAGCTTCTTAGATGGTCAGTGGCGAGGATCACTTGTCCACAAAACTCTGGTTTTCAGCTTCTTTACTGGATTGTATGGAGGTGCAGACTTCTGTTCATGCTGCTGAGATTGGTTTTCATTCCTCAGCTCAGGCTGCTACGCCAGCACACAAACTATCCCCTGCTTTGATGCAGGCTGTATTGACATTAAAACAGCACAAACAACGGTCAAAGCTGGGGACATGACTGAGAAAAACAGAAAAACAGTTGCTAAATAGTGAGAATTCATTAAATATCTCACCGCTCTTCCTCTGCAAAATGCCACCTGAGACAGGCAGAATGGCATCATCATCGGACTCATTGGACAGTGTGTCTTCATTAGGGTTGTAGGTACCCTTTGCATGAATTTATATTGACCTTCAGTGTAATTCAGTAGGATTTTCACAAGAGTGAACAAGTAGAATTCTTGAAAATGTTTTAAAGTGCATGTTAAGCCATAAAAAACTCTGTGCTAATTCACAGTTAAAACTTCTAGAGGCTTCTATGCTAAAATGGCAAAAATATCTTTCTTGTTTCTTCCTTGAAGGAAGGCTGGGAATTGGGATCAATCTGTTATCCTGGCCAGGCTACTCTACCTCCAAAAGGCACGAACCTACAGTCCAGCCCCACTCCTTTGGCTGGTTGTCTAAATGTTACCTCCTGGGTTGAAGAAGGACTGCTGATACCTGTCCAGGATTTAACCCATCACTTCTGTCTGGTTTAAATGTAAAATTAAGGTGTGCAATAAAAAATACCTGAGGAACAAAGAATTGCCAAAGCTCATGACTGATCCTCTAATACATTTTGGTTCTGTGAGGAAAAAAAATCAGTCACTCCTACAGAAGATGATAGTTCAAGTTATTAGTCTTCCCATTGCCATCAAATCAAATATCCAGATTTATAGGTTACAAGTATTTTTATCTTTGTAAAGTGCAACAGAAGTAAACAAAGTTTTCAGCTAAAATTGTAGCAACAAAAATGCCCAAGCAAGACGAGATGCGACATTTATTCATGTGCAGCACTTGACTTTCAACCCCCCCACACAACTAATTGGCATTCAGAGGTACCAAACTTGAAGTAAATGTCAATAATTTATGAGACTACGGAAGCAACTGAAGTTTTCGTTAGCAGTACTAATAAAAGATAATAATCTCTCCAGTTTCTCTGCATTGTGTGATGAGAGTGAACAGGGCAGGGTGGATAAAGCACAAACACCACCCCGCAACATGGGAAACCACCTTATAAGAGAGCAAAACCTGAAACTGGTTGTTACTGCGATGATGTGACATTGAACGTAACGCTGCACTTGATTCATGAGGAGGGTTGTTCTTGAGACTTCCTCAAGGAATCAGCTTCTCTGGCTGCAGTTTATTTCACGTTGGAAACTACACAACAATCTATTCTAAACAAGGCAAATACATAGAGGAAAAGTGAACCTCTGTCCATTTCGAAGCTGTTCTTAAAGATATTGTGAGTCTAGAATTTGATGCCTGTTTCTTTTAATTTTTAATCCTGACTACATCTTGTATTGGTTAACTGTGGATCATCTGTGATCGCACACTGTGGCTCCCTCTCTGAGTATTTCTACAGTTAGTTGTTGGGGGCCAAAGCAGATCCCTGAGCGAGCTCCTTTCCTGGGATGCATTTAATTATTTACTTATCATGGGTATAAACTATTAGTAGCTGTGGTTCACCGAGTTTGCAACAAGGGGAGGAAGAACTACGCTGCTACACTTTCTTTAAAAGGAGTACTGTAAAGGAAAAACCTTACTTGATTGTTACGCCTGACTGTAAGGAATTCCTTCACTCTAACTCAAACGCACCCCACAGACTTTCAGAAATAAATCCTCAAGTACAGAAGAGTCACAGAATCATAGACTCATTGAGGATTGAAAGTGACCTCAAAAGATCACCTAGTCCAATCCCCCCACCACAGTGGGATCTCCTACACCAAATCGCACAGGAACACATCCAGGGAGGTTTTAAACGTCTCCGGAGAAGACTCCACAACTCCCCTGGGCAGCCTGTTCCAATGCTCTGTCACCCTCACTGTGAAGAAGTTCCTTCTGATATTTATATGGAACCTCCTATGTTCCAGCTCACACCTTGTTGTGTTTTCAATAAAATCAGAGCATTTTTTTAAAAAATGAAAACAAAAGACTTAAAGGCAAATGTGGTAGAATTTTCTATTCCTATAGCTCTAGTATCTATTACCTGTTTAGAGGGTTTGTTCCTTGTGAGTTTGTTTTGCTTTCATTCTCCCTCCCCACACTGCCCTATACCGGTTCGCAGTATGAGTCTCTCACTTTTACTCTTGATCCTATGTACGAAATGTTTGTAATTTTGTACTTGAACATGGACTGATCAGAACATTATGGACTCAGTTTGCTGATTTAATGGAAACCAGACATGCTCAACGCTACCTCTGTATGCAAACAGGTATCTCATAGGAAAGGGAAGATATCGTTGGGCATCAGCAGAATCTGCTCCCAAAACCAGCAGAGCTCCACTTTGGTATCTGCCATTCATTAAATACTTTGTGTACAGCATCAAACCAAGTGCTATCAAAACAAAGGACTTTCATCCGTTACCTGACTGTGACTTGTTCCCCAAATCCCCTACTTTTCAACACCAGCTCTCTGGACAAGTTTAACCTTTGTGTGAAAACTACAACTGCATCAGCCCTGACAGTCCTTCTTCGTTAGTTTGGTCAAGTGTTCCTAATTCAGGGCGGTCACAACAGTGTTGGACCTACCCAATTCAATACCTATCTGGTCTTCGAGAGCCTTAAGAACTACATGTGTGCATCTCAGACCCCTACATTCAACTCAGTTTGGAGAAGTTTGATTGATTTGTAAAAGCTGACACTGCACTAATGTTAAATATCGTGGTCACAGGCAATCATAAAAGTGTGTGGCTGTTCACTCTATCTGAAACAAGAAATGAAGCCCTAGGTAGAAAATTAAGTGAAGCCATTTGAGTGGCAAAATTCACTGAATCTTCTGGTTTCTAATATTTTAATGTAAAATGAGAAACATGGAAAATACACAGAAATACAGTTATCTGAAAACTGAAAAATACAAGATTATGCTGTTCTGTAGCTCCTCTGGGCTACACCAAGCACATCCCACAGGGAAACAAACCAATTTGTGATCAAACAGGTTATTAAAATGATGGCATTGGCCCATGCCAAGTAAACCACATATGAAACTTGTCTAGAGTGGTTTAGATCTTTTACTTAAGTGCTTATTCAGGATGAAGCTTTTCTACAGCCTCATGACACATATTTTTCCAGTTCACACACAGAAAATCAGCCATCATCAAGAGCTAACATGAGTTTAAATCTGAATACCAGGGTTAATAGAAAATTTGAAATGCTTGAAGAAAATCTAAGTCACTGTCTTGAGTCTTTACACCAAAGACTTGATTTTTAAGGAGAAAATAGAGAGGAAAATAAACTTATCAAAGTGAATTCCAACTGCAGTAGCCGAAAATGTAGAGCCAACCCCACATCAGATTAACCTGACACAGTTTCTCTGTTGATGCTGGCATTAACAGTTCACTTTAAAGAGCTAAATTAAAGAGTTTTAACATTATTTTAAACACTTCAATTCTACAATCAACACAACTTACACAATTCACTGCTTTGTGAAGGCTCGACAAAATACTTTCTCTTTCCAAAACATTCTTAGCACGGGAATAAGAATCTTTCAAAAACTCACCTTCCTCCCCAAAACCACGTTCTTTGTTAAGCACATAATCATTGGTAACAGGTTCATATCACTGACCTGTAGAGTTTGGTGGTAACAAATAGACCACTTGATATTTTCCTACACAGATTACCTTGATCCATTTAATACGAACAGTAACTGAACTTGACTATGTTGTTGGGCTGTAATCCCAAATACTTTAATAAACCCCACACAAACCCCAAATACTTTAATAAAGACAATTGAACTTGGGTAAACACAAGCTTACCTAATGCATCACGTTTTTTTCACAGCTGCCAGCATACTCTGCCCTTACTATGTTCATTCTGATTCACAAAGGACAAAATAAATCCTCGCCAACAAAGGATTAAAACCAGCACAGGTCAACTCCCATTGACTTCAGCAATTATCAATCAACACTTTGCCAAAAATGATACAAAAATTCTTCCTGATGTTGTGTGTGAGCTTCTAATTCAGGGCTGAACCTCTTCTGCTGCTTCCACCCTGGAATATGGAGCTAAGATATCACCTCAACTAGTCATCAGGTGACAGTTTACCTTTGCTACTTTTCAAGAAATAAAATAGAGTGGACACTTGACTTACTCACATTTATTAGTTTTGTAAAAACTCTGCCTTTAATTCTTATGATTTATAGAATTAGACCACATCTGTCACTCAGGCAAGCTTTGGTAAAAATTGTACAGCCTTTTAGTAAAAGCAAAGGAAGGCAACATAAAAATCAGAAAAGAAACCAAGAAAACTTTGACTCTGTGTTATACCAACTAGATAAATCATCAAGATAGCATAACCACACCAAATTAAGTCCTTTTGAAGTAAAACTGTTGAGGGGTGGTTAACAGACAGACTCCTAAGGGAATGTTAAAAGGCTGTAACGAGAAAACCATTGGTTTCAAAATCTGATCACTATAAAGAAGGATGTTCTGCTCATGTTTGGTAGAGAGCTACATAATTAAAACAAAATTACCAAGAAAATTCCAAATATGTATCTGAGTCTAAATGTGAATACCATCCGTTCTCGAGTTCTTGGAATTTCAGTCATAAATTGCAAATAAGAGTGTTATTTCACCCCCAGGAAATCACTATGTTCAAACTCCTTAATTTAAAGGGCAGTTTTCGCAATGAATTGCATTGGTTAATTTATATGCAACATTAGCACGCAGACCCATCCATACCCAACACGGCACAAATATATTTCATTTGCTGCCTCACGAGGGTTGGTCGCCTTGTGCTACCAGTGAAGAGTTTGCATTTCATCAGAGAGCTCTCCTTAAACGCTCACGACGCGGCGCAGCCGCTTCCCCGGCTTTCACACGCCACGTCTCTGAAATGCATCTCCAGCTAAAAGACATCGATTTTTACGTGGTCCAAGAAACGACACATCTGTAACGCATATTGCAACACTGGGGGCCTTGTCGTTAACATCCAGGCTGGAGAAACTCCTACAATTGCCTCGTCCCACGTTCAGAGGGAGCGGCGCAACCTCTGGCACATTGAGAACGGGCCAAAATTCACCCGAGAGGCACTGCCTAAGTCATCATTTCTGCCTTTACAGTGTTTTGAAGTGCAGCTGATAGACCCACACTCAGCAGAGGATGGACAGTTTATTACTCCTCAAGTCTTTCTTTGTAAATTTGTTCTTATCCAAAAATACTAAATGGGCCAAAAGTTATTTCAGCTGGAAACATAATTTTACTTGAAGTTACGATCGACTTAAACTGGAGCAGAATTGAGCTTTGAAGTGCAATAGTATCTTGGCTTGTTTGGGTTTGGTTTTTTTTAGCTCTTTCTTCTGGAAAGGAATAGCAATTGGAGAGAATAATAATTCTATTTATTTAATTATTATTAGAATTGTGATTTTCTTATTATTGATTTTATTATTTGTATTATTATTTTATTATAAAAAAATCTCAATACTATTTATTTATCACAGCAAGTCTTTACAATAACAATGTATAAGAATTATTTTTCATAAAAATATATATTTGCTCCTAAACGAGCATGAAATTTCCCTTCTTTTTTTTTTAAAGCATGTGACATCTTTTAAAATGTATTTTTTTAATTAGGACTATTATCTGATACTATTTTAAGTAATGTGATGATATTTTGGGAAATCCTACTTAATTAAAAAAAGAAGTTATTAATTTATTTCTTTTTATTCTAAGCCAAATTTGAGATGAGGTTTCAGATGAATTATTACTTGATTCACAGTCCACTGGGTCCTGTTCTCTTCTTTTTTTTTCCTCTACAAAATATCAGTGAGTCAAATCTAACTAGATACATTCAGCTGCTGTGAAAAAAGAGAGAAATCATAAAGAAGGAAATGAAATTTAAATCTCCAGGCCCATGAAAAGTTCAGTTTAGTTTTTCCTTTATCCCAGAAACCAAAAAAAAAAAAACCCCTACAGATGTTCCATAGGGAACTGAAAAAGATGTAGGCCACCACCTACTTTTCCCAAACATATAAGGGTCAAAATTCAATTAAAGAAAAAGAAAAGCCACATAAAATGAGCCACAAATACCTCAAGACTGCAATACCTGCGTAAGACAAATATTTCATGTCAAGCTTGCATTCCACTTCTAAATAAGTTGATCCTTCTCAATAAGTTCCCTCTGCCCATTGAGCAACTCTGCAGTATGTGGGTGTACCTTGCAGTCATTTTCTTAACATCTGCATTCTGTGTTCAGTCCTAACTGTACAACATGTCTGATAGCTCTTCTCTTTATCTTGAGCCTTCAAAGTGGTAGGTTTACCGGAGGCAAAACCACACACCAGAGAGAATATGAGTCATATAATAAAGAAATGACTGTTCCCCTTCTCCCCCTTCCAGCCTGAAGCTACAATAACCCAAAGACACTCTATTGTAAATGGCCTCTCTGGTGATATCGATAGCACCAACAACTCGCAATTGTTTAGCCAATGAATGAAGATCTTTTTTTTTTTTAACTGCATCTGTAACAAATTGCTCTCAATATTGCTTTAAGGCAAATTAAAAGTGCTACTGCAAAAACACAATTCCTGTAATGTTCAGAATGCCTGTGCGCTCACTTTCATGCCGTGCATAAAACACCCCACATTTTGTGCATGTTCCTGTAAATTAGAGCACTACAAGATAAGAATAATGAAACACACGATGCCTTGTGCAAGTGAAGCCGAAAGGTGTTCCCCATTTGTCTACAAAAGAACAGCCTCTACACAGAAATCCTAAATTTTCCTCATGATTCCACATCAAAAGATGGCAACACACAAGTAAACCACTGCTCACGCCAACTACAACAAGCACACAAGGAAGGAAACCACCTCACTTGACCATTGTCTACATGAGTTTTTATGCCAAAGTGCAGTAAGGATTGAAAACAACACCGGGGCCCCTCTATTCCCTTTTATTTCCTTTGATATTCTTTTCCCTAGGTAGACTGTAACTCCTCAGACTGACATCCCACATCTCATTCCACGCAGGAAACCAACAGAGCATTGTCTAATCTGTCAATATAATAATTACATCAGAAATTTTCAAGAACCAAATGCAGGAAGAGGATTTACAAACAGCAGCAAACCAACCAGTAACAACAAATCTTTGTACCACTACAACAGGTGCAACCACCCACAGCCTTTTAAGTTCACCCAGTGGCATAAGCTCGGCCCACCTCCTTCCAAGAGGAGAAAAACCCCAAGGTTTCAGTAAATCAGAGCGAAGCAACATGCTTCCTGTCAAAGCAGAGTAATTTCTGTTCTTACCTGTGTATAGTCGAAGTCGGAAAGAGGAGCTATACTCTTGATGTAGTCCATTCGAAACTGGTTTTCTGGGTTGGCCAATGGAACTGGGGGTATTAAAGTGCTCATAGCTGAAACTATAGTCTAGAATTGGATAAAACAAAAAAAGAGTGCATTAATCTGGGTAAAGCTAGAATACAGGATCAACAGAAGATAATCCCATCTGATCAGCAAAATGGGATTTGTCTCAGCACAATCTTGGAGAGCACAATCCTGATCATTTCCAGCACACCCCAGCATTTAAGAACAGGATAAAGTGTCTTCTTACCACAATTGCATCTTTAACATTTTTCCGAATATCCAGTATTTTCTGTTTCTTTTCTCTGCATTAAAACAGAAACATTAACACTTTTGACTTTTTTTTTTCTTCTGAAGCAGTTCAGGCAGTTGCATTGATGGTTTTTTTCACTGATCACTTGTTTATCTGCTCCTCAACCCTTACAACACACTGACTGAGAAAAACAGCGAGACAAATACTTCTCCCCCCATCCCTTACAAAGATATGCGTCCCCCTCATCCCTTTCCTTGCATCATGTGAAGAGCAATGCACATTCATTCCTGATGCTGTGTTGTTTTTTTTTAACATCAGACAATCAAACCACATCTGCAACCCTCCCCTGATGGAACTGGAAGTCGTTCTCTCATTTCTCTCCAGCATGCCGTAAACACGCTCTAAATTAACGACACATCGTCGAAGGCCAGCAGATAATCTAAAATTAACACTATGGATTAATAGTAGTTTCGGAGCAAAGACCTCTTCAGAGAGAAAAAAACGATGTGAGCCTCAGCAAACAGAAATGATTTCTAGCAAATGTGCATTAAAACTAGTTTCAGTTTTACACTAACCCAAATGCCGGAAAACCAGCAGCCGCTGTCATCCTGGCTATGACTTGACATTATTTTTATATTGCAGACAGATGCAATATTTGGTTATTTGCTTCTATGTAAAAAGTAGTCGCCATGTTGTTGCTACACAGGGGCCTGTCAAGCGCTGCAGTAGCAACAGTGTAAAATCCAGTAAAGGGGCCAGAAGGAGAAAATGCAAATATACAATAGCTGTAATTTCCTTATTCTCGCTCCCCTCCCTCGCCCAAAACGCGGTGTCAAGGCACCAAAACACAAGAGGTGAGAGGGGGAGCCGTCCTCGCCCGCCTGCTGATAACCTGTGCCCAGCATTTCACCGAAAAAAAATAAGTCACAAAGCGTCAGTAATTCTTACTCTGAATTAAATCCATTGACGTGCAGGATTCGCATTTGTTTCACAATCGTGCTTTTTCCTGACTCACCGGCCCCTACAAGAGAAAGAAGCGAAGAGGGACTGAGCGGTGGACACACGGTCGGGGCTGCTGGGGGCTCTGCGGTGGGATTTTTGGGCGCCACAGCATCTCCCACCTCCGGCAGCGCTTTTCCCTGTGCCTGCATCCATGTGGCTCAGGCGCTGTCTCCAGCCAAGAACCCGCATTTTTTCACAAGAACCCGCATTTTCCATGGCCGGGAACACGCGTTCTCCACAGCCCAGGAGGACGGACCCCCAACGCTCTGGTCCCGGAGCCTCTGGTCGCCCTCCCCGCTGTCCCCTCGCCCCTTACCCAGCAGCAGCAAGCGGTGTGTGGCTTTATAAGCCAACCTCTCCTTCTGCAACTGCTTCTCTATTTTTTTGTTGGCTTCTCGCTGCGCTTTCTCATCGATTCGCTGATCCTCCGTTTTGCTGTTGCCCAAACACCCCATAGCCGCCGCTCGGGAGGGATGTCAGAGGGTTTGGGGTCTGCTGAGGGAGGAAGGGGGGAAAGGGGTGGGGGGGGGGAAGGCAGCAGACGGGTCTCGGTGTGTTATATCCGTGTGTCCCCCGGCAGGGTTCTGCGCTCCTGGCTCACGGAAAATGGTCTTTGGCCGCTCTCGGCTCTGCCCGAGCCCCGTCAGGGAGATGCCCTGGGAGGGAGAGGAGGGGAGGGGAGGGCTCCTGCTGGAAACCCGCCGCTCCGCTCCGCTCCCCGCTCCCTCCCCAGCGGTAATTTCTCTCTCTCTCAAGGGCTATTTTTGTCTCCCCGGCTCAGCACTGCCTCTGGCTGCCGCACCAGGAAAAGGAGAGAGCGAAAAGCCGGACCCGCGTACCTGGATCCGGGCGGCGCCGCCTGCGGCCTGGGGCGGAGGAAGGGGATGGGGCGAGAGGAAGGAGATAGGAGAGGGGTCCGTAAGGAAACATCACAGCGGGGAGCGACGAACCCGAAACGGTACAAACCTCTGGCCTGGGAGTGTGTACAGAACCATGACATGGTTTAGGTTGGAGGGGAGCTCAGAACTCGCCCAGTGCCAACACCCTGCCATGGGCAGTGACACCTCTCACCAGACCACCTTGCCCAGAACCCTACCCAGCCTGGCTTTGAGCACTTCCAGGGATGGAGCAGCCACAACCTCCCTGGGCAACCTGTTCCAGGGCCTCAGCATCCTCACAGGGAGGGATTTCTTCCTGAGATCTCATCTAAATCTCCCCTTTTTTAGCTTAAACCCATCCCCTTGTCACCAGAGTCACTGATAAAAGGCCTGTCTCCAGCTTTCCTGGAGCCCTTTCAGGTACTGGAAGCTTCTATAAGATCCCCCTGGAGCCTTCTCCAGGTTGAACAGCCCCAACTCTCTCAGCCTGTCCCCATATCGGAGGGGCTCCCACCCTCTGATCACCCTTGTGGCCTCCTCTGAACTTACTCCACTCCTTCTTATACTGGTACACCACAACTAGATGTAGCCCTCCAGGGTGAGGTCTCAACAGAACAGAGCAGAGGGGGAGAGGCCTCTCCCCCCAGTTGCACCACAGAGATACACACGCACATACAACAGCATGAAATGTGCCAACACTATGCACCAACCTCCTAATGAAAAAAGTCTCTTTCCACGGGCTGTCACAGCAGCACACAGACCCTTCTTTCCTCGGAATACTCCAGCTGTACCAGCTGAACGAGAAAACAGTCCCAATAGCTCATAAAAATGTTTAATCTAAACATGATAACACACGAATCTCAACAAGAAATGATTGTCCCTTCATTTGCTTCCATTTTGAGTCCTGAAACAAAACACCGAGCTAGACAACAGGCATCCCTGTCTTGTTTCAAGCCTCTAGTCTCACAGACTGGCATCCCAAGGGCAATACAGCATCTGGCCCGTTCCATATTTCCACTGCTCCACTCAAATGTGACCCTCAACTTACTGACCATTTTCAGCCATTATCTCCAAATGTTACCATTTCCCTGTGCTTTTGAAGACAGATTATTGACAATTTAATACGCTGATAGTCACACGTGTGTGAAATCCTGAGTAAAACCAGAGCAAGATGACCCTGGAGGTCCCTTCCAATCCCTAATGATCTGTAAGATTGCCATCAGCTTCAAATTAAAAAAAAAACTGGTTTTATATAAAATGCCTCGAGATGCACACAGCAAAAGGAACTACAGTTTGCAAACAGGAGGGTTTAGCTTTTTCCAGTTGCTCTCTGACTCAGGTGTGAAGCGCTGGATCGAGTAACGGGTGCTGTCTACTTTGAGGTCACACCACAGCAGGGTGGGAAGGGCAGGATCCAGAAAAGAAACAGGTTCTGCTCTGCCTGGTTCAGTTTGTGGAGTTTTCAGGAGACCAACTTCAAGGGCCAGAGAAGTGAGATTTTTGTGATACTGCTTGATCTAGGCTGGAAAACATTTGATCTTCCTTCTTACATATATTGGGAGGGGGCAGACACACTACAGACAGAAATTGCCAGGATCTGCCAAGGCAGAACAGGCATTGTTAAGCATTACAGAACTACACTTTTAAGACAGACTGCTTTTTTTTTTTCCAACTAACATTGTCCTGTCAGTAGGCACAAACCACCTCAGGTACAGGTAGGTCTGGGAGGGTAACTGCTGTTTTTGGGGGCTCTGTCAGGCACGGGATATGTGATGAACAGCGTTTGTGGAGAGCAATCATGTTTGCTCTCTGCTGCAGCCCTATGAGGGCTCAAAACTGAACAGGCTTGGCTAGAAATCACTAACTGGGTCTGAATTTTCATAGTTCTTCAGGTGCTAGAAGACATAATTTATGATGCACAAGATATGCACAACCATATTTATGTCCTATGTAAATAGCTCAGTTGAGGACCTAAGTCCCAAATCTGGCTCGTGTCAGTCAGTTCTAGGAGCTGCCCCGTTTCTTCCCCCTCCTCTCTTCGGCAGTTTTTTGCCTGCATGGGGATTTTTGGTGCAGATTTGTTCCCAGTCTCAATGCCAATAAGTGGGATTTGAGAGGATCCCGGTATATCCTGCTTTTACCTTTCTCCAAAAGAGGGAAAGTGTTTCTCATTTCCTTTCTCCCCTTTTGAAAAAACCCCATGACCCTTTTGGGTCTCTTCCTCCTGAGAAAAGATCACACAGTTCAAAAATGACACGCGCTAGCAACCTGTGCCCAGAAAGAACTTCTGGCTGGAATTACATTCCCACCCCTCCCTTTGCTTTCCCCAAGTACAGCTCTTAGCCCAACACATTCAAAACTACAAATCCTAGCTGCGATAATAAACACAAGAGAAGCTTTCACCCCTATCGGATGCAGCAATTATTTTTTTCTCTGAGAGGAATCACAGATATCCCATGAATTTACGTCTCCTCTGCACACAGATAAAAACTGGGAGCACAATTCAAATACTCACCTCTACCAAGGGTTTCAGCAACACTGCTTTACTAAATCAGCTTCTAGTATATAGGAATAGCAACAAAATCATGGGTAAGGAGGGCTTTTTTCTGCTCCTTCCCTCTGTTTTGAAGCAGTACACATGGCATCCTCCTGGAGCTCCTGAAAATGGGGTATTTCACATCATTTCTGCCCCATCAGATCAGGCGCTGTACGTACACACACATGTATTTCTGTGTGCACATCCAGAGAAATGTAAACACACACTGAGCGGGTATGTGGGTGCAAAAATTAGATGAATCTGCTTCAAGCTCCGGCCTGGGGTGGTCCCATAGAGAAACCAGGCAACAGAGCACAAGCCCTCCCAGCGGGACATCTTTATTTCCTGCTTTCCTTTGTGGGTCCCTACCTCAGGTCATATTGTTTGTGAGCCCAGGTCACTTGCGTGAGTCTGTGTTTGTGTTCTTGAATAGAAAAGAACTGACAAGCCAGCTGGAGGAAAGAGCCATGCTGGTTGCTCACCACTGTTGGAAGGTCACAGTCTTGTTTCTCATGACCATTTCTGTTGGGCAAAAGAGAGGCACAAAACCCCAGTGAAAACTAATGGGAAGCTCCTACAGATGCAGTTCAAGAACCCAGGTTGCTTCTCATCCCTCTAATCCAGAGCGGGATTGATGCGGAGCTCTTTCTTCCAAACATTAGGCAGAAAAAGTTTCTCCACAGAAACCCTGCAGACCCTTTGCAGCCCATCTTCTCTCTGCACAGCCTCTATCATGGCTTTGGTTCTGTTCTCAAAGGAAAAAAAGCAAGTGGAAAGACGGATGTAAACAAAAGCCTAGGGAAGAGCTACGCAACTGGGAAGGGGATTCTTCCTGCTTGCCACTCTTCCTGCCTCAGTTTTCCCAGGGGTCTCTGAATTCTCTTCTGTCACCATCCTCCAGTGTGGGCACTGCATGAGGTGGGTAATGCTGTGGTGAGCTGACCTGCCTCTCCCCCCTGACCACCCTTTTTCATGCAGCCCATAACTGCAAATCAAGATACTCAACTCACGAGAACCTGCGTTTTTTACTCTACCCCATTGTCACACCATTTTCTAAAAAGAGGCAAAGAAATTGCTATTTGCATAGGTATTCAAGAAGAAGAATTCTTTCTCTCTGGTAATAAATTCTTGATAAGTTTGTCTCCCTGCAGACATCAAATATTAACACAAAAGCAGACACTTCCTGGAAGGCTACATTTGGATTTTTATAAGACATATGAACCAGGAACCAAACAAATTACTATTCTAACTGTATTAAAAATACAGACGGAGGGTCTAGAAAATACACAGCACATGTTTTGAGGAGATGCAAACATCAAGCTAAAAAAAAAAAATCTAACCTTTATCCCTTTGTTTAAACCCTCACCTCAAAAAAGTCCTTAAAAGAATTTTGAGAAGAATTCTTCTGTTTGAAGAAGTGGGAGAGATGCCAGAGAAGGTGAGGTGTGCATTTCCCCCCGTGACTGCGGAACTGAGCCCGGACCAGCTTCACATCTGTAGATTCAGGACAAACTCACTGATGCAGGAGAGGGTCAGGCAGTGCTGAGGGGCACGGTGATGCTCTGAGTAGTTCCCTGGCTCCCTGACCCAGTTTGCTGTCCCCATTCCCATGCCACACTCCTTTTCTTGGCAGCTGTCTCTGTGTAACTCACCTGACAAACCAACATGCCCTGTGCCTGCTTCTCTCCCATGAACCACAAGCCACCCCACCTCTGTGAGGCACAAAGGGAGAAGCAAGTGAAGTGCTGTGATAGAAGACTATGGACCGAAGGTAATAGGGTTTGAAGAGAAAGAAAAGTTTTCCTGGAGAGAGAGAACTGCAGGCAGCAGCTCACAGAAACAACATCAAGAGCCTTTTGCCCTGAGAAAACATCTGTGAAGGGGAGTATTAGCTACAAGAAAGAGGCAGATGCTCCTGGGAAGCCTGTGTGGAAAAGCACCAGGCGAAAATGGGTTTGCAGTACATGTTAAAGAGAGAGGACAATCTTTTTTCATTCCAACTAGCTATTCCTCATCCATGTCCTGCATGGAAGTGGAGGAAAAAGGGGAATTTCTGCTCTGCTGTCCTGCTAGACTAAGTAAACTCACATGGTTTAAATATTTTTAATGTCACAGTCAAATAATGCTGTTTCAAGACAGGACATTCCCCCTCCCCACCCTCTTAAATTGAATAAACAGACTCATCTGTTCACAATTTAGAGCAACTGAAAATTAGTCCTACTCTGTTGTCTAGGAGGGTCCTCGAGAATAAACAGAATTAAATAAAGCCTGGCAAAACAAGCAAATAATACCCTAAGTTAGAAATGAATTGATCAATAAAGAAAGCAGTCGGATAGAATTATACAAGGAATTATCTGGAATATGATGTGCAGATCTGGGCCACTCAGTTCAAGGACACAGAACTGCTTGAGAGAGTCCAGCGCAGAGCCACAAAGACGATGAAGGGAGGGGAATATCTCCCCGATGAGGAAAGGATCAAGGAGCTGGGTCTCTTGAGCTTGGAAAAAAGGAGTCTGAGGTGTGACCTCATTAATGTTGATAAATATGGAAAGGGCGGGTGTCAGGAGGATGGAGCCAGGCTCTGCTCACTGGCATCCAATAATAGGGCAAGGGGTAATGGGTGTGAGCTGGAACAGAGGAGGTTCCACATCAATGTGAGAAGGAACTTCTTTGTGGTGCGGGTGACAGAGCCCTGGAAGGGGCTGCCCAGGGTGGGTTGTGGGGTTCTTCTCTGGAGATGTTTAAAACCCACCTGGACATGTTCCTGTGCGACTTGATCTAGGGGATCCTGCTAGGGGATTGGACTGGCACACCTTTCGAGGTCCCTTCCAATTCCTAATGTTCTGTGAATCTGTGAGCTGCTACTTCAAAAAAACCAGGAGCAAAAATCTATAAAGGACACTTGCCCCGGAAGGATTCTCCACAACATGCTGCCCAATCTCTTGCATGTGCAAGAGCAAGAGCAAATGCTCAGGTTGGCTACCAAGACTACCCTATGTGGGCAGGAATGACAAATGAGAAAATACCCACCTTGTGGGACATCGAACACACAAGACAAGAGAGGTGCCTCAACGCGTATCGTCAGGCATAGTGTTTTAGTTTTTTCACTGTTGTTTAGCTCCTCTACTTGAGGAATTAAGTTTTAGCAGATGGCTTTAAAAAATAAAAAAGAATGCCTCCACACATTTATTGGCATTCAAACCCAAACCCATGCTCTAATTCATCTCAGTGCCTGCATGCAGAAATGGTCAGTGGCATACCTCAACAGAACAGTTTAACACCCAGGAGCAATAGTAGGTTCATAGTCAGTCACAGGATCACAGACTGGTTTAGACTGGAAGAGACCTCAGAGCTTAACCAGCACCAACCCCCTGCCATGGGCAGCAACATCTCTCACCAGACTAGGTTGCCCAGAGCCTCATCCAACCTGGCCCTGAACACTTCCAGGGATGGAGCAGCCACAACCTCCACATGCAACCTATTCCAGGGCTTCAGAACCCTCACAGGGAGGAATTTCTGACTCAGCCTGTTTCCTAACATCATTTAATGCCCTGGAGGGGAGGGGACTCAGGGGGGAACCTTGTTACACCCTGTAGGTACCTGAAATGAGATTGTGGACAGGTTGGGGTCGGGCTCTTCTCCTAGGTGACTAGCAACAGGATGAGAGAGCAGGGCCTGAAGCTGCCAGGGGAGGGTTAGGTTGGATGTTAGGAAGCCCTTTCTCACAGAAAGGTGGACTGCCCAGGGCAGTGGTGGAGTCCTCATCCCTAGAGGTATTTAAAGACAGACTGGCTATGGCACTAATGCCCTGGTCTAGGTGATTGTGGAGATATTGGATCATGGGCTGGGCTGGATGAGTTCAGAGGGCTTTTCCAGCCTCAATAATTCTGTGATCCTGTGATCCCAACACACAGGAGAAATCAGTAAAACTTGACTTCAGGAAACAACGCTGCCAAGATGTGTGCAGTAGCCTCACACACTCTCCCACCCTGTTTTATATCAATAGTATTTTCTGCTGAAATAAAGCTTTTGCTTGACTGCATGAATCTGGAATAGCAAATCCAGACACAGCACCATACTGAACAACCAACCTCCCAGTGGTTTTCTCCTCATCCATCTATCTTTTCTAACATACATATCTGCTTGTAACAAATGTTTGATGAGTTACATGCAGCTTGGTCTTCTGCAGGACAGATCTTAACTTTCCTGCAGGTATTTTTGTGGAATATGTGATTTTTTGGATTAAACAGCTATCACAGATTTGCTCGCAATTGAAGAGATGTGTTGACCCAAGTGGTCCTTTCCAGACCAAGGTTCGTGCTGCCCTCACACTTCTGTGCTTTCGTTATGTGAGTTTATTTATTTCTCTAGACAGATTAAGTAGGAGGTATGAAGACAAAGCAGACTGGTCACTTATCAAAATGATTATTTTGTTTACATATCTATGTGGCAGAGAGGAAAAAACATTTCTGGGAAACAAGTCTACTTACTGTACTCTCTTTTCCTTTTGGTCAATTCCATGCAGGTCTTAAAATTACAGTCCTATCCTGAAAGAACCTTTGTAGCAGGAGATAATGAAATCCAAACTCGTGTGATTTCACTGACCCCATTTGCACTACAAAGCACAAGTTCTTTCCCCACACCCATGGGCTGTTTGTATAACACGGGCTGGATGCTTTGGAGCAAATGTTTAATTTATCCTAAGGAGCAAGAGTGTGGATGAAATCCCACAGGATCAGTTAGATGTAGCCAGGTGAGGACTGGTCTCTTCTTCCAAAGTATAAGCCACAGAATGAAAGGAAATGGCCTCAAGTTGTGCCAGGGGAGGTTTAAGTTGGCCATAAGGAACAATTTCTTCCCCAAAAGGGTTGTCAAGCCCTGAAACAGGCTGCCCAGAGCAGCCCCCATCTCTGGAGCGATTGAAAAGACACTGGAAGGTGGCAATAAGGTCTCCCATAGCCTTCTTTTCTGTAGGCTGAATAACCCCAGCTCCCTCAGCCTGGCCTCATGCTGCACTCTATGTTTTAAAGCAGTTAAGAAGGTTTTAAAAAGCTTACAGCTGCTTGGACCATTTAACAACTTACCAGCATCTGCCTGGCCAATTGGCCTGCCCACCTCTCCTAAAACATAGCAAGGCTTTTAAAGCCACCCCACAGGCAATCTCTGCTCGGTGTCAGCTGGAGCAATCTGCCACCCACCTCCCGAAACACAATGACAAGATTGTGCTGCCGTGTCTTCTCAGCCTGTTCTTCACGATATGCAGATCTCAAGGAACAGCATTTTGGATCCCGATGCAGCAGCACAAAAGCTACCGTGGTAAGAAACGGCTTAACCTGTCAGCAACGCTGTCACCACAAGTACTGCCACCGAGAACTAGCAGATCATAATCTGCCACTAAAGGAACATTAGCTATGTTCTGCCTATTGTCTCCTCTTATATAAGTTCTTTTCCATGGGTACCGATTGAAAAGGCTTGATTTAAATGAAAACAACCCACTATTGACAGATCTGTTCTTAACCTTTAAGGCATCTTAGGATGCTGACTGCTCACGGAGGGAAAAGGAGCTATTAATAGGTCAGCCTTGCAACACGCTTGCCAGAAATACAAACCAGCGTAATGCTGCATACAAAGAAGAAAGCCTGAAAGAAAACACACAAGGATGCTCTGTCTGAGCATGTCAATGCCTGGCATTAAGCTGGGTTACAGCTCCTCTGTACCATTCGAACTCCAGCAGTCCATACAACAATTTATGGTGTGTTTCAGAAGGGGCAGCTGTACCTCCCGAACTACATCTGTAAAAGGAATGTGACACGTGTCAGAAGCATATCCTATGTCATTCATTTTTACATCATTTCACTGAGGCTGCAAAGGCAAATGATGAAAAAGACAGCGAATGCTCCAATTTGAGACCTTCTTTGCAGTTCAGGTGCAGCTCCTCTGCACATCTACACCAGCAGTGCCCTCCTCTGAAAGCTTAACTCTGGATCTACTAAACCTCAGAATGACCACGAGCTGTGAGACGTGAGAATGACTGTGACCGTGAGAACAAAACCAAGCAAAACAGAAAGAGAAGACCTCCCCTACCTCCCCAGAAATGGAGACCCAGGACTTATCAGATAAGGTTGAGTTGCAATGTCTGCACGTGTTTCAAAGTCGCATATATGTGGAGCTTAGGGACATTGTTTAGCGTTGGCCTTGGGAACAGTTGGGCTAATCACAGAATCACAGAATGTTAGGGATTGGAAGGGACCTTAAAAGATCATCTAGTCCAACCCCCCTTGCCACAGCAGGATCATCTAGACGAAGGCCCACAGAAACACGTGCAGGTAGGTTTTAAACGTCTCCACAACCCCCTTGCGCAGCCCCTTCCAGGGCTCTGTCACCCTCACTAGGAAGAAGTTCCTTCTCATATTTATGTGGAACCTCCTCTGCTCCAGCTCACACCCACTGCCCCTTGTCATTGGGTGCTACTGAGCAGAGCTTGGCTCCATCCTCCTGACATCCACCCTTTCCCTCTTGATAAAACATTAATGGGGTCACCCTGCATTCTCCTTTTTGCCAGGCTAAAGAGACCCAGCTCCCCCATCCTTTCCTCATTAGGGAGATGATCCACTTCCTTCATCATCTTTGTGGCTCAGCACTGGACTCTTTTCAGCAGCTTCGTGTCCTTCTAGAACTGAGGGAACCAGAACTGAACACAGTATTCCAGATGTGGTCTTATAAAGGGAGAAGAGAATCTCTCTTCATCTACTAACTGCCCTGCTTCTAATCCACCGCAGGATGCCACTGGCCTTCTCAGCCACAATTTAATAGTTATGTCCTGAGATACACTGAGTCATAGAATCATTAGGGATTGGAAGGGACCTCGAAAAATCATCTAGTCCAATCCCCCTGCCACAGCAGGATCGTCTAGACCAAGTCACACAGGAGCACATCCAGGCGGGCCTTGAACACCTCCAGTGAAGGAGACTCCACAACCTCCCTGGGCAGCCTGTTCCAGTGCTCTGTCACCCTCACCGGGAAGAAGTTCCTTCTCATATTTATGTGGAACCTTCTATGTTCCAGCTTACAACCATTGCCCCTTGTCCTATCACTAGATGACACTGAGAAGAGCCTGGCTCCACCCTCCTGACACCCACCCTTCAAATATTTATAGACATTAATGAGGTCACCCCCCAGTCTCCTCCAAGCTAAAGAGACCCAGCTCCCTCAGCCTCAAGCTGCCACTCCAGCCCAGCACCGTATGAACACGAAATACACAGGCGGGTCAGGCTTGGAGGAGACCTGGGGATGGACAGGTCCCTTTCCTCGTGCTTCTATCTCATCTTGGTGAGCTCCTGTTTCTGCTGTGGAAGTCCCATCTGGCAGAGGGAAAGGATTGAGAAGATGGCAGACGTCCACACACCTTTTGAAGCCTGTTCCTTCTATTGTGTCAGCAAACAATAGGCTCCCTGCTAATCTGCGAATCTCCTCAGGCTCCCTTCATGCCTTTACCATGCTGCTTCCCGAGCCCCAGGAACCATCTCTGCTATTTACAGTGCTGTGGATAGCCAGACTATTTCTCTGCATGCCCTGTCAGAAGGTGACCAAAAAAGAGACAAAAGTGTCACTCAGTCAAGGGCCACTGTAACTTGTTAACTTCCCATATGTTGTCCCCAAGAGTTGATGTCATTTAGGGCATGAGCTGATGGGTGTCTTCTGCAAACAGTATGGTGCACAGAGCCAAAGATTAACACAAAAACTGACACTGTGGCAAAGTATTTTTCATTATTGCCAATTTCTGTGTTTATCTTCTTCTGGACCTTGAGCACTTTTACCTGTCCATGGAAACTGAATTAGCTTCAGGATACAAATTACATAACAGTGGATATGACATTTATGGCAGGTTTTTGCCATGAATTTCCTGAACACATAGTAAACCTTTTATTCCATGCCGTCTGAGGCACACATGGTGTTTCAGGAGATGGTTTAGTGGTTGGGTGGAGTAGGGTGGACCGTTTGACTTGATGATTTGCACAGAATCACAGGATTATTGAGGCTAGAAAAGACCTCTAAGACCATTCAGCCCAGCCTGGGACCTAACGTGACCAAATTGGCCAGACCAGGGCACTAAGGGCCACAGCCAGGCTGTCATTAAACACCTCCAGGGATAGGGAATCCACCACTGCCCTGGGCAGTGTCTGGTCACCCTTTCTGTGAGGAAGGGTTTCCTAACATCCAACCTAACCCTCCCCTGGCAGCTTCAGGCACTGCCCTCTCATCCTGGTGCTGGTTGCCTGGGAGAAGAGCCTGACCACCACCTGACTATAACCTCCCTTCAGGGAGTTGAAGAGAGAGATAAGGTCCCCCTTGAGTCTCCTCTTCTCCAGGATAAACACCCCCAGCTCCCTCAGACTCTCCTCAGCAGACTTTCCCTCTAGTCACTTCCCCAGCCTTGTTGCTCCTCTGGACCTGCTGCAGCCCCTCAATCGTCTTCTTGAAGTGAGGGGCCCAGCACTGCTCCCAGTACTTAAGGGGAGGCCTCCCCAGTGCCCAGTACTGGGGGAGAATGACATCCCTAGTCCTGCTGGCCACACTATTGCTGATTCCAGCCAGGATGCTATTGGCCTTCAAGGCCACCTGGGCACCCTGCTGCCTCCTTTGCAGCTGATTGTCACCCAGTACTCCCAACTCCCTCTCTGCCAGGCTGCTCTCTAGCCACTCATCCCCCAGTCTGTAGCTGCAGGCGGTTATTGTGGCCAAAGTGTAGGATCCTGCCCTACATCTTCCTCCCCTCCAGCAGATCAACACTCACACTCAACTTGGTGTCATCTGTGAATTTTCTGAGGGTAGATTTGATCCTGAAGGTCTTTTCCAACCTTGATGATTCTATGATGCAAAATACTGACACACATAAACCCACAGATGCTCCCTACCTGTTATGGAAGCACCTTTGTCTTTTTGAAATTATACTATATATAGAATTATTGTGTATTATAATGATAATATCTATCAGATTTTAAGAACTTATCAGCAGATAACTGTTCTGATTGCAATAAAAATATGATAACTTAATAAGTCATTCTGCTCAACACTCTCTACATATTTGGATTACCCAAGCTAAGCAAATCCATGCATTATTCCCTCTATATATTCATAAAATAATCAGATTAGCTTTTTTTACAGCTTTCTCTATTCTAAATGGCCACAATAATGGGGTTTTTTAAAATTTAATTTTTTCCTTGACACAGGGAAACCCTAACACCAGATTTAAATATTATTATTGTTACTATTTATTCCAAGCTTAGGGTTCAGATCTGCTCACTTTAACACTTTATCATCATCTCAGTAAGAGGAGAAACCTCTGATTTCTCACAGAAAACCTGCTAGAGCCATGCACAGTGAAGAGATGACCTGACACCCACCAAGGGTTAAAGCTCTACACGTTATGCAAAACTCCATCAGCAATAACAAGTTTCACCAACTACAGTGAAAAGGACAGCATCTCGTAATGCAATTCATCTGGCTAAACGCCGATTCCTCCAGCCCAGCTTCTCACCAGACGTCAAGCTAATAAAATAAATCAAATGTGGGATGCGATCTATCTCACTCCATCGCAGATGTTTAAAAACTAAGACTTTAAAAAACAATCCCTCCCTTGAAATGCCTCTTCCTCTTCACAGACTATAAATGGATTGAAGGTGAGTTCAGCTAGAGATCTAATAATAAGTCATCAGAAATCACACTGAAATGGAAATAAAGGTTAGACCAGCAGGAAACAGAGCTGAGCCACTGCCTGGCAGGGCAGGCAGCCAGGTTGTTCTCAGGGATGTGCTAATCACTTGGAAGGTATTGGAGCAGAGGTCTGGCCACACACCTGCCCCACATGTGAGTGGGTGATTCTTCACCACACTGGTGCAACATACTGCTTGCAAATCCAGAAATCATCAACTCGTGAGTTTTAAAGTCAGAATTATAAGGTCAGATGAAAATGGAGCCATTTCAAGTTCTGCTACATGAGAAAATGAAGCTGGACACTGTTGTTCGGACTGACCTGGAAGGGTAACTCAGAGATCGGCACTGTGGCTCCTGTTCTGAGCACTGGTGGTGCAGCCCAGGCCAAAGTGGCATCGCTGCTTCAAATGAGGGCATCCAGGGATGGGGCTGTACATCAAAAAAGTGTTCTGATGATGGCAGCAGCCTGCTACTGGTTACCAGCTCTTCTGGGAACCTAGCAGAGTTCCACAGAATTAATTCAGAGTGATAACTAATCCGTCAACTTTATCACAGACTTACTACCATGCAAATGCTGAAGGAGTGTTTACCTTCACTGCCTGAGTTTTTGAGAAGTCTCACGATAGTGCCATAATCTGCCTTAAGAGTCAAAGCCGATACAGTTCGCTTAAGACATTTGTTCTCTAAATGACCAAATCTTTCACCAAAAGAGTTGCCTGCATGTCCACCCACTTACAGAATAGATAAAACGTGTCCTCAAAAATCCTGCAAGGAAGAAGACAGAGCTTTAAAGAGCCCCCAGACCTATGGCAATATGCAAGGAACCGCTTTCAGACACAAAATTAATGTGCAAGGTTCACCGCGTCACAGAACATTAGGGATTGGAAGGGACCTCAAAAGTTCTGCCAGTCCAATCCCCCTGCCACAGCAAGATCCCCTAGATCAAGCTGCACAGGAATATGGCCAGGCAGGTTTTAAACATCTCCAGAGAAGGATGCTCCACAATCCCCCTGGGCAGCCCCTTCCAGGGCTCTGTCACCCGCACCACAACGAAGTTCCTTCTCAGACTGAAGTGGACACTCTTCTATTCCAGCTTACACCCACTGCCCCTATCCTTGCCCCTATTCCTATCATTGGTTGCCACTGAGCAGAGTCTGGCTGCATCCTCCTGCCACCTGCCCTTTCCTTATTGACAAACATTAATGGGGTCACCTCTCATTTCACAGAATCTGTCAGTATTTTAAAGTCACTAGAATCCATCTGCAGCTACCCCAGGTTTTGTTACACATCTTCAGCGTGCAAGATGGACCTCACTTTCATACTCCCGTTTTTTGGGAAAAGAGGGCAGAAAAAGAAGGAAATTTAGATTGGCCATGAGGAAAAAGTTCTTCCTGGAAAGAGTATTCAGGGCTTGGAACAGGCTGCCCAGGGAGGGAATTGAATTGCCATCCCTGTCTGTGTCTCTGAGTTGTGGAGAGCTGGAGCTCAGGGACAGCAGTGGCCTTGGGACAGCTGGGTTAATGGTCAGACTTAATGACCTTGAAGATCTTTTCCAGCCTTCCAACTTTTCTAAACAATTCTATGACTATTCTCAACAGAAAAATGCCAGAAAACCTGGGTTCAAGCCACTCAAAGTCAGTACAAGTTTATCAAGAGCGGTTACACTGCAAAACATCAGCCCAGGGATTAGATGATCTGCATGGATCTTCGCTCACTGTGCTGCTGGCTGGACCAGCACCTGCACTCACCCCAGTTTTAGTCTGTAGCTCCTGGAGAGCTGGACTAATCAAATATGAATTTTTGCAGCATGAGTATCTTCATGTTCTGAGCAGAACTGTGCACACAGAGCTTGAAAAACCTGCAGCAATGCAGGGTCCATAGAAACGGCCCACAAAACCTGTGGAGACACCAACGTTCTTGCAACTTTCCACAGAGACAACGTTGATCTCAACGGGGCTTGTTTTATCTTAGGCACCAGACAAGCAAGGTCAAGCAGCTGGAGCAAACTCAATACATGGCCTACAGTCATTTTGTAATGCCACTGCCACTTTTATCTGGATTGCTATCTTTAGGACAGGAAGTCAGTGCATTCAGCGATGCCACCTCCCTTTTCTTTCTGCGCCCTCATCTCCTTTACTTATTTTCCAAGTCTAATTGTCAGGACTACTCTGTCATTTAATGAAAGGTTATGTTTTCTATTTCTTTTAAGTGCTGCCTTTGATTAATTTCTCTCTTTTTAAAAAACCTGACAACACTCTGCTCTTCTTCTTTCATATCTGGAACCTCTTCAGCACCTGCCATCCACAGGGACAGTTGATGCCAGCAGCATCAGTTCTGCAGGAACTCATCCAGATGATTTCACACAGTTGCAGGAGAGCTCATAAAAACCACAAAAGAACAATATAAACTTGAACCCTCTCCTCCTTCCCCATTTTCATCCCCATGAGATAAGAGCTGTCGGCAGCAGTCTGGTTTTCTTTCTGACACAGATGATACACGTTTCAGAAGCTCACACTGAATATATAATCACCTAAAGATAGGACCTAGCCCTTTGAAACTCCCCTTCCTGATTTATGGGGCATCAAAACATCTCGCAGTCAAAAGAGGCACTAAGGCTTCTGCTTCCTGAAGGAGTTCTGTTCACAGATCCTAAAGAGCAACTCCACTTGTCAGTGCACCTTTTAAGAGGGTGATTAGGTTCATACATGTTCTTGAATGAACCTGATGCACCCCACACCCCAGTATACTTGAAGAAAAACTCAATTAAAGCTGCTGTAGAAAAGACATTCTGCACAGCAACAAAATACATCCTGATGTTGTTAGTTAGAGCATGTTGTCAGATGTCTCCTCTTCTTGTAAAATCAGGTGTGAGAACATAAAAACCAAAACACGTGACACTTATTTTCCCCCCAAATGAAAATTGTCTCCATTAAGAAAATTTTCCCTGTTGTTCTTGTTGGTATCTCAGATGTAATTCTCATAATGAGGTCAACTGACCACTCCCCCTAACACAGAAGGATCACCTAGACCAAGACACAGAGGAACACATCCAGGTGGCTTTTAAACATCTCCAGAGAAGGAGACTCTACAGTTTCCCTGGGCAGCCTGTTCCAGTGCTCTGTCACCCTCACCGTGAGGAGGTTCCTTCTCACATTTATGTGGAACCTTTTATATTCCAGCTTACACCCATTGCCCCTTGTCCTATCACTAGATCATAGAATTATAGAATCATAGAATCATAAGGGATTGGAAGGAACCTCAAAAGTTCATCTAGTCCAATCCCCCTGCCAGAGCAGGATCACCTGACTGGAGAAGCCATGGAATCAGAGTCACTCAGGGTAGGAAGGAACCATCACCCAGTTTAAACTCTCCCAGCACAGGCAGGGACACCTCACCCTAGACC
>VXBP01008283.1:37342-59462 GCA_013400115.1 Rhinopomastus cyanomelas | reverse complement strand
TATGTGAAGGGTGGGTGTCAGGAGGATGGAGCTGGGCTCTTCTCAGTGTCATCCAGTGATAGGACAAGGGACAATGGTTGTAAGCAGGAACATAGAAAGTTCCACATCAACCTGAGGAGGAACTTCTTTACAGTGAGGGTGACAGAGCACTGAACAGGCTGCTCAGGGGGGTTGTGGAGTCTCCTTCACTGGAGATGCTCAAGGCCTGCCTGGATGTGTTCCTCTGTGACTTGGTCTGGGTGATCCTGCTGTGTCAGGGGGATTGGACTAGATGATCTTTTGAGGTCCCTTCCAATCCCTAAAGATTTTATGGCTCTATGATTCTGTGTTATACAAGCTGGGAGTCTCTAAACGCACACTCATCACAACACTTGATAAGGACAATCTTGGAAGGTGCTTTTTACTCAAACTTCTGCTCTGATAGCTGCTGAATGAGTTGACTATTAATGCAAAAAATGTTTTCTGAGCACTGTAGGTTTTGACTGGGTGTTAGAAATCAAAACACCATGAAAATCAGGTTAGGCACTTATTTTACACAGTTACCTGAAAATACCACACAGTTGTTAATTTTTCACTATGTGAATAAACACAAACATCTGCCTTTCTCATGAAAATGAATACAGGAGCTGTGAGGAAGGCTTGGACGTGCAACAGTGGCACTGTTTATCATTTGACACCCTCAAAAAACAGCACTGAGGCTGCTCAGTTGATAAGATCGGAATGCTGAGACAGACTTTGAAAGCCCTAAATGATACCGTTGCCCTCTAACAGCAGTAAAAAAGCACTAACCAAGCTGACCTGAGAAAACAGCCAGGGTGGGGACAGGAATCCCTGGGACACGTAGTCATGTGTACTGTCTCTCGTGTGGAAAATGAGGTGGCTCCACAATTGCACCGGACTGAGCGGCCCTTGTGTTGTGTGTGACGGTGCTTTGTCTCGCCTCTTCTGTGGCTCTGCGCGGCGCTCCTGCAGACAGTCCCTGGCTGGGGGCTGGATATGTGCGGTGCTAGCCTACGTGACAAGTGTGACAGCTCTTTAGGCAAGCTGCAACAGAGAAAACTAGGGAGCTATGGAGAAGGCACCAGGCCTTTCTAGTCAGCCCTCATGTTGTGTGCAGCTCAGGCACACCACCTCCCTGCTTGTGGGACAGCACAGCAAGACTGGCAGTCTGTAGTCCATTCTGGCTGCGGGGAAACAAATCACATGGGGGATGCTCATCAGGCTTTCCAGCAGGAACAGAAAATGTCCTGCTCTCAGCACACTCTTTTTTTGAACAGCCTTTTCAGAAACTGCTTGCCTACAAGACAAATTCGACAGTGTGGTCCAAACTAATGCAGGAGACAACCTCTGCTGCTGGCCCGCTGTTTGTTCTTCCCTTGACATTCAAGTGCATGTGAATTTGCTCACAGTCACCCTAATGAGGAGGCACAGTGGGAAACAGTCCATACTTCAGTGTGGCAGTGTGGCGGAGAGGAGAGCTGAGCAATTGATTCTAACAGCAGAGAACTCTGATAGCTAGTATCTGTGATGTAGCCCTGCCAGAAACTGTTTTACCTTACAAGATGTGTGTGGTGCAGCAGAAACGCTGGAGGGCAGGGATGCCATCCAGAGGGACCTGGACAGGCTGGAGAGATGGGCACAAGCCAACATGATGGGGTTCGACAAGACCAAGTGTAAGGTTCTGCATCTGGGTCAAGGCAATCCTAAGCACAAATACAGGCTGGGCAGTGACTGGCTGCAGAGTAGCCCTGGGGAGAGGGACTTGGGGGTGCTTGTGGACCAGAAGCTCAACATGAGCCAGCAGTGTGCACTTGCGGCCCAGAAGGCAACCCTGATCCTGGGCTGCATCAGGAGCAGTGTGGCCAGCAGGTTGCAGGAGGTGATTCTCCCCCTCTACTCCGCTCTGGTGAGACCCCACCTGGAGCACTACGTCCAGTTCTGGAGCCCTTATTACAAGAAGGATGTGGACGTGCTGGAGCGAGTGCAGAGGAGGGCCACGAGGATGATCAGAGGGCTGGAGCTCCTCTCCTATGAAGCCAGGCTGAGAGAGTTGGGGCTGTTCAGTCTGGAGAAGAGGAAGCTCCCAGGTGACCTTCTTGTGGCCTCCAGTATCTGAAAGGGGGCTACAAAAAGGCTGGGGAGGGGCTTTTTAGGAGTTGGGAAGCAACAGGACTAGGGGGAATGCAGCAAAGCTGGAGATGGGTAGATTTAGAGTGGATGTGAGGAGGAAGTTCTCCAGCATGAGAGTGGTGAGAGCCTGGAATGGGTTGCCCAGGGAGGTGGTGGAGGCCCCATCCTTGGAGGTGTTTAAGGCCAGGCTGGATGGGGCTCTGGCCAGCCTGATCTAGGGTGGGGTGTCCCTGCCCATGGCAGAGGAGTTGGAACTGGATGATCCTGTGGTCCCTTCTAACCCAGACTGACTGTGTGACTTGGTCTAGGTGATCCTGCTGTGGCAGGGGGATTGGACTGGATGATCTCTCAAGGTCCCTTCCAATCCCTAATGATTCTATGCAGACAGTGGTGGTGTCTTTAGGAATGCGACTGCGCAGGCTTACCCCAACAGCCTTCCCATCTGTTTTACTCATACTCAGGCAAATCCAGGCATGGAAAGGCTACATCACACATATCAACAAGGGCAAAACTTGGTTCTTATTACAAGAAAGTATGAACTAGAAGGAAAGAACCCAGTTTGCGACTCAGATTCCTGTGTTCAAGATGAGCAGTTAAAATGAAAAGGGTGTTTGAAAACAAACTCTTGACAGTACTTCTACTCCTGGTGCAGACAGCTCTTGAAGTCTCACAAAAGTAAGAGAAATTTGAAGAATGAGCCTATCGAAGCAGAAGCTGATTTAATTTAGTGTCTGTCTAGGCCAGTGTCATCATCTCTCCGCAGGGACACGCACATTAATACACTGGGCATTGCTAGAAAAGTTTATCATGTGCCAGCAGTAATTAGCTGAGGTTCTAAACGCAGGGGATTTTTATCCCTCATGCATTAGCTAACTACAATCTTCTTGCAATCTCTGTAAATATTAAGTTTCCAAGAATAATTGGGCCAGAGGGTTCCACAGGCTATTTGCACATAGAAGCACACATTAAATACTGTACTTTGTCCTCTTTTAACGTAGACTGAATGTTCTTGTATTCCACGAAGAACAGATTGCAGGTTTCAGTTTGCTTCTCCACCTTTTTTGCTTCTTTATTTTATGGCATTCCCTCCCACTTGTCTCTTCTTTAAGCTAAACATTCCCAGTATTTCCAGCCTCTGCTTACTCAAAACCTATCACCTGTTGCTGCCTTTTTGTATTGGTTACTATAGAACTAGATGCAGATAAAAAAGGGTAGAGCTTGATTGGATCTTAGGAAGAAATTTCTCACTATGAAGGTGGTGAGGCACTGGAACAGGTTGCCCAGGGAGGTTATGGATGATCTGTCCTTGGAAATCATAGGATCATAGGATGTTAGGGGTTGGAAGGGACCCAAGAGATCATCGAGTCCACCCCCCCTGCCGCAGCAGGACAAAACTATCTAACACAGATCACAGAGGAACACATCCAGGCGGCCTTGAAAGTCCCCAGAGAAGGAGACTCCACGACCTCCCTGGGGAGTCTGTTCCAGTGCTCCGTGACCCTCACAGTAAAGAAGTTCCCCCTTGTGTTGAGGCGGAACCTCCTCTGCTGCAACTTACACCCATTGTTCCTTGTCCTGTCACAGGGAGCAAGTGAAAAGAGCCTGTCCCCCCCCTCCTGGCCAGCCTTCAGGTACTTATAAACATTGATCAAATCTCCCCTAAGTCTTCTCTTCTCCAGACTAAAAAGCCCCAAGTCCCTCAGCCTCTCTTCATAAGCCATGCCCTCCTGTCCCCTAATCATCCTCGTAGCCCAGGTTGGATGGGACTCCAGGCAACCTGGTCTAGTGGGAGGTGTCCCTGCCCATGGCAGGGCTGGAACTAGATGGTCTCTCAAGTTCCCTTCCAAGAAAAACCATTCTGTGATTGTGATTCTTCTTAAAGCTCCACATGGGGCTCAATTTTGTGCTGTCAATTATTTTGCAGATACATGCAACAGAATTCAAGAGATGCTGAGTTTGTTAGCAGAACTCCTGTTAGGAATCAGCCTGGTCCTATCACACAAATCGTCATATCTTTATATTTAATATCCTTTTAGAAGGCAGAGCAAGATTCTCTCTACCAGGAAGGAGCTTTATTTTGGAGTGTAAAATAGCCTTATAAAGCTGTTTACAAAGACCATGGCCATATGTGTGCCAACAGCAACCATTCCCCCCGCTCGCTGCCGCCGAGCGGCTGCAGTTCACCACTTCTTGAGGCTCCGGCCCCTGACACTATCCAAGGACAGAGAACTGGCCTCATGTTTAAAAAGTTTGAGGACCCCTGGCTTAGAGTCACATAAGGACGAACCTTTTCCCAGACTAAGCCCTTACACAAAAGATTGTGTGGAAACAACATAATCTACAAAGAAAAAGCTTGCCACAGTTTTTTTTAATTGTAACTGAGATGCATTTCCTGAGCACTGCACGATTCCTTCCTTACAGAGGAGTAGCCTTTTAGATGGTTGTTGCCTCCAAACAGATGAAGTGGCTTCTTCCAGCTGGTGTGCTTAATTTGCAGCTTTTCTATCAAAGGGTGTTGTGACGTTTTCTGAATGGCCACCAAGAGCATAGAGCTCACGACGCAGTTCTTGCTTCTTTACTAGCTCCTCTACTGCGGGTTCAGGGGTCCAAATCTACAAAACAAAGGTATTTGTCGTTAATTTGAACGTGTTTCTAAAACAGAAGCATTAAGGTGATGGTGTTATCCAAACAGAGCCACGTTCCAGTGCTCCTTTCCATCCTGAGACACAGTAGAAAACTGATGCAGCCTCCCTACAGAAGACAGCAGAACAGTAGTGTATTAGAGCTGCAAAGGGCTCTCTTGTCATCACTCACTCTGTGATATGGCGTGGGCTCAGATTAGGGATAACACAGGAAACACAATCCAAAGTTAGTCGTTTGGAATGACTGACTCCAGCCCAAGATCTTCAGCGTGGAAAACAGTAATTAGATGTGGAGTCACCAGCAATGTAGCTTTATTTACCTGAGGCCATTGCAGAAACTAACACAGCTCACGGCTGAGAACTGGTAAACAAACTCCAAACAAAACTTTTTGGTGCTTTTCCTTTTTAAGGAGAAAAATAATATTTTAAAAAACTACTACTCTGTAACCATCTCTTGCTGTTCCTCAGTTATTTGTGAATGACTATTGACAGGCCTCTTGACACAGATATTGTATTTCCAGTATTTCAACCCTAGGAAGTAAATATTTAGTGAGCTGTGATCCACTTAGTTCAGTAACTGCCACTGACATGAGTAATGGGATAAGTAACTGAAATGGTAAATTAGAAGTTGGTGCCGATCCCGTATGTGGAGACTGCTGTGCTGTAAGGAACACAAATCATAGAATCATAGAATCATCTAGTCCAATCCACCTGCAACAGCAGGATCACCTAAACCAAGTCACACAGGAACCCGTCCAGTCGGGTCTTGAATATCTCCAGTGAGGGAGACTCCACAACCCCCCTGGGCAGCCTGTTCCAGTTCCAAATCTATGCTGTGAACATCTCTGCATTTGTCTCTTGCTGTGGATCCACTTTAAAACCTGATAAAAACTTGATTTCCAGGATCATTTGTTTTACATGAACACATGTGTAATCTGTGTAGCCTGTCTCATGTAATCTATAAACTACTTGAATGGTGAAGTCTTTTCATCAGATTGTTCTGGCTTTTGACCTACTGCACTATCTACCTTTAAACTAGTGCTCATGTCTTGCTAGTGTACGTACCCTTTTGGGTCTGAATGAGATGTCATCTTTCTTGGTAGCACCAGTGGTTATCAGAGACTGCAAAGAAATAACACTGTCCTTACGGGAATGCATGGACTTTTCAAGAACGGATTTTTCTGCAAGTGGCAGAGGTACCTGTGAAGGATGAAAGAGAAGTTACCAGTTACACAAGTTCATCACATTCTGAGGCCAGGCACACAACCTGCCTCTTCTGATATGACTTTTGCTATCTACTGTAGGAGCATTTTTCTTAATCTGCTCACAATTTGATTTTCTTAAAGCTGATACTTTTTTTTAATAACCAAAAACAGTGAAGGGAAACTTCTAACAGGTAGAGTAAGACTCCCCTCTCGTACATTTAAACATTAACTGCTCGCAAGACAATCACCTGAGGTGATCCCATCCTATGCCTGCACCTAAGGTTGTCCTCTTCCTGCCTGTGAAAGCCCTATCCTCCCCACCGACTGCGGCGGGCAGCTCCCCCGTCTCTCCCTCCCATTCCCAGGCAGGACAAGCCAGGCAACACAAACTACAGCCTGGCCCCCAACACTGTTTGAGGGACAGTGAACCAGCCCCCTGTTTAAAAAGTGTGAGGACCCCTGGGCTATACCATCCGTGGCAGGGCTGCTGAAGAACACTTCCAACAGTGCAGATACAATGGTGTTTTGTCCATAAATAGCATCCTGGGTCTGACTAACAAGTACCAAAGGTAAATCAGGAAGATTCAGAAGGTACTTGAGGCTCCCAGGGGGTGCAGGAAAGGGACTCAGAAGTACAACAGCCAAACAGCCGTGTGGAATTTGAGAAACAGCATGTTGGGTTGATAGTAGAGGAGAAAGAATGAGACAGGATGGGAAATGTGAGATGGGAAATCAGAAAGCCTGATACCTTCTCAATGAATTGGACCAACAGAACAAAAAGGCCTTTCAACTGCAACACTCGACTGGAGAAGACGTGGTTCATATAATCAACAAGTGAATATTTTAACCAATGAGCAAGTGGTAGTACTGGCTGGAACAAGTCTTCTGGAAATATCGACTGTAACAAAACTATCTGATGTAGAGCTTCAGAGATACATGGACAGCAAATAAATGAAAGAAAGAAGCACTCCACTACCTACTCACAAATCAATCCTTGTTATCATATCATACCTCTTTTTTCACAGCCTGTACATCTGCAAGCATCAATGTGGAAGGTGATTTTGGCTTCACAACTTTTAATTTGTCTGCTTCTTTTTTTTCGGGTTCTTCTGGCAAATTTTCCATTTTATCTTGGAGCAGATCAATTATTCTAGAATCTGCAAATACCTTAGCAAGATCGAGAGCATTCTTTCCTGCAGTTCAAAAAAAATCCCAAAGAACCTGTATGAGCCATGAAAATGAACCATGGCATTTCTTACTGAACTGGATAAAGACATTGCAGTTACCTGAATTTCAGTAAGCCTCTGTTTAATTACCCATGTGGTTTGGCAGCAGCGTGAAGACTGGCACTCATCAGCACTGCCTTAATGAACTATAACAAGAATAAGTGCAGAGTCTTGCATCTGGGCAGGAACAACCCCAGGTACCAGTACAGGCTGGGAACCANGGACAAGGGGCAGTGGTTGTAAGCTGGAACATAGGAGGTTCCACATCAACCTGAGAAGGAACTTCTTCCCAGTGAGGGTGAAGGAACCCTGGAACAGGCTGCGCAGGGAGGTGGAGTCTCCTTCACTGGAGACATTTAAGAACCACCTGGATGTGTTCCTGTGTGACTTGGTCTAGGTGATCATGCTGTGTCAGGTGGATTGGAGTGGATGATCTTTCGATGTCCCTTCCAATCCCTAATGATTCTATGAAACCAACCTTGAAGGTAAATATTGCAGGAATTCTTGGAGTGGTTGCTTTGCTCTTAATGACCTGACATTTGCAGCTTAATATACTCGTCCTGCTGGATGTAATTTTGATCTTAGACAACTGAGACCATTTAGCAGTAGGAGATGGCTGACACAGTACAGGTTAGGAATGCAGAGCAAGTTACTGTAGGTATGGACCTGGCAAAGAGTCAGAAGAAAGCCTTGTGGTTTAAATGGGGCTGAACATCTTCAGTGCCAAGGAAAGGAAAAACTCTCCTGAATCCTCAGAGATGAGACCCTGTGTCTATAAGGGTCAGTTGTGAGATGAAACTGCTGTGTGAATCAGAACTTAGGATGGTAACAGCAATGGAGACTGCACATCCTTTTTACAAGCAGGGGTTACGTGCTTTCATTTTGGGAAGTCCCATTATGTAGCAGTGCTGTTAGAGGAAGAACTTCTAATGTGATAGATGCTAATTGTTTAAATAACCCCAAAAGTACTGAATGAGAGATCTGCTGTAAGGAGGTGACACTAAAGTGCCAGTTCAGATTTGTTTTTTCTGTTAAGTATTATTTTCTCAGGAAGTAAAATTGACATGCTAGGCAGGAAGAATTGTTTTTAACCAGTGCTGTCCACAAACAAGAACTGAGCATTAAATGCAGAGTACACACTGCTGACAACAAACATCTAATTGTCCATCAAATAATAATATTAATAATAATAATATTAATTAAGAATCTCCTTAATCATATAATCAAACATATTGCTTTGTTATTTAGAAACATTAAATCCAGGAAAGCTGAGTATGTAACAAGACTTTCTACTTTAGAAAACTAACTGAGCCTAACTCTTCTCTTCGTCCTGATCCTGAATACAATCATAAATTCAGTACATGTCTCAGAGTCTTCCAAGAACTTCAGGGTTTTTTATAAAACCTGCAGGAAACAGGCCCTTTGGGCAACGATATTTACCACTGCTGTTTGTTGTTTGGATGTCAGCACCCGCAGTGATTAAAAAATAGACTATATCCAGTCTGCTGGCTTCGATGGCTCTCATCAGCGGAGTTGCATTGCCCATTGCAGGTGCATCCACTGCTGCTCCAGCCTTCACCAACAGTTTAGCAATATCCAGGTGTCCGTTGTAGCAGGCGTAATGGAGGGGGGTCCACATGAAATTGTCTGTTGTGTTTACATCAGCCCTAGAAAAGAGTTTGGGAAGTTGTGGCAGAGGAAGCTACTACGTATAGTAACATCCTCAGCTCCAAGTACAACTTGTGTTAATTGCACACTGCAAGGGCACTGTCAATGCAATAAGAGTTTTGATACTGCTACTCTGAAACCATTTTAGTATCTGATATATAGTTTGTCTTGAAATATTAACTGTAAGTGTGTGCCTGGGTGGTGATCATATCCCCCTCTATGTGTCTTCTACACAGAAGTGTTCACAGGTACAGAGAAAAACGCGCATTCAAACAGCTTAGTCATCTAACATGTTGCTGGTGCTCCAGCTTCACAGAGAATGGCAAAAGGAAGATTAAGGAACTGCAAAAAGAATGCTTCTGGGCCAAGAGCAGGGCCTGTAAAACATGGCAAAACTGTACCATCTACATTGATTTCTGCTCCCAGGTTAAAACTGGCATGTTCTGTTGATGCAAAGGCTTGTTAAGGGGAGATATTTGCAACATGCTGCTTTCGAATGAAACTGAGGGGGGAAAAAGCATTATTATGGCTGCCTTGGGTCAGGGTCATGCAAAGGCAAGGCTTGAAAGACACTAGAGCCCCTTAATGGTGATAAAAGAGAAGAAATATGGTTTCCCCATATCTTTGAAGAAAGATCCATGGTCACAGGATCATAGGATCATAAGATGTTAGGGGTTGGAAGGGACCCAAGAGATCATCGAGTCCAACCCTAAATCTGCAGTCTCCCGTGTGTGAGTTCACGAGAAGCCAAAAATCTCATGAGAGGCTTCCCAGTGCTCAGAGTGAAGTTCTTTGTGTACTTTAAGACACAAAGGCAGTTCAGCCTCTAGGGACAAAGAGCTGATGTCTTCACAAAAGACATGGAGGAAGGGGGAAGCTGTTTGTTCTTCAGATCACATGGTTAATATTAACCGATATGTAAAAGAACAGATTCATCCGTTGTTCTTTTCTTGTTTAAATTTTTTATCTTTTTCAGAATTCTACCTTTGGTGAGATCACAGTAAACTACCAATTTTATCTTTGTTATCTTCCAGTTGCTTAGTCATAGTTTACTCATATGCAGTTTTCATTTCCTTTATATCTGTTATTAAAAAGTGGTTTCAGTTTATAGAATCATACAAAAGACCCTTGGGATCATCAAGTCCAACCATCAATCCTACTCTACAAGTTCACCTCTAAACCAGATCCCCCAACATGGAATCTAAGCATCTTTTCAACTCATCCAGGGATGGTGACTCAACCACCATCCTAGGCAGCCCGTTCCAGTGCCTGACCACTCTCTTCGGGAAGAATTTCTTCCTGATATCCAATCTAAACCTATCCCGGTGGACCTTGAAACCATTCCTTCTAATTTTGTCACTAATTACGTGTGAGAAGAGACCAGCACCAACATCTCTGCCATGTCCTTTCAGATAGTTGTAGAGAGCAATGAGGTCTTCCCTCAGCCTCCTCTTCCTCAAACTAAACAGCTCAAACTCTCTCAATCTCTCCTCATAAAATTTATTCTCCAGACCTTTCACCAGCTTCGTTGCCCTCCTCTGCACTCGCTCCAGCACCTTGATGTCTCCCTTGTACTTAGGTGCCCAAAACTGGACACAGTACTCAAGGTGTGGCTTCACCAGTGCTGAGTACAGGGTGACAATCACCTCCCTACTCCTGCTGGACACACAGTTTCTAATCCAGGCCAGGATACCATTGGCCTTCTTGGCTACTTGGGCACAGTGCTGGCTTATATTCAGCCACCTGTTAATTAGAACCCCCAGGTCCTGTTCTGCCAGACTGCTCTCCAGCCACACTCCCCCAAGCCTGTAGTGTAGCAGGGGATTGTTGTGACCAAAATGCAGGACCTGACACTTGTCTCTATTGAAACCTAGACAATTATCCTCAGCCCATCAAATGGCAAGGTCCTTCTGAGCAGCCTCACTACCCTCCAGTAGATCAACACTCCCTGCCAACTTGGTGTCATCTGCAAACTTACTGAGGGTGCACTCAATCCCCTCATCAAGATCACTGATAAAGATGTTGAACAGGAGCGGCCCCAGCGCTGAGCCCTGGGGGACACCACTCGTGACTGGCCTCCAACCAGATTTAGCTCCCTTGACCACAACTCTCCGGGCCCGGCCATCCGGCCAGTGCTCCACCCAGCAGAGTACGTGCCTCTCCAAGCCATGGGCAGCCAGCGTATTCATGAGGGTGTCGTAGGTGGATGGTGTTGAAGGCCTTACTGAAGTCCAGACAGACTGCACTGACAGGCTTACCCTCATCCACTAAGCAGGTCACCTTATCACAGAACGAGACCAGTTATTCCACTTTCTCTCCCAACCCAGCCTCTGCGCCTGTACTGATGCTCTCTGCCCCTGAATCCTTCTTGCTAAATTCATTCTATCAGTAACAAACTGACTGAAGGGAATATGGACAACATCATGCTGACTTATAAATTCTTCCAATATCTTCTCCTGATCAAGCATTGAATTTGCCTCTAGCCCAAATTTAATTTACTTCCAAGGCTTCCTGGAACAAGACTGAGAGTGAATACCACCAATTTATGTTTAAGCTTCATATTTTTGTTAGAGTTGTGTAAATGTTTTGTTTTCTGTTTTATTTGGATTTGTGGTACCATTATGAGAAAGGTTATATTGTAAAAAGTATTTGAACTCCCATGCCAAACTCAAAAGTCTCTGAAAGTCCAGGCTAAGAAATGATGCAAAGCTGAGTGCTGGACTGGTAACTCAATAGTTTCTGATTTCTGTCAGTTTAAAAATCTCAACATTAGGTCTATTTTTTTAACCTCAGTTATTAGATTTCTAGGTTGAACTGTAAATATGCTGAGATGTGACTCCAGTGCTCCCTAGTGAAGCTTGATGAAAGCAGTGGAGATTCATTTGCCACATTAATGCGTTAAATCTTGCATCCTTATCTTTGGAAGACCTGAATATACATGTTTACACAACATTCCATGTGTCAGTGTCAGAACCAGGATGTGTAAGGATCCACATGCTGCTAAAATCTTTGCAGGAAGTGGAGCAACAACTACAGCCACTAACCCTGAGAAATGAATGTTAAAGTGAATTCTAGCTATAGGTGGAGAACAAAGCTAATGTAAATGTCTTTGCAAATGTTCATTTAAGCATTTATGTGAATGACTGTAGGACTACATCAGCCTGGTAAGAGAAAAGAAGAGATTATGCTATTACAGAATCTTTCCTAAATTGCTTTCATTGTTAAGCTGTCATTGAGATTTTTCACAAGTGTGTCTGCAGGCTACAAAATTACTGAAGCACTTCTAAAGTGAGGAACAGAATAAATAACAGCACATGCTTCTAGTGTAAATCCTGCTGCCTCAGCCTGCTGAGGCTGTGGAGGGAAGTGATTAGAGAGCTTATCCCCTTAAAACATTTGCATGCAAGGGCCCTGGCTTGTGAAACAAGGAAGCCTGGTATTGCCGTGATGATTTCAAGCAAGTCACTTGAATTTCCCAGAATGAAAAATCATTCCTTTGACTTTGAGATCTGACTCAATTTTGAAGATGAGCTGCAGCTCCAATAGACTGGATTTGTAGGCACCTACCCAAAGCATCAGCAATTTCACACCCAGGGAACCTGCCTCTTGGGTGTTTCTATTTCCTTGTTAGAAAATGTGAAAAATTACTAACTAACCCTATGTAACTGAGGATGTTATGGGACTGACTTTAATATTAATTGCTTAAAGAAAGCACTGGAACAGGTTGCCCAGGGTGGTTGTGGAGTCTCCATCACTGGAGATGTTCAAGACCCGCCTGGATGTGTTCCTGTGTGACTTGGTCTAGGTGATCCTGCTGTGGCAGGGGGATTGGACTAGATGATCTTTCGAGGTCCCTTCCAATCCCTAATGATTATGTGATTCTAAAGAAAATGTATGCTTTTAAAAGCCTTTCCAAAAGCAACTTAAAACAAAAATAATCTCTGAAATGATCTTACCCCTTTTCCAGAAGATACTGCACAACATCTATGTTTCCACTTGCACATGCTGCCATCAGAGGTGTTTTGTAGTATTTATCTGTTATGTCTACTGGCAAACCCTTATCAAATGCCTTCTGTAGAGACACAAAGTCTGCTGCTCTGACGAGGTAGTTAATATTCATGTACATTTTCCTTGGCTGGTCTATATACCAGACCCGGTCATCATGCACAGGATGGGCAGATGGGTGGTCTCGTTTGAGATGGTGGCTGTCATCAGTGTTCTGAATAGCCTCAATCATGTACAGAGGGAACCCATCTTCCCTACGCGCACACTCGCTCTTTGGAATTACACAAATTGGTGCAGGGACAGCAATGCCTCTTCGTGCCTTCGTTTTCTTCCCCTTCTTTACTCTGGGTCCAAAGGATGTTATAAGACATTTTTTCTCTAGGTATTTCGAGCCTTTAAAAAATTCTTCTATGTTGATTCCCTGGTCGGGAGATTCTTCATGCGCTTCAGCAATAGTTTGTAGCTGGTCAACATCCACAAAGGCACAGTGATTCTGAATAACTGATATAAAATCATCTCTATCTACCATCCCATCTTCTTGTTTGACGGCCTCAAATGCCTCGCAAAGGGCAGTCTGGTGCTCCAAGGACCAGTCATACAGTCTCAGTGGCCAGTAGGGGTTTTCCTTCTTGGCCTTGGACAGTTTTTTAAAGGCATTTTCAATTCTACGCAGTTCTGCTGCTGCTGCTTTAAAACCGCCTTCCTTGGCTACAGCTCTTGGGGTCTTTGCTAACGAGTTTTTCCATGTGGGATCACAGCCTAAAAATAGGGACACAATTTCATTGATAATGCAGTGGAATTCCAAATTATGTAATACAAGAGACTTGTAATATGCATTGCCATGGGGTCTATAATTTCATACCATCGTAACCATAAATAGCAATAATAGATGGAACCCATCACTGATCTCAGACTGAAAATTTATCCATGTATCTAGTCATAAAGATATATAGAAAGGCAGAATTTCACAGAAATTTTTTACTTAAAGTGGTGAGCAAGGTGAAGAAGCAGCAAACTAAGATTAAAATACCATAGTGTTCTATGCCCCTTTGTCCTATAGATGTACATACCCCTTTGTCCTATAAACTTGCAGCAATTCACAAATCCTCCCTTCGCAGAGTAATGAAGCGGTGTGTTACCATTCATAGCAATCAGGCCCAAGTCTCCATTGTAAGCTGAAATAATCCTCAGAATCTAGAAAAAAACAGACAGTACCACAAAAAGTCTTGCCAGTTCCTTAAAAAGGGGAAGCGTGGGAATGATTAACAGATGAATGCAATATTATATTCCCCATGTATGTAGTGAAGCTCATGCCCTTGCACATGTAATGGTCATGTTTTCTATAGCACTGTTCTTACTTAACTGAGGAAACACCAACCTTCTTCAAGCTGCAGACACCAAGGAAAATCTTCACCCCTGCCATCTCACTGCAGGCCACTATCTTAAAGTAACTCTGACAACGCACACACAACCAAAGTGCATTACACAGAATCACAGAACATTAGGCATTGGAAGGGACCTCGACGCGTTTTAATGGCATAGGGCACATTTCACAGACAATAATTCTACTAGAAGCATTGGGCTCCCTGCAGTTAGTGTCAGTCCAGAGTAACTCCAGGTGATGGGAAATGCCAAAGGCAAAGAGCTGACCTATGTGAAATGCTCAGGTCTGAAACAGTCAACATCGGGAAGAGGAGGCTTAGGGGAGACCTCATCACTCTCTACAATTATCTGAAAGGACATTGCAGAGATGTTGGTGCTGGTCTCTTCTCACACGTAATTAGTGACAGAACCAGAGAGAACAGTTTCAAACTCCAACAGGGTGGGTTTACATTGGGCATCAGGAAAGACTTTTTCATGGAGAGAGTGGACAGGCATGGGAACAGGCTGCCCAGGGTGGTGGTTGAGTCACCATCCCTCGATGAGTTTAAAAGATGCTTAGATTCCATGTTGGGGGATGTGGTTTAGGGGTGAACTTGTAGAGTAGGGTTGATGGTTGGACTCAATGATCCCAAGGGTCTTTTCCAACCTGAACGCTTCTATGATTCTAAAAAGATCATCTAGTCCAATCCCCCTGACACAGCAGGATCACCTAGACCAAGTCACACAGGAACACATCCAGGCGGGTCTTGAACATCTCCAGTGAAGGAGACTCCACAAACACCCTGAGCAGCCCATTCCAGTGCTCCATCACCCTCACTGGGAAGACGTTCCTTCTCATATTTACATAGAACCTCCTGTGTTCCAGCTTACAACCATTGCCCCTCGTCCTATCACTAGATGACATTGAGAGGAGCCTGGCTCCATCCTCCTGACACCCACCCTTCACATATTTACAGACATTAATGAGGTCACACCTCAGTCTCCTCTTCTCCAAGCTAAAGAGACCCAGCTCCCTCAGCCTCTCCTGGTAAGGGAGGTGCTCCACCTCCTTCATCATCTTTGTTGCCCTACACTGGACTCCCTCCAGCAGCTCCACAGCCCTCTTGAACTGAGGGGCCCACAACTGGACACAAGACTCCAGATGTGGTCTCACCAAGGCAGAGGAGAGGGGTAGAAGAACGTCTCTCGATATGCTAGCCATCCCCCTTCTAATTCACCCCAGGATGCCATTGCTGGCTCACAGTCATCCTGCTGTCCACCAGGACCCCCAGATCCCTTTCTCCTACACTGCTCTCCAACAAGTTGTGCCCAACCTTTACTGGTACCTGGGGTTGTTCCTGCCCAGATGCAAGACTCTACACTTACCCTTGTTATACCTCATTTCATTTCTCTCTGCCCAGCTCTCCAGCCTGTCCAGGTCCTGCTGAATGGCAGCACAGTCTGCAGGGGTGTCGGCGACACCACCCAGCTTTGTGTCATCAGCAAACCTGCTGACAGTGCACCCTAATCCCTCATCCAAGTCATTAATGAATAGATTGAACAGGACTGGTCCCAGTACCGGCTCTTGGGGGACTCCACTAGATACAGGCCTCCAACCAGACTCTGTCCCATTGACCACTACTCTCTCGCTTCTATCTTGCAGCCAGTTCATGATCCACCTCACTACCCAATCATCTAGACCACACTGCTTCAGTTTGGCTGTGAGGATGCTGTGGGAGACTGGCAAATGCCTTACTGAAGTCAAGGTAGACCACATCCACCACTCTGCCATCATCTATCCTCCTGGTTATGTCCTCAAAAAAGGCTATCTGGTTGGTCAAGCACAACTTTCCCTTTGTAAAGCCATGCTGGCTGTCCCTAATGACCCTCTTGTCCGTGATGTGCCTAGACATAGTGTCAAGGATAAATTGTTCCATCACCTTTCCTGGCATGGAGATGAGGCTGACTGGTCTATAGTTATCTGGGTCCTCCTCCTTACCCTTTCTGAAGATTGGAGTGACATTTGCTATCCTACAGTCCCTAGGCACCTCTCCTGATCCCCATGACTTAGCAAAGATGATGGAGAAGAGCTTAGCAATGCCTTCCGCCATCTCCCTTTGCAGTCACAGGTGAATTTACGTGCTTTTAAGATGGGGGATAAGGAAGAAAGTGCTACCTGCAGCTTTTTGCATTTGCCCTTCTCATAAGGGCAATGTTCCATCCCAGTGACCCAGCAGTGATGTATTACGTGTTGAGAGAAACAAGAGAAACAAACTCTCCCGTGGAGCTGTTCACACCAAGAAGTCACACCAACATATACTCTCAAGGGGACCTTGGCAAAAAAAGGCTCTGCAGTTATGAGTCTATCACCTCTGGAATCCCTCTAATACTTTAAGCTGTTCTTTACTGCTGATTATTATGCTTTGATCAGCTGAGATATTAAGCTCAGAAAAACATTACCCCCAAATACCCAAACCCCTCCAAACCAGGAAAACAAACTACCCCAAATGTGGCTTTGCAGCAATGCCTTAACACCACGGGTGTTTTTTAGGTGTTACCTCAAAAAAGCCTCCTATGGCTGCAAAATGGGCAGCACTGTGTCTTTCAAGGTCAAATAGGTTAACATCAACTCCTCTCTCAAGCAGATCGCGCACCAGCTCAAGAACGCCTTCTCTTGCAACTTCCATTAAGGCTGTGCGACCTGTAGCCTGCAAGGTAGCAAGAAAACAGTTCAGAATTCATTTGGTATGCTAATTCAGGTTGGAACAACAATATCTGAGCGTTGCAAGGCAACATAAAACTGAAAGTCTCCTGTTGGGTGTTAGTGAACAACCAAAAAGGAGACAAGTGCAATAATTTCAAAGACTTGTAGGTAAACAGTAAGACTCTAGTCATAGTGCTGCTAAAATCTTTGGTCAAATACCAGTGAATCAAGTGCATTAGTAGCTCATGTCCCCATGAATATCAATTCCCTAGTTAAGGAATTCTTTATTGTGTGTATGTTCTCATGCATGTTTAATAAACTGAACACAAAACACCGCCACTGTCACAAAAGAGCATGAGAGCCGTGGCTGGAGGAGTCCTACAGGGAAGGCAGAGCAGTGAGAGAATTTCACTGTTCTGTGCGAATATTCACATTCTAATACATTCATGCCTTGTGTTTTTCTAGGTAACAAGGTATGTTTAAGATTAACAGTACCTATTAACACCTAGAAAAGCTGACTTTACAGAGAGATGAAGAGAGTAGTGAGCTGTGGATACAACCCACTGAGCTACACGTTTGTCCCCAGTCCCTGTCTTTCTCTGCGACCAGGTATGTGCCCATCATATTGCAGGTAGGCTGATTGCATGAAGCAGTCACATGCGTGAGAAGACAGGACATGGATGTCCAAACTTTGGGTCTGTGATAGCTACAGGCTGGGGAAAATACTGCAAAGCTGGGACCCAAGCAAAAGGCACGGGTAGCTTTAAGGAAGAACAAGCTCCTTGACCTGAGTAACAGCATCCAGCTTCAGTCCTCCAGGCCTGCGTTAAATTAATGAAATAAAGAAATAAATGACTAAGACATACAAAAGAGAGAAAAGAGTTTCATATGCTGCTGCCCGGCCTCGATTCCACATCAGGTTTTTCATGCTGGACTCACCTCTTAGTGCAGATATTCTTTCTACTCCAAAAACCTTAGGGCAGATAGAAGCAAAGTACAAATCAGCACTGCTTCAGTGAAGAGCACTGAGCCGCAACACCTAAGAGCTGGCTCAGTTTCATTTTGGATTTATGAAATATGTGCACTCTAATCTACAAAAAATCTAAGGTATGTGGTTCAAGCAAAAGACTTAAATTCCTGTTCTTGCAAAAAAAGCTGGTATGGAAGGGGATAGAGTAGCCATAGAGTTAAGCACTTGTCACTGGTTTACTATTTTAAAGTGAGGTTTTAAGGTCAAATACTCTGGTTGCCAGGTAACTGTTCTATACCCTTGTATGTATGTTCTTAGTCACAGAAATACTCATACTGGGTTTCTTGCATTGGGATTTGCTCCGCTTTCCAAGAATTTCCAACATATTTCTTTAACATCATGAGCTTGCTCACAGGCTTGTAGAAACACAGGCTTCCCCTCAGCAGTACAGTTGTTAACATCTGCCCCGCAATCCAAGGCGATTTGCATGCAGCGGTAGTGCCGGCCTGTAGGTAAAATGCAGTAAAACAAAATTCCTGCAAAGAAAACCAGCAGGGGTTATGATGCAACACTAGTTCATTAGAAATATTACCCAGGCTATAAGCTTCACAGCTGAATGGACCCATTAACTTCAACAGAGACCCATTGACTTGTCTTAGGGTACACACAGGAAAAGAAACCCCTGCTAGCTGAGCCTTGGAACTGGGGGATTGAACCAGGATTTAGGGCCACAGAAGGAACATGAGTTCTCTTTTAGTTATGTACTGGTGAGACCAGTGATTTAAAGGCTTAAGACTTCTTTTCATCAATGCTTTTATGACCTATAGCTTCTAATGAGCTGTAAGAATCACCCTCAACCATGGTTGATGGAACACAACATACGTAGCAAGTGCGTAACACCATAAGGGGTCATTTATGGTGCTTCTGGTCTGATAAAGGTTCTCTTTTACTTACCTTTCCCTTCACTATCCACAATAGTCATGTCTGCTTTAGCTTTTACTAATAACTCTAAAACCAACTCATGGCCTAGGTCAGCTGCCATCATTGCTGGAGTACGTCCCATTTTGTCCTGGACATCTGGATGAGCTCCCCGTTCCAGCAAGAAGCTGCACATATCGGTGTCATTTTTAATGGAGGCCAAATGCAGGGCACTGTATCCTTGCACGGGCTCTGTCAAATTAAGGAGATTGGGCAATCCGTTCTCGATCAGCTTTTCTATTTGCTTCTTGTCTTTCTGGTGAGTGCACTGAAGAAGTTTGTAGATCTGTAAGGTTTTAATTCTGGTATCTACAGGCAACATCCTGCAAGAAGAAAAAGCGGTTTATTTCCAGGAAGTAATTTCTGCATCAGGAGAGAAGAAACCATGTGAACTCAGAGTTGAGATTATAATTACATGCTAGTAAGGGCAGGAATCAAACTGTGCTCAAGGCATGGAAATACCCACCTGAATTTGACATGACACTAAGCTTTGAATGAATTTTTCTCACTTAGTATATACCACATATATAAAGACAGTACATAAACACGTGTAGCACCCTGCAAAGTTGTTCTTCCTCATCTTCAAGCTGTTCTGAAGAAGCCTCATTTGAGGTAAAAAGTTAAGGAACTGTAAGGCAACTGCTCTCCATTCATGGAACTGTTACGATCTACAATTATTTGGAAGCCTAAGGAGATGCTGATCATTTGTCATTCTACTATTTCAAAGGGGAAAAAAATAAAGACAAGTTGGACAATCCTCTACATTTGCTGAAACATGAAATTGCTACTAGCATCACCTCAGCAGGACCCCAGCACCATCTTCTTTTTGGTAGCTGATGCATGAACTTCCTGCCAGGCTGCATGCATGACAGAACAAATTGCATTTCTTTGCTGCAAAACCCTTGAGAAAAACATATGCCGAGAGTGGGGCACTGCCCTGGAATAAGATTCCCTCAGGTGTTGCAGCATTTCCTTCCTCATAACATAGTTAAACATGTTCCAGGAGAGGAACAAGGAAGGAAATGGTAAGGAAGGGCTGTACGACACCTGGAGCCACTTAAAAGCTGCTCTTTCTACTCTGATGATCCTTGCAAATATATTGTAGAATGTTCATGTTCTGCTAGGAAGACTTACTGTTTTAACAGTTCTGATCAAACCCACACTGTGTTTTATCTGAATGATAATTAGAAGCTGCTCACTTGCAGAACTGCTTAAGTGGGCATTAAGATACAGGGACCACCTTCTCTTTACAATGAAATCTGATGATAATAGGTCAGCTGCTCCCACAGCTTGGGGCTTTCTCCGTTTAAATGTGCTTTTGCTTTCACGCTAACTTCTCTGTGTAGGTTGTTCACAACCCTGGTTCTAACATGCTCACATTGCACACTCAAATCACTAAGTAGCAATAACAAAACTTTTGCTCATGGCTTGTTTAGTCTCATACACTCCATGTTGTACTTTTTGTGATATATTGTCTGGTAGAAGAATAGATGCAGAGCATTTCTTTTTCTCCTGGCAGAAGCTACAGCTATCACAGCACTGCAGTCCCAGAGTTTAGAATTCAGAAATAAGGTTACTTCTGGGTCATGTCCTGGTGAAAGTGAAAACTAGAGTCCCCTCTGGAGTCTGAGTCTAGCTTTTAGAGCCTGAAACATTAAGAAGCAATTCATGAGCAAATCCAAATTTCTGGCTTTTGATCAAGGGGCTGTTGGGGCTGTTGCAAGCAGCAGCAAGAAGGTAGTTCAGTTAAGGGTCTTAGAGTACTTACACCAATGAAATTCAGCAAGTTAAATGTTTTAAAGATACTCAGGTGGCCTGATAAGCTTAAATGTTTGCTCGTACTCTTGTTCTATTTCTGACCAGTCTGTAGCAGTAAGGAACCTGGGTTTACTTCCAAAGCCTGGATCCATTCTTCCCACTCTTACTCATTATCTGCACCTGGACTTTGCGCAGCGCATTTTCAGAAAGTCATTTAAAAGGAAAATTTGCCTATTCTTCCCTTCTCTTTCCCTACTGTAGCTGCAAACACTGCATGAAGAACATTCTCCATGGAAATAGGGTAGTAATGCTACAGAACACACACCACTGAAGCTTAGATAATAATCATAGAATCATAAGGGATTGGAAGGGACCTCAAAAGATCATCTAGTCCAAGCCCCCTGACACAGCAGGAAGCGCTTGACAGGCAGGTCTTATGAGGAGCGGCCAAGGTCACAGGAGTTGTTTAGTCGGGAGAAAAGGAGGCTGAGGGGAGACTGTACTGCTCTTTACAACTACCTGAACGGAGGCTGTAGAGAGGTGGATGTTGGCCTTGTCTCCCAAGTTATTAGCAATAGGGCAAGAGGAAATTGCCTCAAGTTGTGCCAGGGGAGGTTTAAATTGGACATCAGGAAACACTTCTTTCCTGAAGGAGTGCACCAGGCTGCCCCGGGAGGTGGTAGAGTCAACATCCCTGGAGATGTTCAAACAACGTGTAGTTGTGGCACTAGGAAACTTGGTTTATTGGGCATGGTGGTGTTGGGCTTGATCTTGGAGGTCTCTTCCAACCTCAGCGCTTCTATGAAAATCCTAAGATTGAATTCCAGTGTCATGAACAGTGTACTGCTGGGTTGCCTCTATGAAGCCCTTCTTGGTGTTAACTCTGCCTTAGGCTGCGTGATGGTCTCGCAGTTCTCTAGTGCTTCCTGCCTCAACTGAGCAGGTTTCAATCTTGCGTTGGGTTAAGGCTGCAGCCCTTGGGAAAGCCGAGAGCTGTAAAGCCCATTGCCAGGCTGTGGCAGGATTAGGCCAGATGCGGTTCTGGTTTGGGCTGGCCTTGCACCTTCCTCACTTCAGCACCCAACCAAAGTAGAAGGGAACAGAGCCCAGTGGCCAGCAGCAGGAGCCATGGGGCCAGCCATCACCTGGTGCATGACCGGGAGGAGGGTGCTCCTGAGCTGGGAGGGGAGCTGGGGCTCTGCTGGGCCCTGCGCTGCCCAGGAGCTGCTGACGAGGTGCTGCCGCACCCGGGATGGGGCACAGACCGAGCCGCCTCTCCCCGCCCCAGCCCGCAGTGCCAAGGGCACCGCAGGAGCCAGGCACGGCCCCCGCTCCCGGGCACTCACCTGCCGGGCCAGGTCCTGCGGCCCCCGTTCAGCGCCTCAAGCCACCGCGTCTCGTGGCCGCGCCCACCATTGCTGCCCGCCGCCTCCTGGCAACGGCGTCCGCGGCGGGGCGGGGCGGGGGCGGGG
>VXBP01008283.1:0-37160 GCA_013400115.1 Rhinopomastus cyanomelas | reverse complement strand
AGAGGGAAGCGGCGGGGGTCGAAAAACGGGAGGGTACGCGGGATCAGGCGGGGTGAGGAGGAAGTCGCCGCTGGGCTGCGGGCGGGGGGTGATGGTAAGTGTTGTCGGTAGGCGGGAACAGGCGCCTGGGCGGGTGCGGGCTGGGCACGGCCCAGGGGCTGCGGGACTGGAGAAGCTGTTCAGCCTCTGTTGCAGCCGTCTTGCAGGTCCAGCTCTGGGGTCCTCAGCACAGCAGAGACAGGGACCTGTAGGAGCGGGGCCAGAAACGAACCGAGGGTGGAACCTCTGCTGTGAGAACAGGCTGGGGCTGGGGCTGTTCAGCCCGCGGAGGAGAAGGCTCTGGGAACACCTTGGTGCAGCCTGTCAGCGCTTTACGGGGCCTGTGAGAGATAGGGAGACAGACCTTTTAGCAGGGGGGGTTGTGACGGATATTTTTAAAAGAGGGAAATTTCGACTAAATCTGCAGAAGAAAGTTTTTACAATAAGAGTGGTAAGACACTGTCCCAGGTTGCCCAGAGAGGTGATGGGTGCCCCTTCGCTGGAAATGTCCCAGGCCAGGCTGGACAGGACTCGGAGCAACCTGCTCTAGCTGATGGTGTCTGCTCGCTGCAGCTCCGTCCCAACATACATGTTTATGATTCTGTGACTTCCCGTACTGCCTCTTGCTGTCAAGGGTAAAAAGTGTTAAGGGACTCTACCTTCTGTGGTGTCACTGGGAAGGACAACATGAGCCAACAGTGTGCACTTGTGGCCCAGAAGGCAACCCTGATCCTGGGCTGCATCACGAGAAATGTGGCCAGCAGATCACAGGAGGTGATTCTCCCCCTCTACTCCACTCTGGTGAGACCCCACCTGGAGCACTGCATCCAGTTCTGGAGCCCTTATTACAGGAAGGATTTGGACGTGCTGGAGTGAGGGCAGAGGAGGGCCACAAGGATGATCAGAGGGCTGGAGCAGCTCTCCTGTGAGGCCAGACTGAGAGAGTTGGGGTTGTTCAGTCTAGAGAAGAGGAGGCTCCCAGGTGACCTTATTGTGGCCTCCAGTATCTGAAGGGGGCCTACAAAAAGGCTGGGGAGGGTCTTTTTAGGATGTCAGGTAGTGAGTGGACTAGGGGGAATGGAGCAAAGCTGGAGATGGGTAGATTTAGAGTGGATGTGAGGAGGAAGTTCTTCACCATAATGAGAGCCTGGAATGGGTTGCCCAGGGAGGTGGTTGGGGCCCCATCCTTGGAGGTGTTTAAGGCCAGGCTGGATGGGGCTCTGTCCAGCCTGGTCTAGGATGGGGTGTCCCTGCCCATGGTGGGGGAGTTGGAACTGGATGATCCTGTGGTCCCTTCTAACCCAGACTGACTGTATGACTTGGTCTAGGTGATCCTGCTGTGGCAGGGGGATTGGAGTGGATGATCTTTTGAGGTCCCTTCCAATCCCTAATGATTCTATGTTTCTGTGTCATGGGGGACTTTACAGTGACCTTTCAATACTTGAAAGCGGCATAGAAGAAGGCTGTGGAAGAACTGTTCTCAAGGGCAGGGAACTGTAGGATGAGCAAGAATAGTTTTAAGATCAAAAAGGGTAGATTGAGAGTGGACATAAGGAAAAAGTTATTTTGTCTGAGGCTGGTGGATCACTGCAACAGGTTGCCTGGAGAGATGGTAGAGGCTTTATCTCTGGAGGCTTGATGGGGCTCTGTGCGATCTGTTATAGTTAGAGATGTCCTTGCTTCTTGGAGGGTGGTTGAACTGGATGACATTTGCAGGTCCCTTCCAACCCAATACATTCTATGATTCTGTGATTCTATGACTTTTTATTACTGTTGTCTCTTTCTTTCCAAAGCACCTTCTCCTTCCATCAGAAGAGAGCAGCACAGTTGTTTCACTTCTAAATTTTACTAGAATCCTTGGCCACAAAGAAGGAATTACAAGACCTTAACTTCATAACTGTTTCCAGAGGGCTCATGCAGCACTATAATATAAATAAGTTATATTAGACTTGATGGGTCCAGAGGAGAGCAATGAGGCTGGTGAAGGGATTAGAGGGAAAACCTTATGAGGAGAGGCTGATGTTTCTGGGCTTATTTAGCCTGGAGGAGACTCAGGGGGCACCTTATCACTCTCTATAACTACCTGAAAGGATGTTGTAGACGGGTGGGGGTTAGGCTCTTCTCCCAATGCAACTAGTAATAAGACAAGAGGACGTGGCCTGAAGCTGTGGTAAGGGAAGTTGGATGTTAGGAAGTGCTTCTTCATGCAGAGGGTGATTAGACATTGGAATGGGTTGCCCAGGGAGGTGGTGGAGTCCCCATCCCTGTAGATGTTGAAGAAAAGACCGGACACTTAGTGCCGTGGTCTAGGTTGTGGTGGTGTTAGGTCATGGGCTCCTGGACTTGATGATCTTAGAGGCCTTTTCCAGCCTCATTAATTCTGTGATTCTGTGAATTGAAACGTCGTTGTTTATAGTCCTGACTACAGGCAAAAGCCTCTATTAACAGGAGAGAAATGTCAGTGGCAACAAATGGACAAAAACAGCTCAGAACTGTTTAAGCAATTTGGAGTGTAAATAGGTCATTCTAGAAAGCAAAGGCAAACACCACTAACACCTGGACTTCCCACACTCTGTTCCTTTAGGATCTAATTTCAGTCTCTAAGTGCTACAAACCATCCAGTGCTTGGTGTTGATGCTGGACTTAGTAAGTGTGTATTGAATGATGGCTGCCTGCCTCAGTGAGGTTGTTTTCCTGTACCTAGCCAAGACTGGATGTTGAATTATTTGCAAAACACCTGTAGCATTAGGAAGTTCAAGGGCAACGTAGTTTTTTGACATGAAATCTCTTTTTCCAGAGAAGTGGTGCTGCACAGCTTGATGCCTGTCCAACAGCGTGGAAATGCGGATGATGCAAGGCATGGGACTGTGTGGTGAGTCACAGCAACAGATAACTTCAGTTTAGCATAAAGTATTTCATCATTTTCCCTGCAAGCAACATCAGTTGTACAGTAGCTACTTTGTGCTAGTGCTTCGTACTGTGAGTTGGCTGGATTATCAGTCTTGCACCGTTCAGCTGTGGTTGATTGCTTTTCTCTGTGGAAATCATAGAATCATTAGGGATTGGAAGGGACCTCGAAAGATCATCTAGTCCAAGCCCCCTGACACAGCAGGATCACCTAGACCAAGTCACACAGGAACACATCCAGGCGGGTCTTGAACATCTCCAGTGATGGAGACTCCACAACCACCCTGGGCAGCCCGTTCCAGTGCTCTGTCACCCTCACTGTGAAGAAGTTCCTCCTCAGGTTGATGTGGAACCTTCTGTGTTCCAGCTTACAACCATTGCCCCTTGTCCTATCACTAGATGACACTGAGAATAGCCCAGCTCCATCCTCCCGACACCCACCCCTCAAATATTTGTACTGTACATGCCCTTCTCCTTGGTGACACAGAATAGGTGCTGCAGACACAACACTGCAAAAGATGTTTCCTGCCTGATTTGTGTAGCATTTAAGATTTTTTGTTGTTGTCACATAAAAGGCAACATATATGGCTTATGCCAAGGTGGATCCTTCCTTTTTCACTTTGTAGTGTAGCATACACATTAGAAAGCTAGGACATGTGTTTTGATCTTTCGAGGTCCCTTCCAATCCCTAATGATTATATGATTCTATGAAATACAGTGCAAGAACAAAATAACTAAAGATGTGCTTTGAAACACTTCCATTGCTGAACTCTGGAGACTGTGGAAGCTCTGGAACCAGACCATAAGAAGTGTGGGTCCTTGGTATTTCACCCCAAATGTGGATGGGTGTTCAAGTACATATGTGGTTGGGGGAGGATATTTAGGGGTTTATGCTTGATTTATTTTCTCATGAAGCTCATGTTTCCATGAGCCATTTGAGAATGCTCATGAGGACTCATGATTCAAGAAACAAAACATCCTTTTTCAACAACTGATTTCAAAGCATCGCAGCTTCAAGAGCGGAACATCTGTGCCTTGCTGGCTGATACTCTGGTATTGGGGTACTGCAATGACTCCAAAATAAATATGATCAAGACCTCATTAAAGAAGCTTGCAGTATTCCTTGACTTTAGTGATAAATAAAGCTCACCAGAAGAAATTATTTCAAGGTCTGAAGCCTCAAGTGTTTGGGCTCCTGTTGGCTGAAAGCTCTGTTTTGGAGGAGTGCCAAGCTAATGCAGGAATACAAGTGGGATGGTGGTGTTAAGAATGTAACTGACTGCACTAAGGAGAGAAAGGTGTGAACAGCCCTGGGCTTTCAACATATCCTAGAGCCTTGTAGCTGGAGATTAGAGTTCCCAGATCAGAGTCAAACCTGGGAAACAGCTCAAATCAAGCCACATTTATTGCATGGCTTGGTACAGACTAAGGTGTCTGCACACCACGGGACCCTTCATCTGAGGGCACTGCTCTCCAGAAGTTTGATATAGTATAAATTAGGTTGGCCTTGAGGCTGCTCTGTCCTGGATCTCTAAGCACACACACCTCTCACACAGGGACATCCCTAGCAGCTAACAGGAAGGAGGAATGTCTGTCCATTCCTGGCAGAATCCCAAGGGTGCTCTGCTCACTTTATGGTTACCTGGATGAATGCACTCTGTGGAGCCTATAGCAGATAGATTTTGCCTATTATATCATCACGTGGTAATGAGATAATAGGTAGTAAATAATTTCCTAACCAGGACTATTCCAAAGAACATTTATTACTGAGGTGTGTGAATGTTTCCCCCATTTTGCTTGTGCTTAAACATTAACTTCAATTGCTTCTATAACATATGTGCTTCATCCTGATGGATAAAGCCCTTGTTACTGAAATGATCACTTTACAGCTCCAGGTAGTCCAAGTACACATGAAAAGATTTCAGTGAACTGCTACCTCGAAGTATTTGAAATACATAATTTGTGAAGTTTAGCTGGTGTTAGCAAAAGGTGCCAGACTGACAGCACTATGCACCCTATACAGAACAGGTATAATAATTAAGTTATCAACCTCAGTATCAGTTGCTGTCTTTATATTCTGCTGGTTTTCATCTGCTGGGCTAAAAGCAAAAGGATGCTACAAACATTCTGCAGCAGACCTCTGGAAAGAGGCTGTGCACGGTAAGGACTTTCATGTTGGTTGGCGTTAGGGTCCTGCTGACATCAGTGCAAGCTGGACTAGATGGCAGCCTGACTTCAGCAGGAAGGTGTGTTTGGGGGTGGCATGGGTTTTACTGCAGCTTTTTACTGCATGGGTAATTATTGCTGTTAACTGACCTCTCCAGATTCTGTAAAAAGTTTGCTGCATTACACCCAAAATCACTGTGCTGAGTTTTGCCAGCTTGGGAGAGTGACAAAAACTGACATGCTTAGGTAATTCTGAAGGTTGTCTGAACCATTTCTGCTAGCTGCGAGTGACGCTGGGGGAGCATGAGATCAGATCAGGCTGTTGATATTACCAAGTGTCAATAAAACTCTCTGCCCAGCCCATCCAGGAGGCTGTGGTGGTAGCGACGCGCTGCTGCAGCTGCTCAGTGTGTACATCTGGTGGTGAGTGCAGACATTCAGCTCTTGTGCCCATCAGAAAAGCCAGCAGCCCTGTCTGGGGAGCTGTCAGGGAGGCATTTCTCAAAATCCTCTTAATTAAGGGGAACAGTCTTCTTCTGGAAGGAACAATTAACTTCTACCTAGCAGCACAACCAGCTCAAGACGGTGCTGGTAGGTGATACCCCGCTGCTCCTTGTATTTTACCTGTATTACCTGGGCACCACTCTGTGTCTCTTTTGACAACACTATGAAGCTGTCAATATCAATGCACAGCTTACCAAACTGATTTAGCTTAACTTTTCTGCTCCTTATACTCTTTCCATAATGGCCTACTGTCAAAACTAGTTTGTAGCAATTAATATGCACCCTGAGGAACAAGAAAAGAAGATTGATGAAACAACTGATACAAGTGCTGAGTAAGAAAGCCCCACAATGGTGGCAATTTACCTCCTGGCCAAACCTCCGTAAAATCCATGTGCAGGTTCATCCAGCTAGTAGAGTGCTCCATAACCCATGGTGGGTGGGAGAAGATAATTTCAATCAAGCAAATTTTTTTTTCTCTTATAATTTTGCCTAAGTTTTTCCTAAAACATTGCCACTGTTGCTTTTTTTTTTTGATGTTGTAAACACAGGCTGCTTGTGTGTCTGTGCTTTAACTTGCCTGGGAGGTAAAGACGATTTCAGGATTACTGGGTAAGAGGAGACACTCCTCTGCCCAACCATGGGGCAAAGTAGCAAAAGGGATGTTGGAGCAGTTCAGCAATTGTACACTTCTCAGCACAGGAGGAGGGCTGGGATCCCTAGTCAGATGAGCTTTCTAGTGATGCTTAGGTGGGCAGGAGTTCAGCTGAAGTACCAACAACTCTAGTGGTCCTCCCAGTTTGTTGCTGACTTCAGTTAGCAATGTTTGTTCTCTGAAAGCTCCTGTTTACTAATCACACAACTCCAATACCCTATGAGACTTGTGGAGGAGGGAGTGCTGCACCCCTTTCATCACCATTTCAAATGAGGTCCTCTTTCTCAAGGACTCTGAAATAAATCCCGCTAGTGATTTTTTTTAGGTTTACTTGTCTAACACTGTGCCTTGTAGCCCATACAACTCAGTGGGAGTATTCCAGATGACTTTCAGTGGGAGTGCATCAAGCCTGTTAATACCAAAGCTCTGAATCTCTTGATTAGCTCTTTATATGCAGATCACAACATTAAAAAGCCAAGGGGGGAAATGAAAGACAATCATTTGGTAGCTATTTTTCAGTTACTTTTGAGTTCACTCCATGCTGATGGGTTAGACAGCAATGAAAATACAGACTGCCTTCGTTTGTCCCATCTGTTCTCATCAGGCTTCTACTGTATCCCATGTGAGATACTACACACTGGAAGGTCTTTGTTTTAAAGATCAAGAAATAAATGTTCTGAAGTGTTGCTCATCTGATGTTACATGAGGCTACTGAAATATTGAACACAAGCTTCTGCACATACACAGCAAATAAAGGAGGACTGTTCAGTTGGAAGTATTTCATGTCATTGGTACCTGGGAGGTAGCTCTTCTGGTGGTCCTGGCTCTCAGCAACAACTTCTCTGCTGTAGATTTTAGAAAGGCAAGTAGGGGGGAGACGTGTAGTGAAAATTGAGGTTGTCTCTGAGGCTGAGAGAAGCACATATATCCTGTGCCTGATGAAGAATCATCTGGGTTTCAAAACAGCTTGTTGTGTTCAGTGCGTACTTACTGTAAGGGTAATCTGCATAAAGACCCGCTGAGAGCACAAAAAAGACCCTTCTGCATAAGGCTACTGAAATCCCTGAGGTCAAGCAGGGGGAATTCCCATCCAAGAAATAAACTGGTGAGTTGGAATAAGCCTTGTTCCTGTTCCCTTGCTTGGCCTTGCTCAGACATGGTGAAATGAGGAGAGTGGATGCTAATAACCTGATAAGCTTGCTTGCTGATAGTCAGAACAGCTGGGGGTCCTTGTTTGCCCTCATACCAATGGCAGTGCCAGGGATGGATTCAGCACTGGGGAAGAGAAGTGTGATATTCTACAATCTATAACAGGTACAGTAAGATGGCTGTTCCACTCCTGAGTGTGTCAGGACTTGGAAACAGTCAGTCTGTCTGCTCATCTTGCCAGTGTTTCTTACTCTGACTACCCAATCACCCACCACAAGAGAAAGCAGCTTTTCTCGGTAATTAATTAAATATTTTAGGAAAGACTTCCCAGGTATAGGATGCAAATTCTGGTTCAGATCAAATAGTTTAACCTACAGCAGTCTTTGGCTTGGTACGGGAGACCTGGCATGAGGAAGGCTAATGTTCCATGCTGCTGCTGCTGCTGCTCTGTATCTACCAACATGACCACAGCTGATCTCAGCTATTTTGTGATCTTCTGTTCCCAGATTTTTTGGATTTTGTGCCATGCCTCCACTAAGCCAAATTTAAAACTGTGTAAACCAGTGATGTTTTCCACATCATCACTAGTAGGAGGCTACTAATGAAGCCCCTGCACTCAGGTACTCTCACATGTGCTACTACAGTTTTCCTGTCTGTATTGTATGTATTTTCATTACACCATATTCCCTGTACCAATACTCCAAGCTGGGTATGTTCTTTTCAAGCCTCAGGTTGCTCTTGGATCTTGCTGTCACCTTGGTGTCCACCTCTCTGCACTTTAGGATAGCATATTGATTCATTCAGATATTAGATAAAAGGTGGAATTTATTTAGGATTGAATGCTCATTTGGAAATGGAACATGCTACTTATTTTCCAAAGTCCATGATATATTAGCTTTGTTACATATTTACCCAGACCACCTGAAACTGTAGTTAGCCAATGTGCTGTTTCCATATCACAACTTTATTATCTGGCTCTTCCTAACTTTCTACAGCCACTTAACTCCATTCAAAGGACTTCCTGGGGTTTATCAGGAGGAGTGTGTCCAGCAGATCGAGAGAGNTGGCAGGGGGGTTGGACTCGATGATCTCTTGGGTCCCTTCCAACCCCTAACATCCTATGATCCTATGATCCTATGATGATCTCTTGGGTCCCTTCCAACCCCTAACATCCTATGATCCTATGACTTCTAGGCTGATTGTTCATTCCTGACTTTTTCATTAACTTCTCATCACCCCTAATAATTTACTACTTGGGTTCCTATACATAAGGAATTTCCATCTCTGCTGTGATGATTGCAGGTGCGCGGTTGCCCTGTGGGATACGTTGCATTTTGTCTCCATCACATCTCTAACACTGTAACTTGGTATTTCTAGTGGTATTACACTGAGCCCTGGCTTTCACAGTTTAAAAACCTGCCCAGCTGGCACCACTGAACAGTTCCAGTGTAGACTATGTCAGTTTTACTCTGCTCAGTGCGTAAGACAAAACAGAATCCATCACAACGGTTGGGAATAAAGCACACACAAATACAAGTGCTTTCTCCTTCAGCTTTGCTACCATGTAACGTGCCTTGGGTGAAGGAGATGTTAAAGCATCTACCATAGCATCTATGACCTCATCACCGTTAGCGCTTCCTTCGCTGAGTATGCTGTTGAAGAAGTTGGCCCGCTCTTGAACGTACTCCTTGTTGTAAACTGCCTTTTCCTCTTCACTGAGCTCATTCCAGATCTCTTCAGCACTGACCAGCGGCTGGATTTTTGTAGAGCGCGCGTAATTTCCTGGCTGGATAATACAGACCTAAAAGCAAGACACAAAACTTACCCAGATGCAGTCGGTCACTCTGAATTTAATTAAATACAAAAGTCAGAAAAACAGATCACAAGCTTTGTGCAGACCAATTTTTTACAGAAAATACAACTACTTTATTGACATTTTAATCGTGAAAATGTAACTTAAATCACATACGTTCCTGTGAAGCACTTCAGATTGCAAAGGTGCCTTTCTCTGACTTCCTCATTTTGCTCTGGTGTTAATGCTTTGACTATTCAGCATACCTTCACAGAATGCAACAGTGCATCCTTGATTTGTATGGAATGCTTAATGATAGAAATGTTTTGAGAACAGTGATACAAAGCACTGCAGCCTGACTTTGATGTCTCCAAAGTGGAATGCTTTGGAGTTTTCACTCAGTGGTGACTCTTGCAATTGGTAATTTTTTTGCCCAGTCTGGGACAAAGGGAGATGTCAAAGAAAGTTAGACCGTCCTTTGGAAGGAAGTGCTGCCTTCCTCAAGCAGATGTAATTAGGAGAAAAACAAGTATTGTCAGCTAAGTACAGAGGGGACCAGAGGCCCTGGTCTAACGCTCACTGAGGTCATTCTAGCAGATTTCGGTAGATTTGTGTGCACACAGGTTCAGTTGACAGCATGCAAATCTTTGCTGCTCCCCCTGTTTTCTTTGCATGTGGTGTTGCTGCTGCTCTGCTAGCTTCAGAGGTTTCTGGGGAATTTCAGCACAGGCAGAGCACTCCCAGCACACAGGCTTTTCCTCAGTTAGCAGTGGGCTCATCAAAGCTATTTGTACATAACATTAAAACTCTATGTCATTTAACTGATCTAATTCGTAAAGACTGCCACAAAGGTGAGAAAAAACTCACTCAGTGTGGAGCTCTGACAGGCATTCTCTGGAAAGTCTGTGGTAAAATAAAGCCTTCATGTCTCTCATCTTCCACCCAGCCCACCTACCAGAAGCTCCAGTGGGGACAGCGTGCCTAGCTTGGGCCATTGTGTGCTGCTTCATGTTGTTTTGAGCTCCCCAGGAGCCCTCCCTTTGGGTGCTGTTTTCACAAGTTATTAATATTAGCCAAACTAACATCAACAGTAAACTTCCCACATTTATTTTAAACAAAGGAGGTTTAAAAACTTGTATTTTGGAGCTTTTTGGAGTTGACTAGGAGGTAAGGAGAGATGATGCCTTTTCCCTCTTCCTTGACTTTCCTGTAGCTTTTTTTCTGATAGAAGACACCTAACTTTGTTTCCTGTGGGCAGCCAGCTTGCCAGACTGGAATTCAGTGGGCAGAGCCATAGCTTGATCTGTTCCTTGCCACCTGTAGGCAACTTTCTGCAGAAAGGACAAAGGGAAAGACAGGACAAGGGAGAGGAGCACAGGGAAGAGGGTCTGTATATTCTGCGGGTTCTCTTCAGAGTAAGTTCCAAGACCAGATACATTTCCCATTGCATGGGAGACAGATAAATAACTGTCATGGATACCCTGGAAATGTTTGTCAGCCTGGCTCGCTGTATTGCGTGCTAAGGCTATTCTGGGGGTGAGGGAACAGTTAGCAACCCCGAAACAACCAGAGCAGCTAACCTGTTAAACTAAGCTCTTCCATGCATTTGAGATTATCCTTAGCTAATCGCTTCAAATCCTCATCGTGCTGTGTGGTGTTAAGGATGTGTAAAATCACTTGCATTGTGCAGCATTTTATATTTATCTAAGAGGAGGAGTTAATAGATACACAGCTGTAAGTTCTTCCAACACAAAGGTTATGAACAATGCTGTAAACCTACGTGAGTAAAGTGTGCACCAATGTAAATCCTCTAAGGAGCACTCTCAGTGTTTGATAAGAGTATTTCATCAGTGAAGTAACTTCAAGGAAAATGCCTAGTGAATCTACTTAGTGATCTAAGCTTCAGGTTTGACTAGGAGTGTTGCTTAGTCAGGGCACTAAAATCACTCTTAGAGCCTCTTATGTTAAGAGAATAAAAACATAATTCCTCTGCACAATACTGCTTCTTGCTGTGCAGCTGTTCCCACCAAAATAATAAGCACTAATGTTGTGAGAGAAGAGAAAGAACCCCTAAGGTGGTTGACAAGCCTTTCCTTTCACAGCACAGCACTCAGTGTCTGGGCTCTTCACTCTGCAGCACCCCAGCAAAAGTGTCAGTTAGCTGGTGCTGTTATGAACTTCTAACAGAGCATAGCACTGCTTGGCCAGGCCTATCTTGAACAGTTTCTCCACTGTAGATGGTGTGGAGAAAGGCTAGAAGTTGCACTGTTGGCACAAAGAGATGGCATGCTGTCACCCAGCTTTTGAGAACTGCTAACATCACCCAGGTCCACTTTTCTGTGATTCCTGCCTGACTGATTAGCCAGAGAGATCTCTGAGTGATTAGCTTCTAAGAGAAGCTGTACACGTTGATTCAGCTCTGGTCTCTTTGTCATTTGGACGCATGGAGCACGCTTTGCACAAGATTATTTTGCATAGGCTTGTTCTTGTCCCTTGGCCAAAACTTCCTCCCCCACACTGCTGTCTAGTATGCTTTATGCAAGTCCCTTGCTTCTTTCCCCATAAAAAGATGCATTTCAGCTTTGTAGGAAATTTCAGGAGTGAAACTTGTCATGAGAAAATCAATATCAGAAATAGCAGGGATTTCTGCATAACAGCTACTTCTTACATCATTTACCTGGACACCAAACTTCTTCATTTCCAGTCTTAGAGCATCACAAAATTTTTCAATAGCTGCCTTGGTCATTGAATAGATGCCATTTCCCAGAGTAAAATAGGCAATAATGCTGGACATGAAAACAATACGTCCTGGAAAGAAAACAGAGCAAATGACATCACTTGACTCCCAGTCGTTATGAATTGATTTACCCGAGTCTTCTGAACTGCTGGTAAGGTGGTATTTAGCATGATGCTTTATTGCTTCGCAGAACGCCAAAGCCGGTGGTGTAAATGTGCAGCCCCAGAGCAAAGATGCTCTAAGCTTTGTTAAGCAAAGAACTTCACATACAAATCTTCCTTCCACTGAGTTCCAGATGCTGGACTGGACAAAGCGTAACACAGTCCCAACATGCTACGTATTCCTTTTGAGTCCAAGACAGGACGAAAGAGATGGAAACAAAACAATGTGGAGAACATAGGTGCCCTCCCATTGCTGCCACAGATGCAGACAACGTCGGGGCCCTGGAGCTGACCAAATGGTATAGGCTTGTGAGATACCACAAGGGTGTCATGGGAGCGCAGCGAAATCTGTCATTCTGAGGTAAGTTCCCTGCCTTCCTACACAACGTCTGGAAGAATTCTTACATACAGTAATCGGGGAACAAACAACAGCTTGCTGATAAAGGTGCTACATCAGCTGGCCTGGCCATCTGGAAAAATTTATAGGAAAATGTTCCTCTCATGAGTAGGATGCTTGATTCTATGATGGAGGACAATACTTTGCAAGTATTAATAATCACAAAGTTTTTCTTGGAACAAGTGCTCATCCTAACATAGCAGTAAATCCCTCCCTTCAAAACACAGCTATTAGTTGATAGGGATGGCCTCTACCTCCTTTAACCAGTAGCTAAGTGATCTGGGACATGGTTCCAGAACATGGGACACATCATTCAATTTCTCTCTTTGCCTAAGGTAACTCAGCTTTCCCAGGCAAACGCTCTAATAGCCATAATTCAAGCTCTTCATTTGGGTAGATGACCTGCTGCCCCCAAAAACATGACTTCTAGCTGTCCTGGCTGTTCCTGCAATGAAGGAGACATCAAAACTAGGATTCTTCCTAGCAGCAGCCTGGCTTTCTCTCCTGCAGATATGAGACTTGAAAATGAAGTGCAGGCAAGCCAGCACCAACAGCCAGGAGTAAGACGCAGAATGCTCTCTTGAGATCTGTGCAGCCATCCTGACCCAAATCTTCTAAGAAAAGTTTATGCATGTGCATAAGATAGCCACAGTTAATCTCGCTCACTTCAAAGTCACCCCTCACAATTCATGAAGTCAGACTAATGGCCCTGGTGGACCAGCATCGCAGAGTTTTAGCAGTTAAGTAGGTGATCACAGGAAAAAAGTGCTGTCTGCCCATTTAATGGCCACAGGAAACACTCACTAGTTACATGCAGTAGCACATTCCTTTATTAAAACACATGCAGCTTGCAGCATGTAAAGGTTTCTTGTTTTCCTGCATCAGAATATCATCAACCAAAGGCAACCAAGCAAAAAGAAGCACAGGAGCCAAAAAGGGGATCTTACCAACCTCTTGTATCACAGCAATGTCTGGGGCTTCCAGGTGAAGTCTAGCCCTTACCCACAGAACAAATCTTCACCTTAAGGAGGTTACAACTTCACTAGACAAGCTAAGAGCTAAGCAGAAGGGGGAGAATGGAAAAGGGTATCTTTGTTTTTCCCAAATACAAATGGGGATGGGTAGGGAACAAACTTCAAATCGATGCAGCCATGCTGCCATACTTTAGAGGGCTATGTGAGACATTTCTTCTCAGAAGAAAGGATAAAGGCCACGCATACAGCAGTCTGTGCAAATGTTGATACCACCGGATGCACCGCAACTCTGTCTGGCAGTGTTTCACACATGTGATGTTTCCTGAACAAGGTCATAGAGAGGCTCTTGCTAGACCTGGAGCTGGAAGCTGGATATCTCTAGCTCACTTCCGTAGGGTCATCCTTCCTCTCCTAATTGCTGAACAGTAAAATAGTAAAGCCTAAATAATAATGTTAAGCAGGAGTTATTGAATCTTTGTATTTTCTGATTGTCAGCACTAATGACATCTTGCCTGGGATTAACAATCTACTGTAAGCACTAGTTTCACTTTCTTGAGTCAAACACTCAGACAATTCATTTTTTGTAATTACCTTATCTAGTGTAATGACAAAATCAACGGAGTATTTTTTCCCCTTGTGACTTTACCCTCTTTTAAGAATCAGGTTGCTCTTTCAGGCCACACAGAAGGAGGCTGTCATTTCAGTTCAATGAGAGACAATTAAGGCTTTTTTTATAGATGCTACATTACCCTGATTATAGTAAGCTAATTATTCTACAACTCTAAATAACAGTGGATTAGCATTACCCTTGTATTTCCTTAGAAGGGGAAGAAATGCCAGCGTTGTCCTGATGCTCCCAAGGAGATTCACATCTGCAAATTTTTCGTATTTCTCCATGGACAGCCAGCCTGTCTCCCCAAATGTTGATATTCCTGCATTGTTGACAAGCCCCCAGAAACCTACGGAAGAGAAATGTCTCAATCAGCATCCTTCACTGCAAACCAATCACCCTTAGGCAACAAAACACCATCAGTGGTTTGGACTCTTGGAAACAACTTTTTAGTTGTGTTATCTGTCTTTTCTGGTTGTAAGTGCAGGCAGGTTTGGGTTTTCTTTTAATTAGGAATTTATTTGTGGCCATTATCTGGACTATTACTATAGTTTAACCCCAGCCAGCAACTAAGCACCGTGCACCACTCCCTCCTCCCCCAACCCAGGGGGAAGGCCAGGAGAATCGGAAAAAAAGTAAAACTTGTGGACTGAGATCAGAGTAATTTAGTAACTAAATTAAATTAATAACAATATTTAAAATATTAAAGAAAAATAATGTAACAAAATGAGAGAAAAATTAACCTGAAGAAGAGTGATCAACAACGCAATTGCTTACCACTCGCTGAGCAGTGATCTGTTCCCCCTGCCAACTCCCCCTCATTTGTACACTGAATACAGTATGAAATATCCCCTGGGCTGGTTGGGATCAGTTGTCTTGGCTGTGCTCCCTCCCAGTAGAAGTTGTGCACCTCCTCAGTGGCATAGCCTGAGAAACTGAAAAATCTTTGACTTGGGATAAGTGCTACTTAGCAACAACTAAGTATCGATGTGTTATCAACCTTGTTCTCACACTACATCTAAACTGTACCAGCTACTGGGCAGAAAATTAACTCTATCCCAACTGAAGCCAAGACAACAAAGTCTTGGTGCTATTTAATAATTACACAGTCATGTTATTTATGAATCCCATGATCTGGGAGAACACATCTTACTGCCAATGCCAGTTACTGCACCATGATATTTTAATTACTTTAATCCCACTGTGTGCTATGAGCAGCTTTGTGAAAGTTATATTAAGCAGTCTAAAGGCTAAGGGCTAATATTTTCAAAGTGCCTGACTTATTTAGGAGCCTAAATCTTGTCTTGTTTTCCAGGATTTAACCTTGATTCCTTCTGAAATAAGCCAGAATCAGATATGTAGGCACAGCATTGGGTAAAGTAACCAAGTAGTCAGTGGACAGAGCATTTGTAAGATCGTTTTGTGTGAGCAGTGCTCAGTGCTGAGAGCCTCAGCTGCTGGAAATGCTTTCTGTTGCAGCGCAGAGTGCTCGCGGTCTGGAGCTGACGTGCTGACTAAATGCTGAGTAAGCCACGCTGACCTGTTCTTGCTATCAGCGCACATACCTGTAGAAGTACAATAAAGCAGTGAGTGACAGTGCTTTTGAAAACGTTTATTTCTGTCCTCAGGTCCTCACTGAGAGTATTTCTAGGGTGACCAGCCGTGTAACCAAGATGACTTGCACTGAAAAAGCAACGTTTGCAGCCTGGCTCAGCCAGCCTTGACAAATTCACTTATGCAATGTTTTAAAGAGTTTCTGTGTCTGAAGCAAATTATTTTCGCCATGCCTTCAAGAGGTTCTCCAACCACAGGCTTCTGCTGTGGCAGTGCGGGTAACAATCCCTCTCTCCGTTCTGCTGGACACAGAGTCTGGGGCATGGGTGTGATGCCAATCTTGCTGTAGCCTCCTGTACCTGTGGTAGCAAAGATACTCTCAGGGGATCTTTGGCCACCCTAGTGAAGGTACTGCCAAACCCCTTGGTCAGAACTTGTTTCTTTCTGATCTTGTCTGACAAAGCTACTGCAATGATAGCTTGGTCATTCCAGAGCCCTGCCAAGAGCTACTGATGTAAGATTTCATTCACAACAGTTAAAACTGGAACATGTTTGAATCAGTTTGTAAAGCAATCTCTGTAAGCTTTCCTAACATATAGACACTGCTTACGCAATGACATTGGTGTTCAGAGACAGGAACCAAGTTCTTCTAGTGAATGTCTCATTTGCCAAACTCTTGACATCGGGAATTTACCAGAGCTTGGATGACTGTCTTCCAGAGCAAATCATTACTCAGCAGTCTGTCACACAGCCATCCCTGACACCAGACCTCTTTTGGAGTTTGTGCGGACCGACGGCTGTCCTAGGAATGCAGCACCTCTTTTCCACTGTTGTTCTAGACCTTTCCACAAGCCCCGAGGAACTGCCCTCCCAGAAAAATGAAGATCAATGGGTTAGAGAGTCCTCTGCTAAAGCTAGCTATCAATATTTTTGTACTTGCACATGATCTGATCTGCTGATGGACTGAGTAGCTGCACATCCCATCTGCTTCTACTTAAGGCTGGAGGTTTCTGTATTCAGGTTTATAACCTAACACACAATGCAAACTAAAGCTTGCCATCATTGTAAAAGCCATTCCCTGATCTCAGCTTCATCTTTTCTAATTAAAAAAAGAGTCATTTTGCATCTGCCACTACAACTTGCACAGCACAGCATGAACAGTTGCTCGACATATTCCTGAATTCATTAGGGTTTCAGAAATACAGCCATTACACTTCAGATAATTGATTTGATCCCTCTTTTTCTAAACTCTGAAACACAGGATGTAGCGTGCAAGGCTGAAGTTTTCTCTCCAGCTACTTGCCTCATGCACTTTAAAGATTCCAGATGGTTAGTGGAGAGGCCTGTGTATCTGAACAGAGAGAGTTCACAGAATAATGACTCCTTCATTCTGTGCAGTGACCACATCAAAAATGAGGAGGAGAAAAACTGGCTTGACTTAACCTGAAACAGCCTTCTCTAAAGAGAAGATTGAATGAAACATCGAAGAGGGCTTGCTCAGAGTCAGCTCAAAACATTTTGTTTGCCCTTGAGTGAAACACACTGTTTCTCACAACGTTCTCCCATTCCTGGATGGGAAATATTGGGATATTTTTCACAGATTTTCTTGCCACTTGGTTCAGTTGAATGCATTTGCAAAATACTACCCCAATAACAAACAGTTCATGATTCCCTTATGCCACTCTTCCCAAGAATTTTCTACATCCTGAGAAACAACTTGCTGAGGACTTGAATCAGCTTTGGTCTTCCTTCCCTGAACTGGTCAGGGTAAAAAATGGTCAGGGTAAAAAAATAATGCTGTAAGCCTACATACAAAAGATTCTGTGTATTTGCTTGGACAAATGGAGCTCAAGTAACCTGAGAAACGTGGTCCTTGGATGAAAATCCAGAAGGGCAGGCAAGAATTGAACAGCTGAAGGAGAGAGACTCTGCGTTTCCTCAGTGTCTATGCACAGTCACACCAGGAAAAAGCAGCTGAAGTTTGAGCTGGAAGGGGAAAAATCACCCAGACTGTCAAAATAGATCTCAGGCCCAGCACAGTTTAGGAGAAGGGGTGTGAGACTGTACTACAGCAGGCTGGGAATAAATAAACCAGAAAGCAGAACTGGAGGCCAAAGAGCTTTTCACTGATCTCTGTGTTGGGAAAATGGCTCCTGAGGACAAAGATTAAAAGATATAGCTGGGGATCTAATGAATCACTTTTAAGAAACCTGACATAAGATTAGAGAGGCTTTCAGGAGAACACTAGCTCTCACATAACCTTCCAGAAATTTCTACCTCAAGACATGAGGACCAAAGAGCACATATCCAAAGGCCTTACATAGGCTCAAAAGATGCCTGATGGTTTTCCACAAACTCTTAAAAGTCTCTTCCTATTCAAGTCCATCAAGCTATGTGCTTGCAGGTCCTTTTGAAACTCAGACTATTCCTATGTCAGTGCCTGCACACAGATAAGGTCTGAATTCAGCCAGATTTTCTAAAAGTGAACATGTTGTTTTGGGAATTTGGGAGTTTCTTATCTGAACCTGGCCTCATGCAAAAATGACAGGCTTTTTTCCTGAACAACTCCAGCCCAATACTCAAGGAAAGAAGCCAAAGGAAGGAGAGTATGATTTGCCATATTCCTGTTACAACAACAAAGACAGGGAACAAACCGATCTGTGGCAATGCAGGGTGCCTGTGGCAGCAGGCCAGTTGGGACTCCATTCATGAGTCACCATCCTTTGCTTAGAATATTATATTGTGGTTGTCCTCACTGCAAGGATGAATTTGTTTGAATAGGATGTCTGGGCTAAAATATGGTACCATGGGCCACCTGCGTGGGTTCCATGAGCAGGCAATTTTAATTAAGTGGAGGAGACTACGACACAACCTTGGAGTAAAAGACAGGACTAGAACTAATACTTCTCCCTTCCAGGTAGCTGCATGTCACCCACTGACAACAGGCAAGGAAAGGAAGAGAAATTTGTTTTAAACAGAAGAAAATCTGAGAAGTACTGAGGCTGGCTGCAGAGCTGTAGATGAACGTGCTCCAAAATCCCATTTACTTCATTTTGGCTTTAATGTGCAACAAGTTTCTTCTTTCTAAGCTAGAAAAGACTATGTATTTCAGAAATGGCACAAGCCATAAAAACTAATAAAGAAAGGCATCAGAGCCAGCAGATTTTTTTCATGGAGATGAAGCTAGTTTGCCCTAGAGGATAAGCTATATGCCACAGAAATGGCTTTGCCATCCTTTTCAGATTGACACCATTTCACAAGTATTTAGAAGGAAACAAACTACAAACTGGCAGAATATCCAGTTAGGTGTGTCACCAGTACTTGGGATTTCTGCCCTTGCACATAGAGATGACAAGATGCAGCCTGGGTTAGTTATCTCATGGCTACTCATGGTGTAACCAGAAGGTGTAGGAACTACTGTGTTATTCCTGACTTTATACATTTTTTGTTTTATACTGAATGGTCTACTTAAAGCAGAAGATTGTTTCTCGTTTAGTCTTCTAACAGTCCTCTTACCATGGTCCCTCTCTACTAGGACTCGTCTGTTCACTGCCAGTTTCTTATCTGGAGAGCTCTCCACTATTGATTGTACTCCTCAGGACACAGACTCTTACTTTGCCCACATCTTAGGTCTAGAACAAGAGTATGTGATGCTGACTAGGATCAGTAGGCTTTATGGAAATACAAAGGGACACATGAGCATTCTGCAAGTTTGAAAGGAAAACAGTGCAAAGAGACCTAATAAATGTAAGGAAACATGTATTTTAATCAACTACAACAAAAGATTTAAGATAAAGGACCAGATTTTGGCTTTTCAGACAGATTAAGATGACCTGGAAAAGAGCCTATCTACCAAAACCCCACACTTGTCTGAGAGAGGCACAGTCCATGGAAAGGGTGATGCGCTAATCATAAAGAATAAATACTTCATCTTTACCAGGATTTACTCTTAGGTCTGTGGTCACAGCACGTGAAAAGCAGTTGTCATTTCACCACTCTCTCTGTTTTGGTACATCTTCCAAGGTTCCATTTGGAATCCTTAGCCTTTGCACACTTACCATTAAACCACAGTAGTCTTCTTGGGACTATTTTTGGAATTACATGGGCATGTTTCACTTATCTGACAATACAACTGTCCAACTTGCACTTTATTTTCAGTTTGGTCAGCCTCCTGGTGTAGGCCCTGGTTGCTGTGATCCACTCGGGAAACGCTCTTAAGTTCTTACTATGGAGAATTCCGTAACAAGTGGGACATCATACACTTTTCCTCATGTTTTAGGTGTGTTCAGAACATAAATGCAATTACAAATGGTTCAGGAATTCTCGCTCATTATTAAATATCAGTTCACTAAAAGTAATCTTCAACCCAAACATTTAAAAATGACAATTCCTATCTTTAATAAATAGATTGGTTGCTATGACAGCTAAGCTCCAGCTGAATCATTGAACTCAAAGTGGTTTTACAAAGTTGAAATACCAAACAAGACATCTATTTTTCCGAAGTGCCAAGAAGGAAAACTACTCACGTATACGTTAGTAGAGAGTCTTCACAGTTTCTTTACATTTGAGATAAAAATATTGATGCCTCTATATTTTACAAATTCTGAAAAAGACTTGTGGCATTTACTTCATTAACAGCAGACATTAAAATATCTCCCTTGCTCATTTTATTTAACAAACTTAGCAAGAAAGTTGATTGATACTTGGGAGTTTTTCCCAAATGAGCTCTGTGCTGTCTGGATCTATAAAATTACCTCTTCTTTTCTGCTGTTGCTGGTTTGGCTGGGACAGAGTTCATTTTCTTCAAAGTGGCTCCTATGGGCTCTGGTTTGTATTTGTCTTGATAGTTACAGGTTGTTTTAGTTATTGCTGAGCGGTGTTTACACCAGCTCAAGGCCTTTTTTGCTCCTCACCCCACCAGGCCAGTGAAGAGGCTGAGAGTACACAAGGAATTGGGAGGAGACAGGTGACCCCAACTGACCAAAGGGATATTACACACCATAGAACATCATGCTCAGCATATAGGCCTAGGAGAAGAAGAGACGGGGGGACATTTGGAGTGATAGTCTTTGTCTTCTTCAGTAACAGTTACATTGACATGATGGAGCCCAGCTTTCGGGGGGCGGCTGAACATGTCTGCCTGCTGATGGGAGGTGGGGAATGAACTCCTTGGTTCGCTCTGCTTGCATGCCTGGCTTTTGCTTTACCTGTTAAACTGTCTTTATCTCAACCTATGACTTTTCTTACTTTTACTTGCTGATTCTCTCCCTTATCCCACTGGAGGGGTGTGTCTGCGTGGGGCTCGATCTGAATGTGTATGGCTTGATCTGAGGACGTGACCATGCACCTATGAGCAGTAAAGACAACTGAGAAGTTAGCGCTGAACTGTGGAGTCAAGTCTTTACATGGTTGCACAAACTGGCCATTGCTTATGCTGCCAAAATTACAGGACATATCATGTGCAACTTAGAGTTTGCATTTGACCTCGTCCCCATTGAGCCTGTGCGGGGTCAGTCACCTGCATTGTCTCTGAAGCCTGGGGAAAAGCCTGAGAGAGAAAAGCTCTGCCTCTTATCACATCAGTCCAAGATCAACCATAAATACACGTACTTCATGAGTGGGTCTAGGCTTTTCTTTCTTCTATATCATCTTCTCAATGTACTCATGGACCAGGCAGGCAGAGGCCATGCATTTCATTATCATTCTGCCTGCTTTATTCTCTGCTTCTATCCCCTGTGTGAGAAGGAAGTGTTGATCTGTAATTCTGAGGGAATCTTACTTGTGAGCTCACGTAAGCCTGCTCTGAGCCACATGTATCCCCCTGTATTACAGTGGGTGATGCTCACTCCCTAGCCGAAGTGGGAAAGGAGGTAACCATGGCCCCATTCCTTGCATCACGTCACTTGTTCTGAGGGGATAACCCAGGATTTAGGTTGTCTGCAGTTATCCTGATAGTTAAATTCTATGCACTCCCAGGTGTGTGAGTGGCTGTTTTCCTTTAAAGCAGTCTTTCTGGGGCTTGACAAACCTCAGGTTGTATGGAAAAGCAGTTGGCTGGGCATGGCATAGCAGGGTGGCTGCCCTCTCTGCATTCTTTTGCCCATCCCCGCTTTCACGATGCCCAGAACCACAGGTCCCTCCTACCACCTCCAACGCCTGCACGCATTCTTAGAATCACAGACTGGGGAAGACCTTTAAGACCTTTAAGGTCCAACCATTACCTCAAGGGCACAGCTAATGCCTGTCCCAAAGCACCAGATCTCCACAACTTTTAAGCAAGTCCAGGGATGGCGATTCAACCCCTTCCTTGGGCAGCCTGTTCCAGTGATGACGTTTTCGTAATGTTCAACCTAAACTTCCCCTGGAGCAACTTCTCTGCTTCCCTTGCGATCTGCTCCTGCGGTAGATGGGGCCGGATCCTGGGACCCCCGCACCTCGGGGCTTCCCTCTCTGGTACAGGAACGCGGCTACTACGGCTCCGGACGTCCCGGCCGGCAGCCTCCGGTCAGGCGGCACCGAGGAGCCGCAGTGGGGGTCCCGCTGCCGCCCGTCCCGTCCCGTCCTGTCCTGTCCCGCCTTGGCGCTCACCTCTCTCGGGAAGGTGGCTCAGCACCAGCTCCTTGGCCGCCAGCACGTCGTGGTCGCAGGTGACATCGAGCCGCAGGACGCGCAGGCGGCCCTGCGCCGCCCCTTCCCGCTGCAGCCGCCGCGCCCCCGCGCCGCCGGGGCTGAGGCAGCCCGCGAACACAGTGAAGCCCAGACGGTGCAGGCGCAGCGCCAGCAGGTGTCCGAAGCCGCTGTCGCAGCCGGTGATGAGCACGGCCCTCCCTGACGGGTCCAGCCGCGCCGCCCCGCGCCGCCACCGCCGCAGCAGCAGGAGGAGAAGGAGGAGGAGGAGAGGGCCCGCAGCCCACATGCTGCCCGCGCCGCAGCCGCGCCGTCTGCGCAGGAGAGGGATGCGGCGAGGACAGCCCCGGCCGCCCCCCGCAACTCCCTCCTCCCCGCACACCAGGCAGCCCCAGCACCGCCCTCGCCTCGACGCGAGCGGTGGAGGAGAGTGGCGGTGTCCCAAGAAGACCACTGGGAAGACGGCACCTCGCCCTGCACCCCGTGAGGTCAGAAGAGAGCCTGTTGAGCCAAAGACCAGGGCTGACGTTACTGAGGGGATCTGAGCCTCAACACAGTCCCGACAGTGCAGACCAGCCACAGGACAGGAACTGAAATGGAATTGTCACAGAATTAAGAAACGTTTAGGTTGGAAATGAGCATCGAGACCATCGAGTCCGACTGTTAACCTAGCTGACTCAAGGCCACTGCTAAACCCTGTCCCTCATCCTAAGATGAGTTTAAAAGTCTAAACGTCATCTACATGACTTTTAAACACGTTCAGGGTTGATGATGAGTGTTTCTAGATCCATGAGACAGGGATTTCTGACACAGCTGCATTGTTATGCTGGAGGTGTTGTATAATATTGTCGTTAGGGTTTTTAACTGTTGTTGCTAACAACACCCAGGTTGGTGTGGTGCTGCATTATATTTAGGGTGTGAGAGATGCTCCACAGTGAAGGAAAATGCCTGTTTCTTGTAGGCTAAAATGACAGCTACACATTGCTGCACAAAGGTCCCCGAAAGCTAAGATTACAGGAGAAAATTGATTAGGTAGGATTTTCTCTGCCCTTTCTTTCAACTGAAGAACCAGCAGCTCTTGGAAGGGGTAGTATCCTCCAAGTAAAATGAAATGGCTAAAAGGCTCAGATGCCTTTATTAATTGCGATGTAAAGTTGGCCTGTGAAAAATAAAAAGAGGCCAAAGTAAGTAACTGACACACACACAACAGCAAAGAAAGCAGTGGGACCTCACAAACACAGTGAGGGCTCTAAATGGCTTGCCTTGTCTGCATCACCACAGCTCCACAGTCAGCCTTGTTCACTTGACTGGTTTGTCTTAAATCCCCCTTGCATCCACTCGTGGCAGAGATGTTTCAGAACCAGTGCTCTGCTCGCCAGGAGTCTCCCCAAAGGCACTGGTCCCTGCAGTGTTTCATGTTTTCCTGGGGATCCCTTTGCACTGACGTAAGAGTGTTTTTCACGTGTCTTTATTTTTGTTGGCTTCCCAGCTGTCTAGATTTACTTGAGCTCTAAATTGATTATCAGTCTCTTCTGCACTGCTCAAGTCTCCTGTAGGCATGGTGTTATAGGATTTAAAGCCTCAAGTGGCTTTTAAAAGAAGATTACACTTTGCTTCTGTGAGACAAAGTAGGAACTGGAATTGTTAAACCCAAAATAAGATGCCCAGATACTCAGAATTTATTTGATCATGCTCCATCACACTGGGAAAGGCTGCCCTTTTTTAGCCTTCAAATGACCAATTAATCTTCCAAAACTGCATGAGTCACAAAGCTTTGCTTTTACATTTAAAATATTATGCAACCCTCAAAGTCATGAGCATCAGGAAGAGCCTGTCCTCCAGCCAGCTTCCCTATCTGGTTCCTTCTGGCATAAAAAGATGGGGAGGCATTCCAGATTCACCTCCTCTGTGCCTCCTACCCACTGCTCCTCCATGTCTGCCAGTCTCTACTCTTTCAGCTTTGCATCCCTGTTAGTAAGATGAAGATTGTAGGCAGTGACACAATTCTCCTTCTTCTGAAGAAAAGGTGACTTGACTAACCTCTGAATTTTAAGCTGTATTACAAATAAACCTCAAAAGATATTAAAAACATGGCAAACACATGTGGCACATTGCAGTCTGAGAAGAGCAGTATGTTGTCAGAGCAAGAGAGTAATTTAGCCTGCAAGTTAGGGGTTAGAACTGTACCCTTCACAGTTAGGAAAAGCTTCACGACTGCCTAGGCCAGAAGATGAGGCCACTAGGGTCAACAGTGCAGAGTATTTGCAGTAGAATTTCACCGTTGAAATAATTTTCCTCTGGACTTACACTATGTTGCTTCTAAATCAAATGCAGGCATATCTGTGCACACACACACAGGGATACATGTGAATATTCATACTGAATGTATAAGTCTATGCTTTGTCTAGCTTGTGAAGCCCCTTTTTCATCTTTAGAACTCTTTTAAATAAAAACTACTAAGTTTTTTTTCTCTATCTTAATCTAACTGTTATATAATTCAAGTCAATAGTTGTTTTCCTGTAGTGAGTTTATGCAAAGGTCTGGTTTTGAGGAAGATGAGGAGAGTGGTAGTGATGAAGATCTGATCAAATCTGCACCTGGAATCTTCCTGCACCTGGATTCTGCCCAGGGATCTTCCACTCTTCCTGAAAGCGCTTCTGGGAGTGGCAGGCTGTGAAGTTGCTTGTGCTTAAAGTTGTTGTCTAGGTCACCCCATAATGTGAGTGTTGCTACATTATCCCCATGCTCAAAACACAAAATGCTCAAAACACAGAGGACTGTCAGTTTGTTCTCAGGTGGTGGCTAGAAAGGACCACGATGTAGGAGAGCTGTCATGGGCTGTGCTCCTCTTGTGCAACCAGAAACTCCCAGCTTGACTGCAAAGGAGAAAGATGTGGGTTTTAAGTAGTTCCTGAGCAGAGGATCAGTGGCTGTGAGGAGCAGAGCTTGCTACAGGACATGTCAACAGCACACACAGATTTTTGTCCAGCATAACTACAGTAGGCATGAAGATAAAAGGGAGAGGAAGAGGCACTGTAACTTTGCTCTGCTTTTAATCTTCTTCTTTGCATCTTGTTATGTATACGCCTCTCTATTTATTTTACCCATTCTCTGGTTCCTTTTCGCTCAGCGCTCTACCCCTTCTGGTAGTTTTATTGCAAATTGGAGCTGTCTCAAAATGTGCCATCTGTCATGCTCAGTGATACCCACTCTCAGTAGTGGGTAGGAGGAGTAATGGTGTTTGGTGTCTTTCTTACATCCTTGGCTCTCCAGTGTCTTGTGGGAACCGTTATTACTTTTATTTTCTGAAGCAGAGATGAAACTCTGATGTGTTTTCAGTAACTGCAGAGACATCCTTGGTTTCACAGGAGTCACTCACACTGCAAAGTTGCCAAAGCTTCAGAAAAATGCTGAGAACATGACAGAGTGCCTCCTAAATCTCCAAATGACCAGGCAAGCCCAGGGTATGATAGACACAGACCCCTCTTCAGTTTGACATTCTTGTGCTTTTGAAGCCAGTTTCATGATGCCCAGGGTGCAAGATCTGGGTTCCTGGTTACTATGCTTTAAAAGATGTAAAGAATCTGTAAGTTTCGTTTGCATGTTTTCTGCAGAAAAGTTTGGGTTTGAAAAGTTTCTCCCCTCCACTTCCCCTTTTTCTTCCTTATTGGTGACTTCTGCCTTCTCCATCTTGGTGTCTGTTTGGAGCTGTGCTTGCTTTGCTACTGAGAAAAGGTGTTAGTGTTTCTCAGGAAAATTTATGGTGAGTGGACAGCTTCGCCTGGGCCTGGAGAGACTGTGAGAATTGTGAACTTTCAAGATCATGAGTATTGAGGATGAAGTCAGATAACCACTGAAATTGCAGAGAGAAGCAGGAACTGCCTACAATAGATGTCCTGCACGTTTCTCTCAGTTCAGTGTAGGAGCATTGTGACAGAACTCCATACCTCTGTGTCTGTGTCTTGTGTGGGACTTTTGCCCGTGTTTGGTGGGGGCAATGAATTAAAAAGTCTTGTTGCCTTTCTTCCCCAAACTGAGTGAGTTGTTTCAGTGCCTGCAGATTCCTAAATGGTTTTGTTAAACCCTCCCTTTGCGCCTAACACTTAGCTAAAAGTTCTCAGTAAAATAATTGCTGGATGGGAAGGATGAGGTCCAAGGTGGGACCCGCTACATAATGGCAACCCAGGGTGGGACACATGGGGATCCAGACAAGGACGTACTGCAAGACACTGGCCCACAAGGGCTGCCTGTGTTGCATGCAACTCACCATCAGTGTGACTCTTTGCTATCCTTTCTGGCTGTTTAGCTTGCCTCTTGCTCTTGTGCAGTGAATATCCGAGCATGCTGCTGTCCTCAGCTGGAATTCTTCACAGAATCACAGAACAGTAAGAGTTGGAAGGGACCTCGAGGGATCATCGAGTCCAACCCTCCTGCTAAAGCAGCTTTGTCTACAGCACATTGCATAGGAACACAAACAGGTAGATTTTGAAAGTCCTCAGAGAGGGAGACTCCACAGCCTCTTTGTGCAGCCTGTTCCAGTGCTCTCTTACCCTCAAAGTAAAGAAGTTTCCCTTATGTTCAGGTGAAACTTCCGGTGTTCCAGTTTGTGCCCTTTAACCCTTGTCCTGTTCCTGGGCTGCACTGAAACAAGTCTGCCTCCTTCCTCTTGACATCTGTCCTTTAGATATCAATAAGCATTGATAAGATCTCTTATCAGTCTTCTCTAGGCTAAACAGCCCCAGCTCTCAGCCTTTCCTCCTGGGAGAGATGTTCCAGTCTCCTCATCAGACTTCTGTTGAACTCTCTCTCCAGTACTTCCTTGTGTGTCTTCAACTGGGGAGCCCAAAACTGGACACAGTACTGCAGACGTGGCCTCACCAGGGCAAAGTAGTGGGGAGAGAAGAACCTTTCTCACACAATCCAAAGTTATTGAGGCTCAAACAGGCTTCTAAAATTAATCAAGTCCAGCCCGTGACCTAACATCACCACAACCTAGACCATGGCACTAAGTGCCAAGTCCAGTCTTTTCTTAAATGCCTCTAGGGATGGGGACTCCACCACTTCCCTGGCCAGTCCATTCCAGTGTCTGATCACCCTTTCCATGAGGAAGCAGTTCCTAATATCCAGTCTAAATCTCCCCTGGTGCAGCTTAAGGCTCTGCCTTCTCATTCTACCACTAGTTGCCTGGGAGCCCAATCCCTACCTATTTACAGCTTCCCTTCAGGTAGTTACAGAGAGTGATAAGGTCCCCTCTGTGTCTCCTCTTCTCCAGGCTAAACAATCCCAACTCCCTCAGCCTCTCCTCATAACTTTCCCTCTAGTCCTTTCACCAGCCTCATTGCTCTTCCTCTGGACCCCACTCCAGACCCTCATGATCTTTCTTGAAGTGAGGGGCCCTGAACTGCCCCTAGTACTTGAGGTGAGGCCTCACTAGTGCCCAGTACAGGGGGACAATTATGTCCCAAGTCCTACTGGCCACACTATTGCTGATACAAGCCAGTATGCCATTGGCCTTTCATGTCACCTGAGCGCACTGCTGGCTCTTGTTCAGCCGGTTGTCAACCAGCACTCCCAGGTCCCTTTCTGCCAGGCTGCTCTCCAGGCACTCATCCCCCAGTCTGTAGCACTGTTGTGGCCAAAGTGCTACTGGCTCCTGTTCAGCCGATTGTCAACCAGTACTCCCAGGTCCCTCTCTCTTGACATGCTGGTCACAATATTCGTAACGCACCCAAGGTTACATTGGCCTGGTGTCCACCAGGACTCTTAGGTGCGTCTCCATAAAGCTGCTGTGCAGCAAGTCAAGCCTCCACCTATACTGGTGCACGGAATTAGTCCTCCCTGGTGCAGGATCCTACAGTTGGCTTTGAAGTTCATTGAATTTCTCTACACCAATCTTTCCAGCCTGTCTGGGTGATGCTGAATGGCAGCACAGCCTGACAGCGTGTTAGCAACAAACTCACTGAGGGTACAGTCTATCCCTGCTTCCAGGTAATTGATGAATGTGTTGACCAAGACCAGATGCAGTCCCAAACACTGACTACAGACCTCCGAATAAACTCTGCTCTGCTGATCCAAACCCTCTGAGGTCTGTCATTCAGCTAGTTCTCAGTCCACCAGGTTTTGATACTGGTACAGTGAAAACAGTGCTTATCTAAGAGAAAGAAACAGGAACCTCCTCTTGGCCAGCCCATCTGGATAGAAACTTAGCAAAATACCCCCCTGCTCTCTCATGCTAGCACAGTGCTTGCCGCACCAGCCGAAAATGAAATGGAGCGTACTTCTGCAGGCAGGAATATCAGAACTGGGAAAGCTAGAACATTGAAATAGCGTGGTTTGGGTGCAGTTAGACAGCCTAAGATATGCTGAACAGAAATGCCTGCAGTTTCTGGAGCTGGCAGGATGTATGTTCTCATTCAGGACTCAGCCAGTGAATGCCCTGCAATGGTATCAAAGGCAGGGAGCCAGCTGAAGGCTGTCATTGCATGTAATTAGACAGAAGCAGTTGCATGTGGGCTGTGCATGGGGAATAGCAAGTCTTTGAAGACTGAGCAGGATGTCTGGTTCTGTATAATGTGATGAGCTGTATTGAAGTCTTACTGCACATTTTTAGGAAACCTGGGCTCAGCTGACAACAGGTTTAGGATGCGACATGTATTGCTCAGTGTGTCTTAAAAAGTATGTGACTTCCTTTTAAAGGGCAGTGTCAGAATATCTCTACCTGTGAAATGTTTTCGTATCCTGTTGGCATGTACAACATCCACTCTGCTCGAGAGATGAAGTCTTCCATTTGTCACATCTTATTTTATTAAGTCTTCAGGATTAAGTCCTTTCTGGAAGTTCTGGAGTAGTAGCAAAGAAAGAAGGATAGCCAGGGGAAATGCTCTTAGAAGCAGAAAAAAATCTGCCTTCCCTTCTAAACTGAAGTGACTAATCCCCTTTAAACCAGAACACTCCTGGCTCAGACAGATATGCCATGGTTCAGCTGCTGTATCCTCCTGTGGAAAGAGAAAAGGCATCCCCTACCTTTCAATTATTGCATTCCATAAACAAAAAACTAAACACTGTTTTGTCTTATTTCTAACTGGCGAGACAACTGTTGGCTGACTCTGCCATGAAAATGCTACTGTACGGTGAACCAAAGGGAGTAAGAGCACTTAGACAGTCCAGTACCCATCTCTGTGGGAATTATTTACCCACAGTGTGACCAAATGAGAGCTTCAAGTGGAGGTGGAGGATGAGGGGCGATCAAATTTCCTTCTCTTCCTGGTGACTTGAGCTGGAACACACTGAAATCCCAGTGGTTCCTCCAACACATATTTGCACCTTAACCACACAGTGCAGACATAGATTCACCATGGTTATGAACCTGAGCAAAAGGTTTTGAACTGCGGGTTACTGAAAAAGAGGCACAGGATGACAAGATTAGGGTTTATCTGTGGTTAGAAGTGAATTTTGTTTGAGGAGCGGTGTGTAGTTGAATACAGCGGCTCTTTCCGAGCACACCCACGTGATGAAAAAACCTTACGTTGTTGAACTGTTGGGAAATTCCAATTCGATGGTGATAAACCAATGCAGCATGTTCTCACATTGTAAAAGAATGTGACCCATCCCCAAAAATCACACTCCAAATCTGCCCAGAGTTAACCTTCAGTTATTTTGATGTATAATAAATGCAGGGAAAACCAGAGACACATTTACACTGATTTGTCTGCAGAGTCTCACAATGAAAGAGTTAGAAACATGGAATCTGGCTCAAGTTGTGGTATCATAAAGGTCAGGAACAAAATTCCACGACCTTCCCTCCTTTCTGTGGGCATGGCTTACCCCCATAAGGACAGAGCACTCATGAAAGCACAGGGATCCACTAGCCATTTTTAAGCTGTCTCTCACTGTCTCACAGCTGAACTGGAGCCAAAGCTTTCTGAGGTCAATACAAAGATTTTCATTGCTTTTGGGTGCTTGATTGCTTCGTATCGATGCAATGACGGAACAGCAGTAGCCTGGAGCTCATACCGTGACACAGACAGCAGGGGTTTAGCTTTTTTAGCTTACGAGCTGAATGGTTCCCTCTTCTCTGCTCCTCTGCAATCTCCCAAAGCCATGGACCTGAAGCTTTGTGGTTTGCTTAGATCAGCAGAGCAGAATATTGACAGTACCATGCTATTTGCACCTGGGAGTTGTTTCTAGGGAGATGGATGTGCTAGAGGATGCCCACGAGATGGCAGCCCGTGCAGAAGGAAAATGGGCCCTGTTTATGCGTGCAGGAAAGAGGATTATCCTGTACATGCATCACTGCGGGCAAAAGTGGCCTCTGCTCTTCAGCCTCGGCCAGGACACGCAGCTCAAGTCTAGTCGTGCACGTTATGCTATAGAGGTGCTCCAGCTCTCACCTGTGCCACGGGATCTGCTGAGTAGGAAGCAGGTGGAATATGCTGACAAACATGGGAATGCCATAGAGAAACCAAACAAGCTGGGCTGGTTTTACAGGAGAGCAGGCAAGTTACGTCCCTGGAAACACCACGTCTGCAGGGGGGATGCAGTGAAAGAGGAGGCAGACAGCCAAAAAATACTTTGTGCTGATTATCAGCAAAAGAGCTCTGAGTTTGCAGTGCAGTGAATATACATGAGCACAGGAGGGTGCTGCTCCTTCTCTGACTTGGCACGAAGCAGTATCTCTCTTCTTTACATCCTGGTGTTATCAACTTTCAGGCTTCAGAGGGATGTGTGTTTGTTCATCCTGCACCAAAAGCTAGTGAAGCCAGCAACTGAATGACCCCAGATAGCCACATCTTTCTCAAGTAACAGTCACACAAAGAAGATCATAGTTTTAGGTGATGACCAGCCACAGCCATCAGTCTGCTGGCTAAGCATCCAGGTCTGTCAGCCTGCAAAATGATGTCCTCAGGATGTAATGCTGGTACAGGTGAAGGTGTGGATCATTTTACTGTCGTCCCTTGCTAGCTGTGGGTGCAAATCAGAGGGTCTTATTGCTCTTGCACTAGTTTTTACAAGGACAATCCAGAATGTGGCAAATAATTTGCCAGTTGGTTCAAACTGGAGGATTTTAGACACCAATTCCCACTAGAAACAACACTATAGGAATTACAGTTTTATATGGAATAACATTTGCCCTTCTCAACAGTGTGCTAGCTGGTGGGGGTGGCCACAAAGATGGATAAGGAGGTGGAAGATAAGTGGTTTGAGAACATGGAGCAAATCAGAGATTTGAGTGTCATGGAGAAGCCTGATTTCCTTAAGTTCCACTTCTGAACTTCACCATGTGCACAACAAGCTTAATATTCCCACCCTGCCTCAAATAAAGAAAAAGCCCAGAGGACAGAAATATGGGAAGGGTTGGATTTTTTAAAAAGTCACCTCTGCGGTAGAATTGGGGGTGCAAGAAAAGAAGAGGTATTGTAGAGAGTTGAAGAGCTTTTAATTAAAAAAAAACCACACTGAAATTTGCTGCTAAACCCACTGAGGCAATTTGAGCCACTCAAAGGACGATTCAAGGGACAGCAGCTACTACTCACCCACCTGCGCCTGGTCCCAAACCTCATTTACATTAAGCAGAAGGAATTACTCAGTAAGTCTGCTTTCCTCCTGGCATGTAAAATCCCACAGGAAAAACAGGCTTAGCTTCTCTCGTGTAGTTCACTCTCCAACTGCAGCTGCACAGAGTTACCTTCTTGGCCCCTTAGGAAGCACCTGAAGCCAGTACCTGGGCTTGGAGGGGCAGTGCATGGGTGGCAGGACCAGCTCTTTGTTGATAACAGGATATAAATGTAACATATCCAGACGCCTATACAAGTGTGTATATACTGAAATACATGTAACAGGATATAAAACTTCACAGCAGTTTCAAAGCCCTTTCCCCTGCCTCCTCATATAGTCCCAGTGACAGGAACATACACAAGCCAAGCTGTGCGCGTCTCCCGTACCCTTCCGTTGAGCAGCTCTCCTGACTCGGGAGCTTCGCCTCCGCTAGCAGTCGCAGCACTGGTCAGAGACTGTAACCACACTGTCACACAAATGCAGGGGTTCATTTTTGCAGCCGAGGCACCGTGCAGCTCGTTTGGGCTGGCTCGCTCCCAAGCGTAACGTACTGAAATGTCATTCTGCTCCGGGGTGCAGCTGGGATTCTTCATAGCCTATCTTCTCCTTTGGCTCACAGCATCTGCGCGTCTTGCCCTCATCCCTTGGCATGCAGCTGCCTGAAGGTGTAGAAGCAAGTGCTCTTGTTAACATTTACAGAGTAAAAATGGATGCATGTTAAATCTGAATTTTCTTTAGTCCTGCTGTGTTCTTGCCGTTGTGCAAATAGGTCGCCAAATGAAAGGGAGATGTTTTGCAGCAGCACAGTGAATGTTTAAGAGTTACTGATAGGACTCCAGCTGCTCCAAGTCACTGTAAACTGAGTCATTTTTAGTGCTCTGTCGCTGGGGTGTCCAAGCATTTGGAATTTCAGATTTAAGGTTTTAGTGATAAAAATTTGCATATAAATTTTGGCCTTTCCCTTCCTGTGGCATTTGTTAATTTGATTAAGGGACTTGAACATCTCTCCTATGAAGAAAGGCTGAGAGAACTAGAGCTGTTTAGTCTGGACAAGAGAAGGATGAGAGGGCATCTTACTAATGTCTAGAAATATCTGAGGGGTGGGTGTCAACAGGAGGGGGCCAGTCTATTTTCAGTGCCCCCCAGGACAAAGAATAATTGGAATAAACTAGGAAGTTCTACCTCAGCATGAGGAAAAACTTCTTTATTGTGATAGAGCACTGGCCCAGGCTGCCCAGAGAGGTTGTGGAGTCTCCTTCTCTGGAGACTTCAAAACTCATCAGGGTGCAGCTCTGTGTGGCCTGTCCTAGATGATTCTGCTTTGGCATGGGGGTTAGACTAGATGATCTCTACAGATGGTCTGTTCCAACTCCTAACGTTCTGTGATTCTATGATTTCCAGTGGTGCCAGACAAACAGGATAAATTTGATTCTAATTTAGTCAACATGCCTCAGATTAGCTCAGTTCTGTGGTGATGTTTCTACTTCTGAAGCCAGCCTCTTCTCTGGCAGAGCCCATCAGCATTGCTTTGCCACAGCATGGGCACCTCCAACCAGACAGGTTGCAGATCAGTGAGAAATGAAGCCATTGCTTATTTAGCAGTAGGAAGGTTTGGAACTCTGAGTTCATATCTGGGTTGCTAAAGAATAGGGTGTTTCTGAAAGCTGGGTGTCACATGGAGACTGTTGAATAATGAATGCTGGGATGCATAGCTAAGTAATGACACACAGAACCTGTCTTCTGAGCCCCAGCTTTTCTGCCTGGCAGCAGCAGCAGGACACAGTTTCTCTGAATTTGCCCAGTTAGTTTTTTGTCTTTATGTTTTCTTTCATTAAATATCTTCAATAATAATTTCTTTTCCTAAGGGAAATAGGAAGGACTTGAAAATTACTAAATGAATGAGAAAAAACACCTTACTGTGAAGTGTTGTGTGTTCTACTTTCTACAGCATTTATGAGCTGTCATATGACAACTAAAGGAAAGGGCCTGATGAATCCAAGCTCCAGAACCAGCAGTGCCCATAGTCCTCCAGAGTTTTCATCCCAGACATGGAAGAAATCAAAATCAGTTCCTCACGCTGTTGTGCCTATACTTGCAAGTGAAGAGCAGAAACTTGGCAGAGGTCGACAGAGACCCAAACGCAGCTTCTTGAACTGGCTTTGTGCTGCTCTCTCCCGATTACAAGCACTCAGGGAGTGGCTTTAAGTTGTATCAGATGATCTTGTCAGCATGGACGTGGGCAAAGCAGTAGTGCTGTATGCTCAACCTGCTCTCCTTGTTCTCTCCTCACAAGCCCTTCTCGTCCTTGCTGTGTCATTTAATTACAATAAAAGTGGTTCTGACCCCTCTGAAGGCTGCTTGTCTGTCACCAGGCCGATTCACTAGGCAGAGCTGAAGGGTTATTCCATAGTGCCTCTAAGTAGGCTGGGCTGTATCGCAAATACAGCGGAATTCAGTACCAGCATAGAAGTCAGCATCTGCCTAAATATGGAGTGTTCGGGTACCTTGGAAGGTGTTAACTTTCTGAAGTCAAAAGGCATTCTTTAAAGTTCATTATGCATCAAGAGCTTTGTTTCACAGGGAGCTGAGAGGAACCAACCAAACAGCTTAATACTGCACAACAGGGTCTTTAGATTTGCTGGTCTCGATTCTGATTTTACTTTGTTGTTCAATAAAATCATGTGCTATCAATAAGATTGATATTAGGAGTTCTTTGAAGTGTCTTACTGGCAACTCCTTATACGTGTTTTTTAAGATGTGATTTTATATATAAATGTAGCCATTTTATAAGCAACCAATATATTCAACAACATTCCCCCCTGTGGCACATTCGTGCTAGAAATACAGAAATGAGAAACTCTGAAACATCAGCATCCTTAGCCTGCTGTCTCTGCTTGATTTCCTTCCAGCCTGAACGTTCATAACACTTTCATTTGGGTTTCAGCTAGGCACTACACTGGCTGAGGAATACTAAACAAGGTCCACGCACATTTCTTGGATTTGCTTTCACAGGCTCTGCTTGTACGGAGATTTATTTCTTTTTACAGTGCCCTTCTTGGTGCCCTCTATTCCGTTCCTTTATTGTTCCCAGGTTGTTCTGAGAGACAAGTGACAGCGCAAGACAGGAGGAGATTGATTACATTTTGCAGGGAAATGATACAGAATACAAAATTGGGAGTTAGATGCTCCCTGAGACTGCCTAAAACTTCCTTGAAGAATAATTAGCTTGCAAGAGATGTCTGGTAGCTAGAATTCCTTCTCGGTTCTGTATGCATAAGATAAATTTAGGTTGGGATAAGCAGCATGCTTTGAGGTCTCTGAGCTGGTCTAAGGAAATGGTTTGTGTGGAGAGGATGAAGGAATTAGCTAGGAGAGGTATGGAAGAAAACCTGGCTGGCCACATCCATCCTGGGCCCAAAAGCAAGTGAGAAGCAGTGACAGAAACACGAAAAGCCTTTCGCAGAGTGAAGCATGGAGTGGAATTAGGTACTGGAGCTCAGCACCTAATTCTGCAGGTGACCATTCCAGTGGCATTTAGCTATTGCACTAGTAGTCCCACAGAGCAGAGCTGGGTAGCTCTCAGGATGGAGAGACAAGTCCACAGACAACTCAGTAGATGTAAAGAGTTTGTTTGATAAAGCAGCATGAGTCAGATCTAGGGCTCTGCTCAAGCTAAATGCCTGATGTAGAGGTAAGCAAAGGTGGATTAGAGGATGGAGGGCAGCAGAGGATTCCTTTAAACCCTGCCATTGTGTGCTGATCCTGTTGTGTGTCAGATAACTTTCAATATCCTGCTTCCTCCTAGGATGTTGCGACAGGTAATCCTAAAATTGAGGGATGAGGTATGGGGTTTAACAGCATTGTTGGTTCAATGTAGTCTGAGCAGAGCTGACCTAAAGGTGAGATTATTCTTGTTCTCCAGACCTGTCAGTCCTTTATCTTTCAAAAGTACAAAAATCAGAGCACAGAAAGCTGCTATGAAAGGTGTCATTAGCAGCTTGTAACAAAGGGACACCTAATCAATTCATTAACCCTCTAGAAGAAAGGACTAATAAGGCTGAAAAAATTGCTGGAGGAATAACATTACAGGTATTAAAGCAGAAATATCTAATAAAACTAGATGTTAAAGCAGCCTGACGGTCACAGGAGCCCTGCTCTTTGCCCACTCATGGGGACTGATGCATAGTTTGCATTCTTAAAGCCCTAAGCACTGTATAAACGCACACCTTTGCTTTGCTTGCCTTCAGTGTGTGCTTGTTTTGGGTATTTTAATGGATCCCTTCTTACACGTGTAGCATAAAGCCTGTGATTCATCCCCTCTGTGGCCACAGATGTCTCTCACTCCTGCAATTAAACATGTGCTAAAGTGGTCTGTTGGAGCAGCGCCCAGGAGCACTGCGTGCAGGTTTGAGCGCATCTGTACAAAAGTGATGTGAACAAGCATGGCTAGAATTATAGAGCTGTCAGCTTAGCTTCAGTTCCTGGAAGAACACACTGGAACAAATAACCAGACAAACAATTTGTGAACACCAAGAAGGAAATGAGGGGATGAGTAACAGGCAGTGTAGATTTTTTTGAGATTCCAACCAATCCATTTCCCACTAAAAGAGGGCAATGTGCTTTTGTACAAGGATGGCATGGATGAAAACACCTGAGTGCAGAACTGCTTGGAAAACGGGTAGAAAGCTGTTTCTGAGGGAGGGTCTGAGAGGGCTGTTTAGTGCCCGTTTTGTATTGCCGTGTGTGGGGTGGCTGGTGGAAGAGTGGGTATGCGATCTAAATGTGCTGCTGATACCACATTGGAAGAAGCTGTGAGCACTCTGGGCAGGATTAGAGTTCAGGGTGATCTTTGCAAGCTAGAGACGTGATAAAGAACTGAAACCAACTTGCAAATCACCTGGGGTGGTGCATTGTGCCTCTGCTGAATATAGATTTATGTATTGCAGTCAGCTCTTAATACAGGCCATCAAGTAGTTACAACAGCTTGGGGAACAACAACTGCATGTGTAGTTGATGTATCGGTAAGGATGAAAGACTTCGGTGGCTCGAAAGCTGCTGGTGGATAAGCAATGCCACGCTGTTGCAGAAAAGGCATGTCAAATGTCTGAGTGGGACAGTTGCCACAATGGCAAGCATCGTAATCCTTGCTGTTAGCTTCTTGCCAGCAGGCAGGAATACAGTGTTCACTTTCAGACAGCAAACTTGAAGGCGGAGCTGAACAGTAGTTGAGAATGAAAAGGCAAGGAATGAGACAGATCAAATAGCAAGAAGACGTACTTTGCTGGGGAAGATTGAGGGGTTTTAATCCTGAGAGAGACAAAATCTCTCCCTGTAGG
>VXBP01008282.1:1836592-1870382 GCA_013400115.1 Rhinopomastus cyanomelas | reverse complement strand
ACCATCAGAATAACGAAGAACCCAGGGCTTCCCACAAGCAGGTACCACCATACAAGGTCTTTTTGAAACTACAGAATGCACTCTGGCTGCTAGACAAAACATTGTGAAGGAACTTCTTCCCAGTGAGGGTGACAGAGCACTGGAAGGGGCTGCCCAGGGGGGTTGTGGAGTCTCCTTCTCTGGAGATGTTTAAAACCCACCTGGATGTGTTCCTGTGTGACTTGGTCGAGGTTCTTCTGCTGTGGCAGGGGGGCTGGACTGGATGATCTTTCGAGGTCCCTTCCAATCCCTCATGACTCTATGATTCCGTGACTAGGCAAACAGAAAATAAAGGGTTATTCCCTTCAATATGAATATTTCACTGGTACCTCCAGAGGGTTTCTTAGACAGTTCTAATATTTTCTTTTAGTTAATTCCAAAATTGCAGTTGCCATTTGAACAATGAAAACCTATTAGGAGGCTTCCCCACCTGCTTTTTATGAAATGAAAGAAGGAAAAAAAATAACTCCAACAGCCTAAAACATCCAGGGAAACCACTGAGATCACAGCCTTGGCCACGCAGGCATATACCTGAGAACTTGTTCAGGGCTGGCAAGTCCCTTATCTTCCTTGAAACCTGAAAAAGGCTTCCTGCAGGCAGGCGTTTTGTCCGAAGCTCTTGGTTCTTACACTGAAAGGGAAAAGGCTGGTGCAAACTGCCCTCAGCATCTCAGCAGTCTCTTCATCAAACACAGAACTAGGTAGCTGCTAGGAGCACCGCAGCACTGGGAATGGAGTGTGTGGAACACGTCCTCAGATTATAAAAATGCAGATAGATGCCACTGAAAACACCAGAAGGGAAAAAATACCCACCTCAGTATTTCCTTTGATTCAGTTTAATGCTTCCAAACTCTTTGATTGCCACTTTTCCATAGCTTCCTTCTGGTGGGGAAGGAAGCTCATCCTTCTGATGCGCTAAACCAGTTGCACGTCCTATCTAGCACTAGTGACTAGTCCTTCCTTTCAGCTCTCTGTGCAACTTGTGCAAAGGCTTCTTTCTCCTTTTTTTGCAAGAAAACTCAGGGTGTAGAGACAGGTATCATCTAAGTGAGCTCAGAATGTACTTTTTACTACAGGTCAGCGCAGGGATCACTGTAGGTCTCCTTGACTAGCACATCAGAAGGGCAGGAATCCACTGGAGATTTGAGCTGTTTCTTTACATTTCTGCAAGCAATTTGCCATCCGGGCGTTGGCACCTGTCCCATAAATTAACTCACGTATTATTAGCTGTACAATCGTTTCAGTCCAGTTGTCCTCAGCAACTTCAGCGAGAGTGGGAAGAAAACAGGAACACACACACACAGAGTCTTGTAGTGCAGAGGAGAGATCTAAAGCCAAGCGCTCCCAAATGAGAATGCCCTGCAGCACAATCCCTTCCTCCATACTGAGGGAATTCCAGCAGAGCAGGGCTGCTGTTTCAGGGAGGGTAAAGGGGAAGAGGGGAGAAAAAAGATGACTAAAGAAGAAAATAAAGGTAAGATATCAGAGCTCAGCTTTGCCAATCACAACATCTCCTTCTGAAGGCAAAATAACCCCCCAAAAGTCCCTCCAAAAACCTCCCAACCCCCAAAGTGTTCCCATGACAATTAGTCCACAGTTCACTTACCCTGCCACAGTCTTCCACATGCCTCGGGCAGGATTCACATCTTCATACACTACCTTCCACATCTTCACTGAAGGAGCTGGTGTCACTGTCGTGCCACTGAAACACCTCTGGCAGGAAACAGCTCAGCCTTCTCCTTTGTCTTAAAGCTGCCTCCTTTGAGAACAGGCTAATACTTGATAGCACCATGTAGGTGACCGAGCTGAACAGAGCTTGATTTCTGCTTCCCTAGAAGTACTGGTCTGAGCAGCTGTGCATCCTGGTAAACAAACCCAGCCACACAAAGATGACTTAGAACTGCAGATCGCAGTAGTAACACCACTCACAACTGTTTTCCATTAAAAAACAAACCCAAAAGACTCTCAGGGCAGCAAGCTTCAGCAATGGGGATGCTGAGGAACAACCTGTGGTTGATAAGCGTGTCCCCACTGTCTAGCTGGAGAATTTTGGTTGAAGGCCACATGCTACTCCACAAACCTCTTTCTATGGAGATTTCACACTGGACATAGAGGACTTGGTGCCACAAACTCTGCAAGAACAACACTGGCCCTTGACGTTAGAGAAGGGGTACAGGAAAGAGCTTTCCCACTCCCTGCTTCCCTTACACAGTCATCAGATGGTTTGAAAGCCCCCTACACACAAAACTGTAGCAGAGAAACGAAGCCCAGCTAAGGAGAGCATCTCCACCTCCCCGAGTATTCGTCTTGCAAAATTCATCCGTCATTTTTAAATGGTCTCCTGGCTGCTCTTTCCATCATCCTTTCATTAAAAGCAGATTAGGACAGAGAAAAAGGATCACCCCAGTATCTACCTCCTAGTGTTCAGAATCTCCAGACATGGACCTGTGCCAGTTTGCCCTGAGTCCTGCACAGCCAAGCCAGCAAGTGAGTGCACACACAAGGGCGGACAAAAGAACACTGACAGACTTTTACAAACTTTTTGTGGGTCCCAGTATGTCTTTCCCAGTATGTTTTACAGGAGACAAGCACTATGATCACACTAAGTTGTGAGTTTTGGCTTTAAGACCAATTGAGTCAGAAATACCGTGAGAAGAAAGAACAACAAAGGCAGGCACCTGCAAAGATATAAATGAGCTTTTCAACTGGGATACAGTTAAATAAAGGGCATTAAAATCTGGCTTATTTGTGTGACCACACAGAGTGACAAAATTAAACCAACGGTGGTGCCAGACAACTGGCAGATATCAAAATCAGACACATCTGTTTACGTTCAGTTTTCAAAACATCACATCTGAATGGTGAGCAATATTTATCTGCAGCCACCTGGCCACCTGTCACTGTGTTAGAACCACTACACCAGCATCAAGGTCTTCACTAACTCAAAAAGCCTGCGCGCACACACTGCAGTAAGGAACCACAGACACCTCATTCTCCGCGTCTTTTATTGATTTATTTGTTTTTCCTACATTCTGTGCTGAATAATTTCAGCTAAATGTTTTATAAGGCAGCTGTTCCAATTACATTGATTTATTCTTTTCTGAGGTAGGTTTCTTGATCTCTTCTTCATTCCCAACTTGCTCGTGGCCAATATGATCAGGTAAAGGCTGTCACTGGAGAAACTCCGGTCACGCTGCCAAGTACTGAGGGTGGAACCTTCCAGGGCTCTGCAGTGCCCGTCATTTCACAGCACAGCTTGTTTTCTGTCTAGATGCTTCACCAATTCGTCACACTCAGCATCAGTCAACCAAAGAACTTCAACTTATAACTTATGAACTCTCCCATTTTCTACTTTTAATTCTGGAAAACCCTGACACAGCAATTTAGGGGCCCCCGACAATTCTCATCAGTGGCGACGCTGGGAGAACAGCAGAAAGCGATGAGAACAGCCGCTGTGCCTTCCCTTCACTAGTGAACAGAAAACCTTGTAAGAATAAATGGTGGTACTGTAACTCTGGGGCAAACACAACCTACAGCACATAAGTCAGTCACATCAGCAGCCAGAGGCTATCTTCACATCTACCCCTGAAGCTCTGCCAAGCAATCATGGCTACAAGCACCACCACGAGATTCCCCTCCCATTTCTCCTTAACTCAAAAAGCTTCTAAGTAGGAACAACAAGGACCTTTCAATTACCATCACCCTCTCAACACTGAAAAAGCACCGAGGCATTCACTTAATTCTCAGGATTTCCTAAATGACAACAAATAAAAACCAGTAATGGATAAGTAATTACGATGCAATCAGGTGTATTAAACCCCACTCTACAATCTCACTGCACCAGACTGCTGCCCTGGCATCAGTGGCGCTCCGTTCAGCCACAACAACTCCAGCTCTATGAGCACAGCGATTGTACTTTATAAGGGAGAAGCATACGGGCAGCGTCCGTAACAGGCACCAGCTACACACTCGGGGAAAGCAGCTGTCAGTAAAAAGAGGAAGGAAGTGCTCACTTTCTCTGGCCGTGACGACGGATCAAATTCACCCCTTCCGATTCCATGGAGACTATGAGCTAGTCAGAGGATAGACTGTGACACGAGCGAACACCGATGTTACGCTTCAGCTTGGTAGGACAGCGATTCAGCTGGGGTCTGCTCTGGAGTCTGAGCTCTCCTCAGATTCAGCAGAGGTATCTTCTGACACAGCAATCGGAACACTGAGGTATAACTAAGACACATTACACTTGAGATTAAAACACTGCAGTATCCAAAACTGTTAGATAGGCAATAAAACCTCAAGAGTCTTGATGTGAAGGCTGTCAGGAAGGTTTTGCAGTTATTTCCACGTGGTCCGCACGTCTCGACTGAGATGCTCTAAGAAGCTTTCAGCTTAGGTGCGGCATGCACGAGCACCAAGGGCAGTACTGTCATCAGAGGTGGATTTATCCCACAGAGTTATGGGATAAATATTGGGAATTATGACCAATAAAACACAACTCTGAAAAATTAAAGCTGATCTCAAACCCCACATTTTTTAAACACAAAATCCTTAGCTCCACAGGAAAAATAATTTTAAGACACCATTTCTTCCACATGGTATAAACCTGAAACAACTGGTTCCCATAACCACAGCCTTTCTGGCTGAGCAACTCAATCAGGAGAAAAAAGCAAGAGGTCACACGAACCACAGACCTTCCCGTGCCCTGTGGAGTTAAACAGAAAACCTTACATTCTGCCACTCTTGAGGTCCGTTCCCCAGCGCAGACACGGATCCGTCTTGGGGGTTTGTAACCTACAGACAACTATTCAGCCCTGGGAGAATCACTTCCCAAATCCAGCAGTTAACAAGATGTATTGAACGCAAGAGGAGAAACACCCTCCCCACCCCAAGAACACCTTCAACACTTGGTTCAGCAAGATCTACTGCTAAGTTTCACTCCGTAAGTGAAAGGCCAGGGCGCTTCTGCCTTTAACAATTTAGAAGGTAACTAAACTGAACATTATACACAGTAGGCATCTTAGTATTTTATTCGTTGCATCTTTTATACAGAATAAGCTTCACTGATACTTAATTCACTGCAGTATTCTGCTGAAGGAGCAACAAAAGATTACATTATAAACAAAGAACAGAATTTTGACTTCGCAATTTTTTATATATGTGTAACTTTTTAACAAACAGCATCACAGTTACTGAGTTACTGAGAACCAGCAGAAAGAAGCACATATGCTAAGGCCAATTCTTTTCATCTCCAATTGATAGGGTTTTTCCGTATCATAAATATCGGAAGCTAAACTCCAGCAACTAAAAATAAACAGATCTATAATTTCCTAGCAACCAAGAGTCAAATAAGGGAGAAAACATACAACAACAAAAAAGTTCCTGTTCAGTGAAGTTGACATCTGCGATCTATTTACACTACGTATGTTAAAATTCCACAGGATCAGGGAGGGCTGGGGATGTTGGGATAACCTGGTAAGCATTACTGAAAATGGCACTTTTGAAACTCCGGTCCGGGACGCGAGAACTGCCAAAACACTGACAGGCAGCGCGCCGCAGCGTGTCTACGCCAACACCACAGTAACAACAAGACAAACTACTCCATAAAGTGTCATTGAGATGCTCAACCAAAAATATTTACATCTGTCATCTTTATCAAGATAGAGATCACTGTAAAAATGCTCACATTAAAAATATAGTTATCACTGTCTGGGTTTTCATTAAAACTAGAGGGGACTGCGTGAGCCAAAGCTTGAGGAATCTGTATATCACGACATGCTTCCTCATTTTTTAGCACTAATAAAAATAATAATAGAGAAAGCTCTGTTAGAAATCTTTAGTAACAACGGAATCATTTCCTAGCATCTTCTTACAACTTCACTGTGTCGGTGTGTGTGCTCGGGTAAATAAACACACCCACACGCCCAAAGCTCACACGTGCACACCCCTGCACGGAGCGCTTCTGCAGTGCACACCGTATGCAGGGGCCCTTCCGTGTGCCCATCGAGCACCAAGGCCAAGACTCCTTCGCACCTTTTATCCAGCAAATGCAGCAGCACTTTCCTGCGTGGCCAAATGCGTTAAGAGTTTCAAACAGCCGTAAGATCATACGAGAAATAAATGACACTGCAAGTACTTCTGATGACAAGTTCAACGTGGAAGTTGGTCGTGAAACGGAATGTAAATGACTCCAAAAATTAGTATTCCAAGAGCAGTTACGCATTACGGCAAACAACTTGGAATCTGTAGAAACTTTAAAATGTCACTCACATTACAAAGACTGGCGATACTTTATAGATAGAGCTTTTCAACACAGATATGACTGGCATTTATTTTTAAGCTTACTTCTACTAGAAATAGACTCGTTTCCTGTACAGGCGATGCTTTTTCTATACCATATACAGTAGAAAAATAAATTCTTTAGCAACCTAGAAATAGTTTATAAAACTCTTGAAGTTTCATTTTCTCTGCTAAACATGCGAGGATTAGACTGACAACTATAAATAAAAGCTATATAGACAACAGGTAAAGTAGAACCAGTTAGGAATGCTACAATTTACAGGACAGACTTTATTGTACTAGTAATTCCTGTGTGCTTTGCAATAGGAATAGGGTTGACTTTTCTTTTTTGTTTATGTTTTCTTAGAAAAGATAATTACTTGCAAGAATATAACACAATATCAAGATAATTTATAATATACATGTACTTCAAACAGCAGCCGGGTTCATGGTATCATAGTAATCTAGAATGATAATCCAAGTCAGAAGTACAATACCTAGGACATAAATGGGAAAGGCAATTTTTATTTTGGGAAAATGGAGCAAATCAAACTCTTAAAAGCCTTAATTCTCAAAATCATCTATTTACTATAATACATACAAGACGATCTTAAATCTTGTTATAAGTGAAGATTACAACAGTGACCATCATAAAGCTTTTTTTTTTAACTACACAAAACATTCTAGCAGCTGAATGAGCCAAAACTGTTTTCTTCTTTGCAGACCTAAGAAGGCTTATCTTGAGCACGAAAGAAAAAAAGCTGCTATGAAAAGTCTCACAGGTAGTGTTTTTTTATGGTCTCCCCTTTTGCTACAATTTGTAACCTTCTAAGTTGTTTTTTTTTACCACTAACAAAATATTTAACCAAAAGGTTTGTTTAAATTAAGCAGCATTCTTTTACAGCAAAATTGGTACCAATGTAAAAGTAAAATAAATGAAAAAAAGAGATAATTTAAAAATATGGTGCAAAGAAAACCAAAAATCAGTCATCTGAATTTTTAGTACAACATACCACAGGAAAAAAAAATAGGATACCAAGTTTATGTGATTTCATATATACACACTCCAAAGAGGTTAACTGTCAGTACCCAAAGTATTTATTGCTATGTATTAGCAATGCATTTTTTGTATATCTTTAAAGGGTCACATAAAAATAGATTTAAAGAATAGATTAATTGAAGTCCTAGATTAAAACATTGTTTGGTTTAGAGAATTTTACTACAACAAAATTCATGTTTATGTATGAAAAGTTATATAACCTTATATGAAAATGCCATGAACTATTTTCTAAGCACTACATGTATTCCCAAGTGGGAAAAATTAAAATATCTAAAATATATTAGATTAAGTTTACAAGACCATCAATGATCTTTTAAACATGCAGCTGTTTACAGAATTAACAGTTTTACAAAATGTTTAGTTCGGTAATGGAACATAGAGAAATAAGTAGGCAACATCAAAATTTTTGTACAATATTTGAAACTCACTTTTACAACAAGCATGTCCTTGGTATTGTGCTGTAAGAAATAATAAGCAAGTTCACCCACCCTTAACAAACTGTCCACAGGTTTTACTTACAAGTAGAGATGGATGGCGAGGGATTGTAAAATTCTCAACAGTGCACTTTGCATTCTTCCATAAACCACCCTAAGCATACCGTCACGTAAGTAGCCGGGAGATTACAAAATAAACTATAGCTGGGCTTTAGTTGTTTACACAGAATGCCTGCATGTGAATAAAATTGCCAAAAATAGCATGTTAAATAACAAAAACAGCCATAAAGCAGGCTGTAAGCATTGAATGTTTCATAAATGTATTTTTTTTTTAAATCATTAAATTTCTATAGAAAAATTTTATTCACAATATATTGTGACAAACCGTCACGGGAATGATATAGTGATTGCAATAAAGGTATCATGCAGCAGCAGCTTTGTACTTTATAGCTATTTTTGCTTTTAAAAATTAAACCTCTCCAGTCATGCTCATCACATAGTTTTTATCTGCAGTGTGTACAAATGAGGAACACAGTACGGGATAGAACAGAAAGATGTCCAATCAGCTGGATGGGAGTTACCGGTCATAAATATGAAGTACATTAGTGTATCCTGAAACATGCACGTCTATAGCTTGTCTTTACTGTCCTGTGCCAGGCTGCCTGCAATCATCTTCTCTTCAGATAATACCGAGAGGGTCTGCTGGTAACTGCGACTGTATCAGCTGAGGCTGCAGTGGGGGTGGTAACTGAAGAGGTACCATCGGTTCCACCATCTGCACTGCGTTGGAAGGCGGTGGCTGACAGGCCATTGGGTTAGGTGCTTCTACAATCTCTCCGTTGTAAAAGAAAAATTGACACTGTTGAATGAAGGTCTCTATAACTGACTGGTGGATTTTGGTTGTGGAAAGGAACTCTCTGTTTTCAAAATCGGGTCTCATCAAAGTAGGCCAGAAACAAATCGACAAGTTATCAGCAGTCATGAAGTTGGTTTTATATTGCTGACTAACCCTGCAACGAGAGCGACACGCAGAGAATTAATTCAAACAGGTATGCAAACGACTCCAAGCATTTTCACAGCTCTCTAACTGTAAGCGTTATTATTAACAATCTCAAGATTCTTGCTTCTTTCCACCAGCTGTCCATTTAAACAACAACTCCTGGGTTTTTTTAAGTGATTATGCAGAAGCAAATTTAAAAACCACGATTTTTCCAGATTTCATTAGCTAACAAATATAAAATCGATTGAGCTTTTATTCAAGAAAAAAATGTGCCATTCTACCAACAGTTTGCTGTGACAACACTAAACAAACTTCCGATCTCTCAACCAGCAGCAGGATTTTGTAGGATTGAAATGTAGTCCGTTCGGTTGTTTAGATGCAAAAATTCAGAAATGGGTTCTTTCTGTAGAACTCACTAACATCTACGGCACGCCAAGGAACAGGCCACACTTCAGATCATAAGCTAAAAATTAACACAAGCCCAGAAATCTCAAGTGCTGATTAAAGCACAGCTCGGCGGAGTTTTCCACGCTCACGTGCAACAGAAGTTGGCCAAGCCGTAACGGACATCGTCAGTGGCAATATCACTAATGCCAACACACCACCATTTTGGTTAGTTTTCAATGTATAACAGGTTCTTCAGTTGTGATTTACATTCATGATTACAATACTATTACAGGAGAAAAAGACCTGACAAAATGCAACGAGCCATCCTGTTATCAATCCTCTCACCTAAAATTGAACACCTCCTTGGGACAAATGCACTGGTTTTCACAGTAACAGGTGACAGCGAGCCAGGATATTTTGCTTTCTAAACATGTTTTGCACTATCAACTAACATCACCATTTTATCTAGAGGCAACTACTGAGAGATATATGGAAACCTGTGTGCAATAAACCTGACAAACACCTAAGACATTCCCTCCGCTGGGAACCTGCAATTCCTGTATTGAAGTAGTGAGCACAAAGGTTACGTGAGCTACAGCTGTCCTGCAGAAATAGACGGAAAATAAAACTTCAGCATCTTGTCAGTTAGAATTTTGATGAATAACAAGAGCAGGCTGCAAGAATTTCTGACAGCTGGCTCTAGTCCATAGATTCGAAAGCTGTGAAAACCATAGTAAACACTAGAATTAGTGCTATAAGAAAATATTTTCACTCTCTGACAATGCACGTATAGCAGCAACTATAGAGGGTAGGCTTGTGTTTTACCATGCACATTACTTATTCCAAATAGTGTGAGGGCACACAAATACTGCCTCTCAATCTGTTCTGAGTAAGTTTGGCCCACAGGGTATTTGGATGCCATTTCTGAGTCACAGTAATACTCATAATCTCTTCCCCAAAAGAATTACATTTTAACTTCATTTAAGGATTAAAGAACCCAAAAATATAAACATAAGCTTACGTTTCACTTAGCATTTTTATTAGCTTTCTTCCTATATTAAATTCTTCTGTGCATAAATTCCTCCTAGACTGTAGTGTGGCGATAGAGCAGTGAGGGAGACTTAGCAAGAAAGGAATTAAATGTAAGTGTAAGACATTGTGACAGGACAAGCAATCTATCAGAGTTGTGATTCAGAACTGCCTGCATCTTTCAATCAAATGATGAAAATCACCCAAAGACATTTCTAACTCTGTAATGGTGTTTCATTAGAGAACAAACTACAAGGTAGGTTACAAAAAACAGCACCTACTATGTAATGCAACCGAAATATGCACTAGACCATCTTCGCAGACTCTTTTCCTACTTGTCATTTTTGCTCTAAAATTAAAAATCTTTCAAAGGGCTTTTTCAGTTGCAAAGGCAAAACACAAAGATTCTAACATTCTTTAAAACCTCTAGAACTTGATCATCTGGTCTGGATTATTTGGTCTTTTCCTGCATCTGTTTCCCCTGCCTTGTAATGAGTTCACCGTTTGCTGCATCTCTCATTTGGTTTCTTAAATCTGATCTACTTGTAGACTGGTGCCACCGCAGTCTCAGGTGAACCTCCATTCTTCTCTTTTTCCTTCTCCCTCTCCAGCAACTTTCTGGCATCAGACCACAGAGTTGCCACAGGGTGTCTAAGATCAGCTGGTATTATCTACAGAAAATTAGATTCCCCCCCCTCCATTTTTGTTTTCCTTTAGAACATACTGCAGCTGCATAATCATTAGATCCCACAAAGGAAACAGTGTGAACCTGGGGCTAGAAGCAAGAGAAGAGCTGCATCTCCTAACTGGATTAAACATACCAAATCAGCTTATTTTCTCCCATGTTTCAACTTTACATCTGCCCTTGTTAAGGGCAAACGAAACACTACTACTCTGCAGGCCACCTCCTACCAAACTTTCTCAAACTACTTCAGAAACTTCTTGCACTTAGCAAATGTCTATTTCCTTTATGGTCACTCAAAATGAAGAGTCTTGTTTTCTCTTGATCCTGTCACCTTCTTCTACTGCCAAGCCATCAGGAACTTCAGGCTGCAAACCCACTCTACGCTCAGACTTTGAACACTGCACAACTCTGTTCTCCCAGACTTCAGAGGAAAATAATGCCATATCAGCTCTTATGCATAAAGTCAGTCCTTATCCAAGAATAAACACAGAGCACAACCAATTCAAAAAAGTCAGTCCAACACTGTCCTGTTCCAGCTCCATCTTTGAAACTCTTAGTGCTTATCACACTAAAGAAAAATTTATCTCACTGTTACCATTTATAACCGTCTCACAGTCTCTCATATTTTGGGGTTTTTGAGAATACTGGCATTTTTATATCAAAACCATGTCCGGTGCTGGTGGAAAAACCCAAACTCTATTAACTATACAACATCACCACATTTCTTGCTCTAATGACACACGATGCAAAAACCAAAGCTTTTAAAACATAAGGTGACAAAGAGAGAACTCTTTCATCACGCCTTACCTCATTTAGCAAACAATCTGACCAACACTTTTTACTTATATACAAGCAGTAACTTGCAACAAATTAATCTCTTAAAAACTCTACAGAATTTAGTTACCAGTTCCTCTTAGTATCCTGTATCCACTATATCCCCCTGTCCCTACACACACAATAGCTGACACTGGGTTTTTCTTGTGGAATGGAACATAACTACCTCACACTGCACATGAGACAAAACCTGACAGCCTTTCTTATTTTAGAAAGGATTATTTTGCTACTAGCAACCCACAATGTAAATCAGTCATCATTAAAGAAAGAGAGCCGGTGGTAAGCAAAGGCCTGACTGCATCACTTCATGTGCTCCAGTAAGTTCCGTGATCAATTATATTTCATTTGTCTGTAGATACTGTCGATGGGCCTGCCTGAGAACACAGCCAGGAGTTTTTTAATTGATAGTTAGCTCTTTTACTTGCAGCAATCCAGACACTTGACACTGCACATTCAGCTGTGCTACGCAAACTGGTGAGAGGCTGAAGGCTTTTGATAGTTCAAAGATTGCCACATCAGGCCCAGCAAAGGGGCACAACAAACATTAAGAGGCCAAGGATCTCTCAAATGAGGAAAAGCTGGTGTTGCTTAGCCTGGAAAATCTCAGGAGCTATTTAATTGTTGGTTTTAAATATCTCCTGTAAAGGAGATGGATTGAGACTCTTCTGAGTGGTGTCCAGTGACAGGACAAAAAGCAACAGGCACATACACACACAGAGGAAATTCTGGCTGAAATTAAGAACACACTTATTTTACTACTACCATAATAAAGAGAAAGGAGGAGAAAGATGAAACTGAAAAAAAGGAGATATAAGAAAACAGAGACAAAAAAGAGGAGGGGGAGAGAGTTCTAGAGCTGTGGTGCACAGTTATTCTTTCAAGTCTTTTTATTATTGAAACCAATCATTTTTACAACTTCGTAGCGGCGATGGTGCCAGATATTTATACGTCAATAACATCTCAGAGCAGAATACACGAACCTTTTCCCATCAACCTCTCAGTTTCTTTGTCAACATTTATACTGACAGATGAGCAAAGCAGCACCAAATTTTAAAACACAAGCAGTCAATTCATTGCTACTAACACCATCTTTTTTTGCTATTGTTACAACTTAAATAAACTTTTAGTAGAAAGATACTAAACCTGTTCAGATGTGTTATTATGTATTTGAAGACATCGTAGTTCACTGGGTGGAATTTCTTCACAATCTCTTTTAACTCGTGTAGCCGTTCTGTCTTATCCATGATTTCTGCAGAAATAAGTAACATTGCAGACATGTTTAGAAGGACATGCTGAGCAAAACGTTGCTAAGACTTCTTATCAGTATAATGGGACAGGTACCATACCCACAGTAAAATAGTTATTAAACTCCTATCTGCACATACTGTTGCACAGAAAAATTTTTTTACTACAGAGGAAACTCTCCAAAGTATTCGTCTGTACTTAAGCAGAATTATTTATCTGTGTTTAAAGACAAAGAACCACTTGATTAGCTCATTGTTGCCCTGCAGAACAATAACTAACAATGTGACAGGGACATGTCTTGTTACACTTTCTTCTGCTTGCTAAATATTACTACTTACATCTAAGACTTACTTAGACTGAAGCTGCATAAAGATTTGGGAGAAGGAAGACATTCACATGATTTTAGAACACCTTAAGCGTATCAGTTATTCAAACAATTGAATATTTACATGTAAGAGTGGTGCAGCAATTTTAAATATACTGTTTAAAGGAGAACAGGGATTTTGACAGGCCCAAGGGACTTCATTTATGCTTCAAAGAGGAGATCAGTAACATGTACGTAAAGACTATGAAATAAATAATTAAAAAAACCAACACACAAACTCTAATTCTGCTGCTAAAACATTTGTGGAAAATATTGTAGAACTATAGATGCTGCAAAGTAAACTTGTATTACATGATGACTATGTGTCCAAAGAAGGGCACAAAGCTGGTGACTGGTCTAGAGCACAAGTCCTAAGAGGAACAGCTGAGGGAACTGGGTTGTTGAGCCTGGAGAAAAGGAGGCTGAGGGAAGACCTTACCACTCTCTAAAACCATCTGAATGGAAGCAGTAATGAGGTGGTGGTCAGTCTCTTCTCCCACATAACAAGTAACACAACCAAAAGAAATGGCCTCACATTGTGCCAGAGGAGGTCTAGATTGGATATTAAGAAAAACTTCTTCATTAGAAGGTTGTCAAGCACTAGAACAGCCTGCCCAGTTAAGTGGTAGTTGCCATTCTTGGAGGTATTTGCTAAGTATATGGATGTGGTGCTCAGAAACATGGACTAGTGGTGGATTTGGAAATGCTGGGTTAACAATTGTCCTTGATGATCTTAAAAGGCCTTTTTCCATCTAAATGAATTATATTATTCACATCATAAAAAGGAATGCAAGCTCATCTCTATTACTTGACTACATTGCTAAAAGGAAGTATTACATGCTTTTTGTAGCATAAAAATAATGCTAAATACATTCCAATATCTCTCTAAAAGAAACTTAAAGCAGTATTAATGGCATTTTTAAAAAGTCAGTCCACTTATATTCTAAGCTATTGCACGTTTTGACTGAAATTTAACTGATACACTTTCAAGAAAAAAAACAACTAACTGAATGAGGAATTTGCCTGAAAAGCACAGCAGAAACGCCTGATAGGTATCAACAGGTATTGTCCAAAAATCACACAGTGCCTACAAATCTACACATTCATCAGTCCAGTAGTCATGTTTTAAACAGAGAGCGTCAAAACTACTGTATTTCACAGCTGTAGCCTGCAAAAATGCATAGCAGTCCTCCTCTGAAACAGCTTGCTGCCAACACAAGAGAAATACCCTTTAAAGGAAGGGAATAATTCAGCCATTTCACTTTGAAGTGTCTGAAAATTCTGCAGCAAACAAAATTAAGCATTTTACAAGGAGTTCAGAAAGAATGAAAAATCAAATCTAAGTGAGAATTACTGTAATATTTCATACATGTGCTTGATTTCTGAAGTTTACTTTAAATGTAAGACTTCATGAATTGAAGGTGGTTTTTCCTGTGACCAACCACAATATAGTTCCAAGAGCTTTCATCACACACAGAACTAATACAAAATGAAAAGTACATTTCTCCAATTAAATCTTCTGGGGAAAGGAGGAATAATTGGCTGCAACTGCAGACAGTGGTGACAGCCAACACAACTTCACCAAGGGCAAGTACTGCCTGACCAGTCTGGTGGACAGTGGACAAAGGCAACAGACATCATCTACCTGGACCTGCGCAAAGCATTTGACACTGTCCTGCGCAACATTCTGATCTCTAAACTGGAACAATATGGATTCAATGGATGGACTACTCGTGGATAAGGAGCTGGCTGGATGGTCGCACCCAAAGAGTTGTGATCAATGGCTCAGTCTCCAAACAAAGAGGTGCAACGCGTACTGCTCCTCAAAGGTCAGTACTCAGACCAGTGCCATTTAACATCTTTGTCAGCAACACCAACGGTGGAACTGAATGCACCCTCGGTAAGTACGCTGACGACACCAAACTCTGTAGTGAACTGGAGGGAAGGGAGGCCATTCAGAACATCTAGACAGTCTGGAGAAATGGGCTTGTGCAAACTGCATGAAGTTCAACAAGGACAAGTGCAAGGTTCTGCACCTGGGTCGAGGCAATCCCATATATGAATACAGATTGGGAGGAGAAAGGACTGAGGACAGCCCTGTCTTGGGGGGTGGTGGACCAGAAGTTTAACAGGAGCTGTCAGTGTGCACTTGCAGCCCAGAAAGCCAGCTGTGTCCTGGGCTGCATCAAAGAAGCACTGACAGTTGGTCACAGGAAGTGATTCTCCCCATCTGTTCTGCACTTGAGAGACCTCACCTGGAGTATTGTGTCCAGTTCTGGAGTCCCCAGCATAAGGATGACAGAGAGCTCCTGGAAGGTGCTCAGTCATTGAGCAACTCAAATGAGGGCTAGAGCACCTATTTTATGAGGACAGGATGAGCAAGCTGGGATTGTTCAGCCTGGAAAACAGGAGGCTTCCAGGTGACCTTCTAGCAGCTTTCCAATATCTGAAGGGGGCCTACAAGAAAGCTGGGGCAGGGCTTTTGACACAAGTGCACAGCAAGAGGACAAGGGAAAAGGGTTACAGACTGGAAGAGGGGCGCTTGAGGTTGGACACTAGGAAAAAATTCTTTCCTGTGAGGGAGGTGAGATGCTGGAACAAGTTGCCCAAGCAAGTTGTGGCCGCCCCATCCCTGGAAGTGTTCAAGGCCAGGTTGGATGGAGCCCTGAGTAACCTGATCAAGTGAAGCTAAAGACATTTAAACACCTCTAGTCATTGGGATTTATTTTCAGGGAAGAAGAGGAACAACAGAAAAATGAATTTGGGGTGAAACTAGTAGCGGATTAAATCAAACAGTATTCTGTAAACCTCGAGACCTGGAGTGGGGTTGGTTTGGGTTTCCATGAATTTTCCTTTTCAAGCTAGAAGAGGGGAGACAGAAGATCTGAGGAAGAAATTCCTCCCTGTGAGGGTGCTGAGGTCCTGGAATAGGCAACCCAGGGAGATTGTGGCTGCCCCATCCCTAGAAGTGTTCAAGTGTCCAGTCCCATTCAGGCTGGATGGGACTCTGGGCAACCTGGCCTGGTGGGAGGTGTCCCTGCATATGCAGGGGGGTTGGAAGTAGATCATCTTTAAATGTCCCTTCCATTCTATGATTCTATAACTCTATGTTTAGTTCATCATACAGTTCTGCTATTTTTAAAGAACATATTTAAAATGTAAATGTCTAAGCACTTTTAAAAATATTTCAGCACAGCTATTCCTTTCAACTTTCAGTGAAGTAAAAACTGCAATAAGGGTAATCAATGTAACATAATTAGATCAAGACAAGATTGTTTACTACTTACTTGATGTTTCTAACAACTCTTGATGCAAAGAGTAAGGAATTAATGGATCTGGCAGATCTGCAAAAAAAGCCTTAAGAGCCCCTGCCACGGCATTTACTGTAACTCCCATAGCCTCCAGACTGATATTATGATCTGGAAAACAAACAGACAGCAATCCAAGTAAAATCTGCACCTAGCATTCCTCAGTATTTTATGAGATCAATTTATTCAAAACATCAAAGAGTTCCCAAACACTTCTTGAAAAAACACAGAAAAATGTGAATCTATGGATAAGCTGCCATCACTTGGACCCACATGAACTGAAAATAAGATGTGACAGCGTAAGAAAACAGCAGATCAGAAAAATTAAGTTGTCTAATTCTACATGCAGACCAACACATTTCTGTTCGCCTGACTGGCTTCTGATGAATCCATTTTGTCCAACAGTTAAGTTTGAAATCTTATTTCACAACATTTTAACAACAGATACAGAGCACATGCATTTGTAGGATTCCTGTCACCATGCCAAAACATGTAAAAAAAAGAACAAAACCTCCCAGTGGCCACATACGGCCATAAAAACCTCTGCTAGATTCCCAACCAGCAGAAGCTTTAAGTTTTACATTCAGATTTTAATTGGCATTTATATTAATAGTCATGCTACATCATTTATAAACCAAGGCTAGAAGCTGAAGCAGTGTAAATCACAAAACCTCACGTATTTAAAAACTCAACTTTTGAAAATGCCTTTTACTTCTTACAAGTCCATTGCAACTGGGACTGTGTAACATCCTTCAGTGAAATGACAGAACTAAATCTAGCATCATACTCAGATTAACTGAAACAGCATAGTGAGGCATAAAAAAATAGTACAATTATATTACTTATCACCTAGGAGCATTTCATTATTTCTCACAATTTTACCTTCACAATTAATAGCCAAGAATTTGCAGGAAACATTTTCATTTTGAGACATCAACTCAGATTATAAATTACATGAGAAAATTGAGGGGAAAAAATACCACTGATTCTCTCTAACAAAAATTGAACAGCATCATCTACCAATCACATTCTAATGATGAGCACCTAGGATGGCATTTAAACAATTTTGAACAGCAGAATGCCACCCAGAAAGTGGTTTGAGAGAGCTTAGAGCCAGCTACAAGATTCAATCCCATCTTTGGTTTATACACAGCATCATTGATAATAACCTGGACTACAGCAATAAAGCCTACCAGAGCATTAAATAGTGCTATGGAAGTCAGTTTGAAAGTGCAACCCCATGATAAATCCATGGACAATTCAGTTTCTGCTTTGGCTTTAAATAATAAAAACTGTCATTACCTTGATCAAACTGTTTCTGAATGTTGTCTTGATCTGTTTTATTCCCACTAACACGATACAGGCCTTCAGTACATAATCCTTGGAAGAAGAAAAAAAAAGCATTCAAAAACAAATGTATACACTTTATAGCACAACAGAGGCAGTCGTGACTACTAATTCAAAAACCAAAAGTAAGAATACAAATCCTAACTACGCCAGAAGTAAAATGTTAACCATTAGCAACACAGGATTACCAAAATGCAAAATACCAGTTGTCTACCAAGACCACTATTTGTTTAGTGGAAATTAGAGGAAGCCACATTATTGAGTGACAAGAATCTGACTGCAGCAGGTATCTGTGGAGTAATTTACCCAAAATTATTCTCTTCCCAGTCTCTATCAAACTATTATTTGCATCTTGTTTTTACTATGGCACATGACAGCACCCTAATAGTCTGCAGAAAAATCTGGCATTTGTAATTGATTGCTGACTTTCAAATTCAGTGGTGTAACACACTCCTGTATGAGATGGATTGACCTTTGAACATACTTTCCCTTTTACCTTTATATGTTATAGACATTTCATCAATTTCTCCTCACTTCCTTTCTAAGGTAAATTATCTTTTACAAGTTTGTCTTTACCAGGCAGGGGAGGAAGAGAAAAGGAAAAGATGCAGAGCTCTGAGGAGCTCTATTATTGCTTTGTTTTACTATGTAATACAGAGCTCTCATAATTGCAACAGCCATTCCAAGTAAGCAATATTAAATACAACTCTACTAAGCACACACACTTGCTCATGCTACTCCAGTGATGATGCTTCCTATCTCACTGCTATCTTTTCTGCCCACAGCTTCTCAAATGAATGAAAGTGTCCATCCTACAAATCACACCATGAGCCAGTATCTTTGTCTTTTTTAATTTAGAACCCGTTAACGAACACAATCTATATGCTAGACCTCCATAACAGCACATGCTTCTTTAAAAATTTCACAAGTCTTAGAGGTTGATGAGATCTCTCAGCTTTTTACTATCACAGTCTAGTAACCAAATGCATTCTTGATTATCAGATCAATACGTATCTCCTGTCACACCACAGTCAGCAAGTGTGCCTTTTAATTCACCAAGAAACTTAGGAATCCTGTTAGAACACCCTAAGTACAGAAAGCACTTAACTGCGTCATACTGCATGGAAATTTATAGCAATTAATTTTATATCAACTCTTCTAACTCAATTCTTCCTTGTTAATGGCTTGACAATTCACATCTCTTTACTGGCTGCACCGAGGTTATTTCAGTAACTTTTCTGCATGAACCTTTACACCTACTATTTAGCTCTCCTAATCACTAGCCAATAGATCATAATATACACCATAACTGTCCTTTCAGAAAACTGAGCATCATTCAGTCACATCTGCAACGAGCACCAAGAGGTATAATTAGGTGGCAGAGGACAGAACCGGTTTCAGTGATTCAATGGTTTCCACAGCTGGAAGGGGTTTCAAACCCATCTTCAAAAGAATGACCTAAATGTGCTACATGCTATCACAGACAGAAACGCCTTGCATTCCTCATCCAGAAGTTGCACATAAAGAAATACAAAAAAACCTACCAGTAGATAAGAACAGCCAGGATAGAGATTCTCTTTGTTTAGTACTGAAGAATTCTCAGTTGGAGACCCTACAGCCCCAGGGTATTCTGTGTTTTATCCAACTACTATACAATTTCTTTCCACACAAAAGGAACTGAATGTGCTGCAATAGCATCTTCTGAGAAGTCTGCTCCACTCACTGTTTAGTAGGAGTGTTTAAATCTTTCATACTTGAACTGGGCTAATCTGGAGATACGAGATGCTCTACTGCAGATGCTCTGGGTTTTTTTCCCCCCTATTTCATCATGTAATAGACATCTCTTTGCTCAGACCAGGATAGCTCTGAGAAAAGAGACAGATAACACAGTACTTGTGAAAATGTTCAGGTTAAACAAGGAGATGACTGCTGAATTTAGGCACTTTCCAAAAATAGCTAAGTACTGCAGTTCTGCATTAATTTAACTAAATTTGTCTTTTTAATTCCTCTAGCAAAAATAACTTCTCCTTGCTTGTATGTTCTAGAAAGTAACACTTCATGAAGTTGGTTAACTGGCATTATACTGCATCTCTAACGCACAAAAGGAGACAAGTTTAATCTGTTTGTGTCCATACAGGAAACTAAAAGCTGCAAAGTGTAACTTTAAGTAATACTTCAATCTTCCTTGAGTTTTTATCATCCAATCAGGTCTCTGCAATGCTTCTTAAACCAAGATTGCACCAAGCCTAAGTCACTAGTTCACTAGTTTTAGCTTTTAACCTTCTTGCGTATCTATAATGTATATCCAAGGTGAGAGAGAGAGAGACAGAAAGACATCATGCAGTATTTCTTTTTTATGGCTTTTTAAAAATTCAGTTTATCCATCCGCAAGCCCAACTGATTTTTCAAGAATCCTTATCTTTGTTCTTACTCTGCTTTCCTCCTTGTCCCGTCGTCCTTTTCAAGATATCCTCACGGGACACGATGCTTGTTGCAATATTATGTATCAGAATAATCTGATTTCTTAGCTTCTCTGCTCTGTTAGTTTTACTACACCTCTAGGCTTAAAGAATGAGATCCTCCTTATTTCATAACAGCCTATATTTACTTCAGGACAGAGCACACCTACTTTGTCTAGGCTACTCCTTTGTCCCAGTATCTCCTGGTGTCTGCTGAATACTATTCTCATGTCACCTTCTGTGCTGCAGGTTGTGAGCAGGATTCCAGACTATCTAGTGTTTGTTCCACACTTCCATTTTCAGGCGTCTACCTATGTCACAACTCTTGGTTTCTCCACAGAACATAATAACCTCAGCACAAGGGCACACCAAAGTCTACCCGGTACAATATCCAGTTTCCACAACTGTAACTAGTACATATTTGAAAAGAAGTGTAGGAAAAGCAGAAGGGAAACAACAACTAACAAAAGACAAGCAATTTTTCTGTGGTATATGCCTGAAGATGGTGGCTTATTCCATAAGGCATTTTAAGAGCTATGTGGAGACTTACCATTCACTAATTTGCCCAAACTTCTTCAAGGCACTTGCTTGTAACTCAGGAATGTGCATCATGAAAGCACACTGAGTTTATACTCAGTAACTGAAGCTTTCCTGAAATCTTTTTTTCTTTACTAACAAGAAGCAGCACTATCTCTACACTTTCCCAGCACCAGTTTTTAAAATTTATACCATTTCCCTTCTGCATAAATTTTCTAAGGTAATCAATTCAGTCCCTCGTTATCACCATTACTATTATTGTCATAGTCTCAGTATCTTTCTCCAGTTCTCTTCTACTCAAAGACAGACTGACCTAAGTTGTAACCACTCTTCAAACTGTGCAATTATCACAAATTACTTAATTGCATTTCTCCCCCCGTATCACTCACTCATCATTATTTTAACCCATTTTGTTTGCTTGATAGCAAGTAGTGAGAGTTGAAGTTTTCAGACAGGTGCCTATAGATGATTTTAAAGCCTTTTCCTGAGTGACAACAGCTATACTAATATTTAGCCTGCAGCACACTCACACAGTACCTGCCAGCTTGATACCCATAGCCAGGTATCTCTATCACTGTTCCATCTACATTTCTAAGTATATGACACCTAATCACAGCACGTCTGTCTCTCCCCAGTTTAATTCCTTCCCCTACAGGGACCAATCAAACTTTTCAAGAATCATTCTCTGCTACAATAGCAAAGATGATAATTTCCATGATCACTGTTGAAAATGTTGTGATCCACATAATTCTGTAATTTTACTCTACAGATTGACCAGCTGTACCTCTTCTCAAGCCCAGACAAGACTTAAGGAGCTGCCACTTACTAACCCAGAATGCTGATTTCTAGGAACATCTAGAATATTCAGGACTACAAAACAAAGAATCCAAACTCTTTTCAAGTAAGAGTCTAGTGCTAAATTTACTTACATAAAATTAACTTAAATTTCTACATGTAATGTGCTCTTGTCTGTACATATCAACACTGACACAGACACAGCTGCGGCATTCAATTTAAACACTGAATCGAATTGAATTGAACATTTGAACCAAATATAAGTGTCTTAGTGCTTCTTATAATAATTTATAGAACATTGAAATGTTCAATAAAAAGTAAGCAGTGAGGAGTGGAACAAAATATGCAGTAATTTTGGAAAGAATAAAAAAAAATAAAGGGAAGGTCTCACCTAATGCTGAATTATCTTTTTTATAATTTACATTAACCACCTACTGAAAAAGCTCTCAACCACTGTATGAAATGTCACTCAATCAAGTATTTCACTGCCTCTTCATTTTGAAGAATTGAATTAATGTGACATGACAAACATGCCTAGGGAAAGGTAGGTGCATTCTTTATTCAGAACGGGTGAGATCTCAAGATACTTTATCTTTCCAGGCAAATTATCTCTTTGGTCACACTGGGCTTGGAGAAAGCAGCCTAAGTACCCTATTGACATTTGGTCCTATTTGTGCTGTTTAAAAATTCCTTAAATAACTCTCATGATGCTTCCATTGGAGAGATACCTTAATTAGCAAGACAGCCCAAGCATACAACATGTGTTTATGAATGTTTCAAAACATACTTGTTGACAGTTTTCAGTGAATCTCACATGTTAATAAATTAACACAAGTGCTCCTCCTCTTATCCGTCTGGTAGTCATTCTTCCAACTGATGCTAGTTTTCCCCTCCACTGGAGTTTGGTCAGTTTCATCCCTACCGATTAACTCAAAGTCACAAAACCAACTGGTGTAGTTTTCCAACTACTGAAGCCTATTCTATGCCACTTTTGAACAATCACAAAGAGGATCTTCAGGTTATCTAGTCCAACTTCCTGCTCAAACAGTTTATTCAGATTGGGCTGCTTATCTACATCTCATCTTGAATATCTCTGAGGACAGAGTGCCTACAATCTCTTTGGGTAACCGGAACTAGTGCTGACATAACCCTCAAAGCAAAAGTTTTTCCATCCTTTCTAGTTTGGACCTCCTATTTTAACGATCATACTCTCTAATCCTCCTACCATGTACTGTAGTACTTCAGCCTAGCTGCAGCCTCTCAGTAATCTCCTCATCAGTACAGGAAGCCACTTCTGGGTATCTTCTCAGCCTTTCCACCTCCAAGCTCAACAAACCCACAGGGCAGGAGCTCTACACCACGACCCTATTCTGCAAGACTCAAACACCTTTCTTGCGTTTCAGCTGAGGTCTACTGATGCTGTAGTGCCTCCCCTCCCATTGGGACAGTCCAATACAGAGCAGGATGCAATACTAACTCATGTTTAGTCAGCTCTCCACCATGACACCCAGATCTTTTTCAGCAGCTCTGATACCCAGCCAGTCAAGTGCTTCACCTGTACCACTGCAGGAGTTTAGTTCTTGCAGTTCTAGCTGCGGGACATGGCATTTGTCTTTGCTGAATTCCATCAGGTTCCTGTTGTTCCATTCCTCCAGCTTGTCTACATTCCCATGAACACAATCCCTGACCTTGAATATATTAAGCACACCACCCACACCAGGATCACTCACAAACTTGACGAGGGTACAAAATGTATGGTAGGGCTATTTAACTCTTTTGCTGCTGTATCTATCCGGAATCAAAAGTAACAGAATAATGGCTGAGGCATTTTTTTTGTTAAAGCTTCATGGGCAGCTGAGTCAACTTAATTGATCACTGACTGAAAAAGATGGTCTAGCTCCCTGCTTCTGCCCCTCCCAGGCTCCTAGCTGCACATTCTTGCTCTCTCCTTGTACTTGTTTTAACGCATATTTGACCCTTAGCTTACCAGCTCTAAGGATAAGTAGCAAGACTTTGTCCATTTTTACAGATGTAGCTTTCCAAGACACTGAACTCCACTGCTTCAGCGATGTCCAACAAGATGAAAAGTGGCCCCAGAATGCCAGGTCTCATACACCCGGAGGAGGGGGTGGCCACTTGTCCTACTCTGTTCTCCCTGTTCAAGAGAACAGACTCCTAAAAGCCCTGAGCTATCCCAAACCCTTTGAACAGAAGTGTGGGCAATCCATCTTGAATTTACTCAAACTACACCCAGAATTGTAAATGTAACAGCATTACAAAAAGCAATCAACATGAAAAGCAGCAATGACTGTGCATGTACCATGTACAGTTTTTAATTTCACCCAGCTCTCCTCAGACCACATGAGGTGAGGCTTTGTCAAATTCATTCTTCCTTCTTCATTCTCAAATAAACCGAGTAACTATTAAAATACATATTACTCTAATAAGCTTTCCTCAGCTGTTCCATGCAGAATGAACACTGTATTAATGCTATCAGTTTTGTATAAAGTACAGAATCTATATAATCTTGTCCATAAAACACATGGGTATCAATATTCTACAAAGACATTTTATGATATTTGAAAACCCAGAGGGGAAAAAAACCAAGCAAATACTGTTATTACTATCAGAATCTAATACAGTCAAGACCTAAATGTATTAAATGGCAAAACTATGCTAGTATTCATAATATCAGTTTGATGCCTTCCTTCTTGGTAAACAGAATGAAATGCAATTTACACCAAACTTTAAAGCAATGCATAATGATGCATGTAAGAAATTAATGAACAGGACCAATTTAAAAATATTAGTATTAAACAAATACTAAAAAACTGTCATGTGCTAATACTATCAGTTAATGTAACTTCTGTCCAAAATGTAAGCTTGGCAAAGTTAAAAATAATACTACATGCTGAACAGCACCCTTGAAATTTAACTCATGGTACGTAAAACAGCATGAAAATGTTACAAACACAACACTTGAACCACTAACTTGCCATAAACACCTGAATTATTTTGCACTTGAAAAAAATCAGACATTCAATAGCTATTTTTACATAGTATTGCAAAATAAAATTCAAATTACACCAACACTTTGTTAATCTGCCTAATTAAATTAGGCTTCAGAAACCTGCATTCCTCTCTCTCAAACAAATCTGTCAGAGTATGAGAAAACTTGTCCTTACTCTCCACATGGTAATTTTTGGGAAAAAGCAGAACTCATGCTCTTAAGAGAGTTAACAGTTTAGTGTTAAAATTTATTTCAATTCCCTTGCCTACACTTAGGAAAAATGAGTTTTATTAAAAAGAAGGTCTTTTTTTATTTTAAATTACCGGTTGTTTTTTTTCTAGCATATCTTACCATAGCAACATTACTTCATATAGCACCGTGGCTTCTATACAAAAATAGCCACCAGAATTTTCTTAAAAATCAAAAGTGAACTCCAGTTTCCCTGCTAAACACATTTCCATAAATCTAGCTGGCAGAAAACCAATATGATTCAGAAGTTCATTTCCAGTGCTGTAACAAAATGACCTTCTATTCAGTCCAGCAGCAGAAAGCAACAAGATACATGAGAACTGTATAATCAAATTCTTTTGGAAGCCTGTAACTGAAAATAACTGCCAATGTCAAAAAGTCAAGAGCGAGTTACATACTGATTTGCAAACAATGTGACAGAGGTGCAGGCACAGGAACATTGGCAGCTTATCCATTATGCTGCGTCAATAATGACAGGAAAGTGCTTAGACAGCCTGTAAACAGTCAGTGGTAAGATCACAGTATCTTTACCAGAAATAAGTCTGCCTGAAAACATTTTACCTTTATAACAAGATACTTACTGAAAAACTTGATAACTGTCAATCTTACCAGTAAGATACAAATTATTTTCCTCATCTTGTTCAATGAACCAACAAGAAAGAACTGACAACCAACCAAAAGATAACTCATTCTGCTATAGTTACAATGAATTAAAAAATTCATAGTTGGCAGGGTAGATAAAAGGTTTTCCTATAACCATGGACAGGTCAGTTTATGATATTTACCCAACCTTTCCAAGCCATTTATCCAGAAGCAACACTGTTATTGAATTTAAGATAATCTTATATGGCATTGTATAAAATTATTCTTTATCAACAGGTTCCAAAAGGATGAAGTATTATGTGCTATTACTACTTGGTGATGTTGGCATGAGCAACAGTACTCACTGCTGTGGAAATGGGGGCTCTGATACACACTGCTTATCAGGTTTAGAACTGCTCAAGTATTAACCACTTTGTTGCCTCAGTTTTTACTTCCAACACTATCAAAAACATTACAAAGGGACCACAGATTCACAGAATCATTAGGGACTGGAAGGGACCTTGAAAGATCATCTAGCCCAATCCCCCTGCCACAGCAGGATCACCTAGGCCAAGTTGCACAGGAACATCTCCAGGTGGGTTTTAAACATCTCCAGAGAAGGAAACTCCACAACATCCCTGGGCAGCCTGTTCCAATGCTCCTTTACCCTCATTGGGAAGAAGGTCCTTCTCATATTTATGTGGAACCTCCTATGTTTCAGCTTGCACCTATTGCCCCTTGTCCTATCATTAGATGACACTGAGAAGAGCCTGGCTCCATCCTCCCTTCAAATATTTATAGACATTAATGAGGTCACCCCTCAGTCTCCTCCAAGCTAAAGAGGTCCCGCTCCCTCAGCCTCTCCTCATAAGGGAGGTGCTCCACTTCCTTCATCATCTTCGTTGCCCTATGCTGGACACCCTCCAGCAGCATTATGTCCTTCTTGAACTGAGGGGCCCAGAACTGGACACAATACTCCAGATGTGGTCTCAGCAGGGCAGAGTAGAGGGGGAGAAACACCTCTCTCGATCTGCTAACCACCCGACTTCTGATCTACCCCAGAATGCTGTTGGCCCTCTTGGCCACAGGAGCACATTGCTGACTCATGGTCATCCTGCTGTCCACGAGGACCCCCAGGTCCGCACCCACAAACTCTCAACTCTCTCTTCATCTGCCCCTGGACAGAACTCAATACATTCCTGTCTCACATAAAGAGCAACTCCACCACCTCGCCTTGCTGATCTGTCCCTCCTGAAAAGGTACAGCCAGCCATCCATGACCACATTCCAGTCACGCGAGCTACCCCACCAGGTCTCTAATTGCCACCAGATCATAATCACCTGACTGGACACAGATTTCTAACTCCTCCTGCTTATTCCCCATGCTGCGTGCATTGGCGTACAGGCATTTTGGGACTCCAGCCCTAGATTATCTCTCAAAAATAGAAATGAGTTGGCTCTATAAAGCTTAATTAGTTCAGAGTAAGACTTCTTGCTCAAAAATATTGAACAGGAATATGCAGAAAATGCCTCTCCGTCTGAAGGTTGTGACTTAGGATCCCTTATCTTGACCAGCTCTCCCTTTACCCTGATAGGATCCATATGGCTTCTTCAAAAGAAAAATCTGTTCATTGATAAAATGCCAAAACTTTTCAGGTCCTGGATTTACTTTTTTTTCCCCCAAGCTTATCTCCTGAGGCACACTTTTGGAGGGGGAAGACATTTCAGAACAGTATGGCAAAACAAACATTCTGATGGCATTTTCTGCATGTGCTCTATTCTTTATGGTCTATGGTAGAGCAAGTATCTTCAAAGCCACTTTCTGGTATTATCTTCTCATCTACACATCCAAACAGAGAAGAATGTTTTTCACAGCACATACTTTCTGGCCTCCATCACAATTTAAATGAGTGGGTACAAGGCACCATCTTGTATAATTTGAGGAGGCACAGATAGGTAACATTAAAAATTAACATTAGCCCTTCAATTTGAGATTAATCATATCTTCACAGAAAAACTGCAATTCAGCCACAATGTAAATTACATGTGGTGGTGATACAAAAGGAAAGAACTGAACTCCATGTAAGTACCTCAAAAGGAAAAGCTAAACAAGTATATCCTCTATAAGAGAAAAACACTTATTAGCCTCACTCAAGAGGAGCTGGAGAAGGCTGCACTTCTTGATTAAAAAGACAATGATGATAAACACTGCTATTCAGTTCAGTTAGGACTGATATTAGCCTGACTTGCTAAGAGACAGCTGAAGTACTGAGTGACTCCTCAGAGCCAAGCAGCTGATACAATAGCTTTATCAAATGGCAAGGGCAACATTCTGGATTCCAGCCTGAAGCCAACAAATCCCAACCTGCCTTCTGCAAACTGATTGAGTCCAAAATTCTTTGTGGAACTTTCTATCAGATAGGCCCAAAGTCAGTGCTGTAGGTCTGTCTCAGGATAGGATCTGAAGGCAATGCAAAAAAATAATCTTCCTCTCTCAAAGATAACAAATATATTCTTGCAGAAAAATGCCTGAAACTCAAATATCTACAGAATACTAACTCAAAACAAAATTAATACACAGCAAATACAAAACTCCCACAGCTGAGTATGGAAACTGAACAACCAAAGCTATTTCCAAAGAAACCAGTGTAGGAAAAAGGAAAATATAATACAGATCACAAGCAGAAGTTTTGTTCCACATTTACTAAGAGCTTATCAAAATGCAGAAACTATTGTCTTCACATCCACAAACAGAATATGCAGATGGCACAATATTTGTCCAGCTTACACATATCACCAGAATTAAAATCCTGAAGCTGTCAGTAGCTGCACAGCAGCATCTCAGGGTGAACTAAAACACTAGACCAGCTAAGAAAAGCACTAGCTCCTGACTAATCCTTCACATTTTTAACTAACTTGTTACTCTTCAAAAATAGGTCATTAGAGGAGAATAAAAGTATTTCATTTATTGGGTGGCTTGTATTGTTTGATGCTTATGAGGGAAAAAGACAACTAATCATTTTCCCACATTATTATAGGTCTTTCTCTCACCCCACAAGCTATTGAAAACCCTTGGGAGAAACACTGGGCACTCTTCTGAAAGTCTACCACATAGTCAAGAGATACCAGACAAAGTTACTTTCTTTACACGCAAGCACAATTTTCTTTAGATCTGGATTTATAATTTTGTTGTTTGAAAGTATTCTCACAAAAGTTAAACAGCTCCAATTTAAGTTGCAACTTCTAGATTCCTTAAACTCTTCAAAGACTCACTTGGCCTTCATTAGAGGTGAACGTGTGCTTTACATAGCACACAGTAGCTGTGTGCAGCCATTATTAAAAGAACACAAATTTAGGCAGTGACTAGCCCATAAAGTTCTGTTGGTTAGTTTTGGTTTGTTTGGTTTTTGCTACATACAATGGCAAACAAAACATATTAATCTGTCCAGGCCACTCTATTACTTCTTGCCTTTCTCCCTCTTTCCCAATTTTCCTGAGTGAGATGAGGAAAACAAAAGCAAGGAGGAAGAAAATGTAGCTCTTGTCTTTCAGAAAGGAATCAGTAAGAGGTAAAGCTTAAAGGCAGATTTATACTAGCATCTCTTGATTCCCTAAAGATCTCTTCCTGAAGTTTCACATACTTTTTTTAACTGCAGAAATGCAGTAAGTTTTCAAACAAAGTGATTAGTCTTAAAACCTGCAGTAATTTTTCTGGAAACACTACTCTTCCAGATGGCAGTAAAACTTGATTTTAGATTCAGAAAGAAACCCCCTTTCAGATTTACTCTTGCTAAAACTGTTACTGTCATCTTACAGCCGAAACCATAGTACGGAACTAAAAAAAAAACAATCTGAGAAAAGGTGCTGTTGTAGTTTATCTAGCAATAGCAAATTGCTGACACCTATCAAAAGATGATCCTGCTCATGTATCAGTTCCAGACAGTTTCACACTCTCATTTACTTCAAATATAGCAGTAGAGCTTTTATGCAACTTCAGAGCAAGCAAGATAGACACACTAACCAAAAACCAGTGCTCACCATCTCTAAACACAAAGAAGACAAACAAACCAACAAACAAAATGCAACCACAGGTCACTCCCAAACATCAAAACAATTCCCAACTCCTACACATAGTCTCTTCTGTTGGATCAGCAAGACCATCCTACTTGCCTCATGGCCACACAGCAAATAGGTGGAAAACAGGGACAAACACACAACTCATGAGCCAGGGAGAAATGAGAGAGAAAACCATACTGTGAAAGTTCACCCCAGTGAAAACACGGAAGTGGTAGTAGTCTACATTAAATTGGAACTCAGCAAGTTTTATCGCTTCACATTTTTCGCTTAGAGTAACACAGTACTTAGAAATGTTTCCAACACTGTTACAATTTAGAATACAAAAATAGTTAAAACAGCCCAAGAAAGTTGACTGATTAAGCCACATCAGGTACCTGCTTCCTGCAATCAGAAAAAGTGGATTTCAGAGCTTTTTAATATATGAAATACAGAGGCAAAAAGGAGGCATGTAAAGCCAAAACGCCATTGTTAAAAGTAAACTGACACTAGAAAATCATATAATTATTATAAATAGCATGCATCAAATTTTAAATATCAAATGTTTGTCCAAAAAAACTAAATCCCTGCATAAATGAAGACAAAAAAGCATGAGATGTTAGACATAGTTTAGAGAACGCGTTTTGCCATTAAAATGTGCTATTCCCATTATAATTTCTTTCTAGAATTACATTTAGTAGTTTAACAGACAAAATGAGAGGCTTTACTTGTAATGCAAAGCGGGAGAGTCTTTCCTCCAACAGTTCTCCTATCTTACCTGTATCTTCAATGAATTGCACACATTTTTCAACAAACAGAGGTATCGGTTTCTCAGGTGTAACCAGATCCTGTAGGGGCATCCCAAAGTAATTACTTTCCCAGTTTCTACGGATTGGAGGATTGAATGTCTTAGTTTTCTTTTTCGGCTACAACAAAACAGAGTTATTTAAGTAATATTCAAGTAATATTTAATCTAACTTACAATGCAACCATTCAGTAAAAACAGACATTAAAATTCCTCTATGGCAAGCTTGAGTAAAAATAAGCACAGTTTAAAAGCAGCATATATTAGATAAAAAAGCACTCTAATAACTTCTAATAGATTTGGTCACTTTTGTGTCACATGAGAAATGGGATGACCCATTGCACCAGTAACTGAAATACTGCAGGAAGAAAAATAAACACATAGCTTGTGTGGAGTGCTATGCTGACTCTTTACACAATAGCTTTCAGCACCACTCACAAAGGAATCTAAGTGAGTCACAAAAGAACCACACCTCTAGACACAATTTTAGGATAAGATTGAACAATGTCGTAACACAGTGGCTTCTTGCGTTTTTACTTTTGTTCCTGAGAGGGACTTCTATTAGTTCAACTGCCAATTAGCCTTGGAAGACTATAAGAATCGTACAGTATCTGTTTCATCTCTGAGCGCTCATGAAAACATTCAGAGATGCTCACATGAAGTGGTCAATCACTTGGCTGTAGAATGGCAACCAAATACAGAAACCATGACAATCACTCCAATCCAGCATATCATCTTTGTTTAAGTCTATGTTCTGTTTCACAGAACAAAATAAACCGAAAAGCACTACAGCCAGATGTAAATGTAATTTAAACATTTCTATAAATTTAACAACAGTACACCTCAATTTATTACTAAGACAAGTCTCATTTCCACGCATCTAGTATTGAATTTCAATATCTTTGTATAAAAAATAATAAATGGATTAACTTCCAGTCCTCTGTACCACCAGATTTCCTTAACCAGTCCTTACAGACTACCTAGAACTTCAAGTCAGCAAGGTACATATTCATGACTGACCTGGCCACAGAGAATTAATGAGCTGAAATTTAATTCTATGAGGGAAAATGGACAAGCATTACCCTAGAGCACCTGTGGAACTTCTCCAACACCTTGTAAAAAAACCGACTGTTAATCACAGCATTTCAATAATCTAATTCAACAATCAAACACTTTTATGTGGAATGCCTCTTCGTAAGACAGCTTGTGCCTCTTGAAATCAGCAGCAGAGTACCTATTACTGGCAACAGTAACCAAAGACTAATAAGAAGTTAAGCTTATCATTCAAATTTGAGATTTCTATATAAGGTTCAGCATTTATAATTTAGAAGAAAAGGTCATTGACTATAGAGTTCTTCATAACATCAGAAAAAAACTGCCCTCCAGCAATTCATTTCTCCACAAGTTTTACATTAACTGAAAATGCAATAAAAAGCTTAGGAAAAAAAACCTGTTACAAACTTTCATGACTAAAGCAGACAATATCTCATAGCATTCTTTCAAACTGCCAACTATTCACATACATTTATACATCCTAGATAAAAATGCAATGGTTCTACCAGTAATGGCCTTCAGATTAGAAACAGATTCTTCTTCTTTCCTTTCTTCTCAGTGTGACAGTCCCCTGATTTGAAATGTCCAGCACTCAACCTAGTTCACTGGCCATTTTCTGTGTAGTGGAAAAATCATACTTATTTAGGCAACGACTAGTTCAGATGAGCAGCAGCTAGAAGGGCTAAGCTGTAGCTAAAGAACATGTATGACTCAGTGAAAACCTCTCTGTCAAATGCTGAATTAAAGAACATTTTAGAAATACACAAATTAAGGTAATGCAATAAGCAAAACAAAATTGCAATTTCTTTCCACAAGGTGGTCACTGCACATCCCAACCACCTTAGAATAAATGGAGCAGCACTCAGACTGTATATTTCAGACTCAGCAGATAATAACAGACTGTGTGTGTCTCTTTGATTAAGACATAATATTAGCATAACCTAATTAAATACAAACAAATTTTGTTGGTGTTAGTGGAAAGCAATCTGGCTAATGGAATAATAAACTAGGATTTTACAGATTTTTTTAATTACAATTATAGTAACTAATGTATATTATCATCTTTATAGGATATGGGTACATAGTATTAAGTGTCAAATACATCTGCAAAGCCAGAATAAAGAGAATATATTCTACTAGTTGTCCTACTTTTAGAAGAATGGCTGTAAGGGACTGTGATATTAAGTATGATATTATGTACTCAAAAGCATAATAAAGATTTCTTAGATGAACTGTCTACTTGAAACAGTTTCATCTCCAATTTGAAAAGTAAGAATTTGTCTGAAGACTTTGAAGAAGAATAAAGAAGACAAACAAACAAAACCCAAATCCTCATCAAGATTAATAATTGCAGGTGTATTTCATAAATATGCAATTAGAAGCTGACAACACAAAGTTACAGGAAGAATTTTATCAGTTATTTTCCATTACCTTTCATGTCTCCCTCCTGTTCAACATTTATTAAACCATTTTTCTGAATTTCCCTTTTTTGAGGGTGTGTGAGTCTCCAATGACAGCGCAAACAAAATAGTCCTGCAAATAACACTATCTACACAATCCTCACAAAAAATACTGCAGATTAACAGTAAAAAAGCCATCATGTCGTTTCCCAGTTTGAGACTTCCATTAAATTGCATGTTTTGAGTTCTTAAGTGGAAAACTGTTCTGAGTGCAATGGCATGTTACTGCACAAAAGATCTGAGATTTGTTAAAAGATCAACCGAAGTAAAACAGAACAAGAAAGGCTTCTTCAAATACATCAGCAGAAAAAGGAAGAACAAGGAAGGTGTCGGGGCGCTACGGAACGAGGAGGCAGCCTTGATAACCGAGGATGCAGAGAAGGCAGAGTTGCTGAATGCCTTCTTTGCTTCGGTCTTTACATCTAAGGCCGAACTCTCCTCGGACCCCCAGAACTTGGATGAAGGAGAGGAAGCCTGGAGGAGGGAGTGCTCCCCACTAGTCAGTGTGGACTGGGTTAGGGATCAGCTATGCAAATTGAACATTAACAAGTCCATGGGCCCTGATGAGATGCCCCCAAGGGTGCTGAGAGAACTGGCTGATATTACTGCCCTACGGCTATCTATCATCTTTGCCAAATCGTGGCAGACAGGAGAGGTGCCTGAGGACTGGAAGAGAGCCAGCGTCACTCCAGTCTTCAAAAAGGGCAAGAAACAAGTTCCAGGGAACTATAGACCAGTCAGCCTCACCTCCATCCCTGGAAAAATGATGGAGCGGCTCCT
>VXBP01008282.1:1670971-1836224 GCA_013400115.1 Rhinopomastus cyanomelas | reverse complement strand
CTGGAGAGGGTCCAGCGGAGGGCTACGAGGATGATTAGGGGACAGGAAAGCATGGCTTATGAGGAGAGGCTGAGGGACTTGGGGCTTTTTAGTCTGGAGAAGACTTAGGGGAGATTTGATCAATGTTTATAAGTATCTGAAGGCTGGCCAGGAGGGGGGGGGACAGGCTCTTTTCACTTGCTCCCTGTGATAGGACAAGGAGCAATGGGTGTAAGTTGCAGCAGAGGAGGTTCCGCCTCAACACAAGGGGGAACTTCTTTACTGTGAGGGTCACGGAGCACTGGAACAGACTCCCCAGGGGGGTCGTGGAGTCTCCTTCTCTGGGGACTTTCAAGGCCCGCCTGGATGCGTTCCTCTGTGATCTGTGTTAGATAGGTTTGTCCTGCTCCGGCAGGGGGGTTGGACTCGATGATCTCTTGGGTCCCTTCCAACCCCTAATATCCTATGATCCTATGACTTGAGGAAAAAAAATATAGGTCTTCTAACCGAAATAAGCTTTAGTTAAACCTTTGATAGAATCATTAGGTTGGAAAAGGTTTTTAAAATCATCACACTCAGCAAGATAAGATAATGACTACCATAAATATTTTTGTATAAAATTAGCTTTTAGAATTGATCTAATACAACAATATTTCAACAAAAACATGCTGAACATTATACTATTCATTTAGTTAAACAGCATGCAAGAAAGGTAAATTCTAAACACCTAGATTTTGGTGGAGAGAAAATGATTATGCTACAGGTGTTTTGGTTTCAGCAGTTATGCCTAATACACCTACTCCCCACAACACAGCACTCAGCTAATACTGCTTACGTTGAGCATTCATCTAGACACACACACGTTTCCATGCTGCACAGCAAAAAAGTAACTACTAAACACCAAGAAGAAAAACATCGGCAGAGAAGTCAGTTAGTTCATCCTAGCCAAAAGCTCATTGTTTCACATACCACTGTTTCACATACCATTGTTTCACATTAGTAATTATAACAAGGTCAAAGCAAGCTGAAATTCTTAGTTTTCATACAAATCGGGGGCGGGGGGGGGTGTCTGACTGTTGCACTTTTTGTCATGAATTTCACCACTTCTTGCCAAATACAACTTCTCTTCATACTCTAATAATGGCTAATGCCAAACCTCCAACTGATCTTTATATATGTTGGCAGGGAACCACTTTAACTCTGAGAATCTCAAACTTGTCTTGCTGCCAATACCAAAAGCATTTACCTGCCATATTGCTTTAGTTGTATTAGTTCAATTGCTGAAATCCGTATTGCAAAAGGTGCCTCTTCAAATACTATGCACTTGACATATAACCTTTTAAAATAAACTACAAACTGTCCCACCCATCTACCACACCCCTTTATGGATGGACTGTTCAGCAAGTCCGCATTGTTCAAAAGAGGCTCCCCTTTTTTCCCTCTCATCTCCATCCCACCAGAACTACCATAATAATTTACTTATCAAAAGGGGAAATTCAGCCACTTGTCTACCTCCCACACATTTCACTACTACTTTCAGTACAAAGCAAATGTTCTGCCTCTTTTATTTGCAGTGAGCCCTAGGGTTATGGAGGGCAAAGTCAATATTTTCAGGACTATTAAAATACTTTATAAAACCACACACCATGAACAGTATTCATTTCATAGGCTTAATAAAGTATTTGTAATCACTACCTCATAGTTGGCTCCTCAGAAACTATACAACATATGAATAATGCAGATTACGGTCCCCAAGACACTCTCTCTCTTTCTTCCCCCTCATGTCTTCTGCCATTTTTAGAGTTATAGCTTGTTACACCAAGTTTTAAACTACAGAGGCTCAAGAAGGCATATGGCTCCAGATCTGCATTTTAAGAGTGTTAAATCTGAACAGATGAAACTGAAAGTACAGATTTTGATATCTCCTGCACTCCTCAGGAAGAAAAAAAATCCACTGCACATTCCAGGCTGAAGTAGACGGTACTTTGCTAAATCAACCACCGAATTTACACAAGAACAGCTGAATTAACAAAATAAGTTGATCTCCCATTCCTAACATATTTGCCAGTGTCTTATTAAAACTGAGATCAACACACATGGGCTACAGAGTTTCTAAAACTACCTCAGTACTAGTTACAACATAAAATTTCACATAGTTTTGAAACTATGAGAGCAAACCAGTTTAAGCATAGCAAAACAGATCAAACCTGTACTACCTACATCATGTTCTAAAACAAGTATGGTATGTGAGAATTCATCTAGGTGCTAGTGGATTTATCTTCCCAAAACAATGAAACAAGTCTTCAGATTACATTCACGGAAAATGTATCTTGCAATAATTTTAGAATAAAGGAAAATGCAAATAAAGGCATTTGCAATCTTCTTCGGAAGCAAGATTCACAGCATAACATTTTAAAGCATTGTTTTTCCAAATTAATTCAACAACACAACTGGAAACATCAGTCACCAAAAAATAAAACTAGACCTTGAATAACAAAACTATTGACTACTGGTCAAAAAACAAAAATACTGAAAATTGCTCAGATTTAACTTTTAACAATGGCATGCTAGAGAATTCTCACTTGTAAACAATACAATATTAACTGACAAGATCTCTGCAGTTAGGATTAGCTTTCGGAAGCACTTTAAATAATTTTTCCACACCAAAAAACCATGAAAGATACTCACACTATCTGTTAGTATCTCTCATCCCTAGTTTTGCAAACGTATTAACAAAGTAAGTCTTTTGCAACAAGGTGAGAAGCCTGCAGAATGTATTTCAAAACAGGATTCTGCCACTACCTTTGTAGAATGTTTTCAGGGTACCTGCTGTTCTTGTGTCATGGGTTGAAGCTTGGCCTACCACTAGACAATTGACTAATGATCTCTATTAACCCATCTCTCTCACCAAAAGGGAGAAGAGAAAAGGAATAAAGGTGAGCATCTGTCATTCACCATGATGGGAAGGATAAAATGTACGACAACTGTGTCTGAAAAAAAGTAAAATACAGCCTAAACTGTGAACACTTTGGGATATACTGAGTGGCCACAGAGCTCTATATTAGATGCCTACATTTTTAATACTCATTAGTTCCACAGCAAATAATAGAGCTATTACTTTCAACTATAAAGAACAGCTACAGGTTACCATATCAGGCTGGCTTCCTCCTGTACAGGAATCAATTAAGAAAAGGGTCAACAATAATTGTTATTATGACATTAAGTAATAGCAAATACCAGAAAAATCAATAACAGTTGATATTTTAAAATAGATTTCTATTAAGCATGTTTACACATGAGAAGAACATGGTCAGAAGAACAAAAAGGCAAAGTGCATTGTGGTTTGGGCCTTTACATCAATGCATAAACACAGTTTTATGTATTTAGAGTTACTGCACACACAAGAGGTTCCTCCTGTTTGAGCTGCAGGAAGGCTTCCTCCAGCAAGATCTTCTTCCTTAAGGAACGTTCACTGCCCTTCCATATCCTAAAATCATCTGTATTTTCTCTCTATGACTCTGTATTTCCAAACTCATCAGGTTAAACTGTAAACAACATTAATTTATCGTATGGTCTGCAAGGTTGCTGCTTTTAAAGAGATTGATGTCTACCAACACACAATAATGTTTTGCACTAGACCTTAAAGATTCTTACTGAGATAAGCATCTGCTTGTAGCTCCTAATTCCAATTCTGAAAAGGAGATGAATGAGCACACATCTCAGCTGGAGAGGTCTAACTTGGCAAAGCTGAAATGGCAGAGGCAAAGCTGCCTACGAACATTGTACTCTGTGCTTATTTCCTCCAAGTTTATGAACACTGGTAAGCAAACAAACAGAGAAAGAAGGCATGTTGATATAGGGAAGAACTCAGTCTGTAGAACACAGTCTGAGAGAGACCTTGCATAATAACAGCAGAAAGGACTAGGTGCTTTTTCACAAGATAAAACCTTTTCCATTTGTAGGGGGTGGGGAAGTGATCATAATTTTAGGAATACTGGCACAGAACATCTCTTGAAAGCTCCAAGCACCAGTGCACACTCAAATCAACACCAACTTGGCTAAAAAGTTCTATGACACTGAAGACAGCCTGCTTTCTTTTTTTGATTCCTCTCCCCTTTTTCTCATAGACTTCTCTACCATAAAGAGTTTAACAGTCCACTTAATTAAAAGCATGTGCAAAGCTATACAATATTTTCAAAACACTTAGAAGAAACCTGTTCATAACACTGAACAGGGCCGTGGAGAGACTACGGTAAGGTACAGACTATGTTACATGGATGTAACTTTCTCCATTAAAAATGTGTTTTTCCTAGAGAAATTACAACAATCAGTTGCAAAGTCAGACTTTGATAATTGAAGGTATTTGATGGTTACACATAGGAAACTACTGCTACAACTGGAATAATGGGAATGGGATGACCTTTAACAACAAAAAGGACCAAGTCATGAACTAATGTAAAAATCACGCACTGGAACGTGCATGCAGAGTCTAATATAACGCACATGTACTGTTTTTAGTGCACCTACTAGAAACAACCTGTAGTATACAGTAGAGGAAGTCACTAGCTGGAAATCACCAGACAAGAGCAGGCCAATGGTTCCCAAAGTGACAATAACTGCAGCTAAGAAGAAGTTGGTGAAATCACATAACTGAACCAGATAGATCAACAAACACAAAGATTACAGGATGCACTGCTCTGACACTCTCTTTAATACTACTACAGTTCAGGCATCCTCATTCAAACACATACGTTCACGGGGAATTATAAAGCCTTTTGTAATCTTGTAAAACTCATGTCAAGTAGTAGCTGTATTATCTTTACCTGTTCAGACATCATAGACATCACAAAAGAAAAACAACATTTCAGGAGAAAGGTTACCACAAGGAAAAAGTGAAAATTGGAAATTGTGAGAAGAGGAAATAGAAGTTCTGGAGAAGACTTACAGAATAGTGAGAATGAGAGGATAAAAGTTCTCAGAGGAATTATTTCTGTGATAATTGAAAACAGCTCAAGGACATTTTTTCCAGTTCTGACTACCAGTACATAGAAACAAGATCTGAGAACATAAACTCCATGTTATGGACAACAACAATGGGCAAATAATTCATACCAAAGCACAATTACTCAGTTTTAAACTTCTTTGGCAGTAAGCAGTGTTAGAGGACCTCGTAAGTAATGTCACCTGCTTGCCACCGATTTGTAATTGCTACACTCCCCACAGTAAAACATTTTAATTTATGCTTCCAAAGAGCAAGAAGTAGAACAATCCTGAGTATTTGCTTCTGCCTTTAATAACGTGTCTACAAATAGACCTTTTTAAATGTTTGGTACATAAACATCAAGAGACCCTGTTAATTTCAGGGTTGTAAAAGGGAACTGTTTTTTACTGTTTGCCAAAATTCACATCCCCACCCATCCAGCTCTTGCCTTCTTCTCTTCAGTTTTTAACTTGAATCCTACAATCACTCTGCACCCATTCCCTGCTTGCATCTGTCCTAGTGACTTGTAAATTGAGAGGCTGGGGTCTGAAATCATTAGGACAGAGCAGTCACACTTGCGCAAGGCCACGTCTCTTCCTTGCAATCCATCTTTTAAGGTTCTCTTACTCTGAGCCTGCTTTTAAAACATTTTCCAGTACTTCCAAATGGAAAGTGAATACCAATTACAACTTAGAAAGTTTCATTTTGTTTAACATAAATGGGAGGGAGGAAATAAAGCCAAGCCCCAAATAATCCAACACCCCCCACAATGGAATTTAAAAAATATATAATTCTAAATGTAAAAATCTGCATAGGCAAATTCTGAGTCTAGATGAAATCTGCTTTGCATAACTGAAACCCAAAGTGCAAAAGCCACAAATGACTGTTGCGTAGGAACTTTCTGCAATACCATACAAGAAACCTATCCAGAAACACCACATCTCAAACCAACAAAGATGAAAGGAGTATCAAGAATGTTACATCCTATTTGGGTTTTAAAAAGCAACAGTATACTACAAAGCAGAGCTTTTTAAAATAAATTTTAAAAAGATCCAGTTGCAGACTTTGAGAGGGATGAGGACCTCAGACTTCAAAGGCCACATTTTTCCAAGCAAATTAGATTTGTTCGTAGAATTTCTCCATTTCAGAATGGCTGTAACTTCAGTAAGCATTTTAGCAAGGACTGTCTTATGTTCACTTCACATTGAGCAGAACAATTTCAAAAAGGTATCCGTAAGAACTCCAAAAAACATTCAGAAAAGAATATAAAAGTTCTCCTTTCACATTTAAGGGATGGAAATTCTCAGAAAAACTAGCACGTAATATGTAAATAGCAGTGAACTAACATCCCTCACATGGACTAAAAACAACATTGAGCAAGGAGAATACAATTTGAGTAATTTTTGAGGTTTTACAATTAAAGATTGCTAGCTGCTCATCTAAAACAGCACAGGAAAACATGGTGAATGAGTTGCAAAACTAACCAAACTGCATCATCCTTGCAAAAAAATCCATAGTTAAAAAAATAAAAGGGGTATAATACAAACTAAAATGACTCATCACAGGAACAGGAACTACTCTCACTTCCATGTAACACGAGTCAACATAAATAGAAGTCGCTACTTCTCCAAAGCACCAAGCACTCAACATTTTTAGATATTCTGAATGCTTGCAAACATTTTAGCTATCAAGTTAAAGTGGTCTTCTCCAACATTACAATAATTTGTACTAATACTACTATTAAATGTTCGCTCTGCCTAATTTGGAAGTAACTCTGGACCACAATCTGCAAGTAAAAAAAAACAAAACCAAGAGCTACATTAAGAAGAACTTGAAACAACTCTTTGTACTTTTCAAGACACCTAACTGCTACAAAAATTTAGAACAGCCTAAATCCCCGGACTCAGCTGTCTCTCAACAGGCCAAAGACAAAAGCAAAGGCTTTGGTGAAGACATTGGGAGGTTTCCAGACCCGGTGCCAGGAAGATAAGACCCTGCTACACAAAGTCTACACATTTTAAACATAAATATCCAATGTGGAGCAACTTTCTGTTAACTCAGCACAGCTGAGACAGTAGGAGGATTATGAACACCATATTTCAATTTCTGTGTAGCAAGATTATTTCAATCGAAAGTATACAAATTATTGTTTTTACCAACATTTAAAATGTCCCAAAAGAATAACTTCAAAGTAATTTTAACCATATTATTTTATGCCCACAAGACATCATTATCTATGCTTATGAGTAAGCCTTAAGAAAATTTAGTGCCCTTTAAATCACTCATGTGTAATTCAAATCACAGCTGCACACTAGGAAGTGCAATTCAAAATTTAATCCATCAGTAAAATTTAACTATGCCCTACTTGAACAGAACTTATTTCTAAATGCTTTTCAAGTACTGATGGATTTAAGCTAATAGGGATGTTTTTAAATGCTACAAAAGACTGCACAAAAAAGGTCGACTTATTTTCAGACAAAAAAGAAAATATCTACCTGACCAGGAACACTCCCAATTTAATGTTATAAAAAAATCTACATGCAAGACAAAGGACTACTACTCTAAAATTAAAATCTAAACTCCTACACCACAACACTACCTTGATGTAATAATTTTGAAAACTGAAAGTCAAAAGAAAGAAAAGTAACTATGAAGCATAAAGATCAAAATGAAATGAGTGTTTTTCAAGTAGAATGTCACATTATTATTTAGAAACCCACACTGGGCTGGCATTTTGTTCCCTTTATGCTGTTTGAATACGGAATTGTACAGGTAGCACAGCTTTCAACTTCGGTTACTTGCTTGCCCACACTAGGAAAATGCAGCAGTCAGTAAAACCACTATACTAAGCTTCCTTTCTGCATTTTAGAGTTCCAGGTAGACAATCGAGAATTAAAAAGAAACCACCTCTTTCATTCACCAGCCCTAAACTTCATTCCAACAGCCAGAACTGCAAGAACTGAAAGAACCAGTTCTACCCAAGAACTCTTAAAGCAACAAATTCTGCCTTCACTTGCACACATCGAAGGGAAACTGGAACTGCAGCTGTACATACAGAGGTGAAAAGAACTGAAACATAGTGAATAGCTGATCAGGTAGAGAGACAGTCTCATTCCCTCAGCTTTGCTAGTTTCAAGCAAGTAGAAACTTGAACAAAAATCTAACAACGCTACACAAAAATGTTAAGCACCTGTTTCAAAATAGGGTGCAACACTTGCATATTTTGACTCTTCCCTTCTTACAAGACTCCAGAAGTTGTAAATAAAATCTAAGTCACTGCTTACCTTCTTATCTTCTTTTACTTTTTGTGTTTTCTTTTTCATTTTTTTATCATCCAATTCTTGATCCGATGTAATAGCAGGGTTATCTATGCCACCCTTCCATGTTTCGACAGGTGAAAGAAGTGGGTCTTCCTCACTTCCACGATGTCTTCCTTTTCTTTTAGTTTTAGAGGTGGTGAAAGCCTCATCGTCACTAGCATCTGAATGAGTTCTCCTATAATAAGACTTAGCTTTGCTGAACAGAGTCTTAGACTTGTATTTGTATTTTGAAGGCCTTCTTTCTCCATGACTCTTGGACATTCTATCAGAAAACCCATTTTCTTCCTCACCTTGGCTGTTCATAACAATTGAGTTCCGAACTTTAATAATGCGATTCTGACTATCATCTGGAACCGCGTAGATATCGTCTGCAAAGCCCTTATGTTTGAAAATAGTATCAATAGGTTCAGCATAGTTGTCTGATTGGTCTGTATCTTCGGGTGGCACTGCAGGCACCCGACAAGGTTGTTTCCTGGGGTTTTTGCCGATACCCGCCTCAATTGTTTTCAGGAGGTTTGGATCCAATTTTTTCACATTTGTCCTTGGAACGAGTGGTTTCGGTTTTATTGGAGGAGGCACTTTATGGTTGCGTTCAAGGTCATGACAATTGAGAGGTGTACTGTGAATAGGATACTCATTTCCTTCCATATCCAATCGGTACTTTGAACGGTCACTGGGTGCTGGGAGTAACCTTACATCATCACCAATTGGACTGTAAGGCGGCGGTCCTTCAGTATCGTCCTCTGAATCTGGATAATTATAGTCAAGTGAACTTCCCCTGGGAGATCTCGGAAAAACATCTTCATTTGTATGTGTCGTTTCCCTTGTGCTGTCTGACATGTAAGAACTTTCAATCATGTTTTTCTTCTCTAATACATCACTGAAGAACAATGTGAAAACCTCAGTCTGACGATGATATTGAGATAATGAATATAAAGCTGTAAATTTAGCAGTAATCTCTGTTGCTATGTGTTCTCCCTCAGTCATGAGCTCCTTGATGGCTTCATTCTCAAAGAAGTCTGCCTGGCTATCAGTAACGGCCACTAACTGGACAGGAATCGTATCCTGAACTTCAGAAAGAAACGCCCGAAGCATTCCCATTGATGCCTTCCGCTTCGCAGAATAGACCAGTATATATCCATGAACAAGTTCATCTTTCCTTACACCAATTGAAGAATGATACGATAATATAGTTATTTGTATTCGACGTCTCTTTTCGCCTATAATTTTATCAAGCATTAAAGAATTATTTTGGCCAGCCTGAGCAGCACTACAGGAATGAGAGTCAAGGAAAGGTGAAAGGATAAGTTCCACACTAAATGGATCTCCACACATGGCACACATGACTATTCTCAAGTCAGCTTCTGACAGATCTTTAATGGTGGGAACTGGACTTACAACATCAAAATTGTGTTTAACTGCTTCTAGTACTCCCCTCAAAGCTTGTTTTATTTGGGTCTCATTAAATTTGCGTGGATATGTACCAGCTGGTACATCTACAAAAGGACACTGCAATTTGTTGGCCAGTTGCTGCCCCTGATGTCTCAGAATGGGCAGATTCTTGCTAACACTGTCCCTCTGGTTAGCCAGTATTAATGTAAATGGAAGATTAGCCATGTATTTGTCTCTCCTTATCTGAGATGCTTCAGCCCTTATTTTTGCAATGCATTCCCCAATAAAAGTTAGTGATTCAATAGAGTTAAACACACAGAAACAACCGTGCGGTTTGAAGGTTGAGGTCCACAAGTGAGTCAATAGGTATGGGGATTTTGCATCAACTGGCCTAAGATCTAGTTCATATATTTTTCCGTCTAATGCATATTCATCATCAGTGGATTGTGTCCGAATTTCATTTGTCAGTTCTTGTGCAAGGCCATCTTTGCCCAAAATGAAAAGATTGACTTTATCAATGTTGGCACTGTCATGGTATAAATTTGAGCGGCCGTGGTCTAGCTGCAGAAGTCTGTTGGCAAGTAACTGCTCTACTTTAATGTCCGTGCAATTTTGGCCACTGAGACAAGTTTCTTTAGTTGGGTGATAAACAAATCCTATGTGTTTAAGCAGAAGAGATTCTCTATCCGGTGCAAGTTTCTGTAAAGCTTTGTATCTAGGTTCTTCACTCAGAACTGCATGAATTTCACTCATTTTATCTGAACTTGGTGTTGCATTAAGATCCAGGTCATAAAACAGCTCTGAATGTTCAAAAAGCATTTCCTGAAACTCCTCTTTGGCTTTTTCAACAATCTCTCTCTGATGCCTACCATACACTTCCTTGCTGTCTGCATCAGTGATGTATTTGAATGCTTCGTCTTCCATCACAAAACATATAACTTCTTCCCATGGCTGTCCAGGTGAAATGAACTGGATTCTCTCCAGAGTTTTTTTGAACTTCTCCTTCATTTCAACCCTTCTTTTTTCAGATATAAGATGCTGCACATGGTTTTCATAAACTTTTTCTGCCTCCAGTGTAGTGAGAAGGTCAAACGGAATCCTCCTGTCATTTACTTTATCTATATGGTCCGTTTCATCCCAGGGTGTTTTTTCAAGCACTACAAAACAGGACTGGAAGTCAGGCCTTTTCTCCATTAGCTTCAGGGCTTCTGCCCAGCTCAAGTGTTCAATCTCATCAAGATTTGACAGGAGAGTATTAAGAGCCCTTGGCAATGCATTAATGTATTCTTCTTTCCTTTTTCTAATGTGTTCTTGCTTAAGCTGCTCTATGTGTTTTGAAAACGTATTTTTGGCTTTTTTTGTTCCTTCCAAATTTATGTACTCTTCATAGTCAGGGTGGTTTTTCAGTTTATTACTAACGGTTTTCCAAGTTGCATGGTAGTCTCTCACAGTTTGGACAAGCTTTTCAAACTTATCTGTTGCTGTAACGACCAGTTGTCTTTGAGTTTTGTAGGCATCCAGATAGGGGATTATTTTGGGTTTACCACGAGTTTTATCCATCATTTGTACCAGTGCAGTAAAACATGTTTCAACATTGACATTGAATCTTGCTGATGTTTCCACTACCACAAGATTCTTCTTATTTGAAGCAAAGGCCTGAACCTCTCGCAGATAATGATCCACACATTCATCACATTTCGTTGCTGCTATTATTATGGGTTTTTTAGATTTTGAAAGCTGAATATAGAGATTATTCACAAATTTAAGCTGATCATCAAACTTCCTATTGCATCCTTGGCTTACATCAATGCACAATAAAAACCCATCTATGCTTAATTTCCCTTCAGGCATTTGTTTTTGATCAAAGTCTTGCTCCAAGCCTAGCTGATCTGTGCAAATGTACATTAGTTTTTCTGCTGACTGCAGTTTGGAGGCAGCTGCACGTTTTATATATGGTTGCAAATTCGTACTCCGATGAGGCAAGAAAGTCTGATCATCAATGAACTCAGTCTGTTCAATTACATGAATTCTGCACTCAATTCCATCCTCACCACTTTGTGTTACGTCACCCCAGTACAAAAAGTGGTCATTGTTAACAACTCTTCCCCCAAAGTCAATTGTGCTAAGCACAGAGGTATGCTCAGGGTAATATTCATCTGCTTTTGAACGAACGAACCTATTGCACAAACACGACTTTCCAACTCCACAATTGCCTTTATCCTTTTCAGTTCCAGACAGTCCAACAACACTAACAGCATAAGATGGGGGACGTGGCTCTTTGTTTTTTGCCATCATAACTTTCCTCTCATCCTTTTGCAATTATCAAGGTAATTGTATGTGGTTTTCATTCTGGAGAGGTTCCTACAAATTTAAGTTGTATATCCAGGGTTCCAGAAATAGCTTCCAGTTGTTCCTGCTTCAGCTTGTCATTGCTAGTACCTCAGATAACCAGGATGAGGGGGATCATCTTCCTAAAGAAAACAAAGAAGATAAATTTTAAGACTGCAGGCATTTCTTTCTATTGCTTCTCAAGATAAAAGATTTTTAGAACACTTTTGCATGCTCACTCAAAACAGGTTTTTAGGTACATGAATATTCTACGGCTACTTTAAATGAGTCCTTAAAACATAATTCATTCATATCAATGCTATTTATACTATAAATTTTAAAATAAACAGTTTTAGGCACAGTTAGTAATAGCTCATCACCTACCTATTTCGATAGGTGATCAGCACACTTATGACAAAACATTATACAGCCAAGGCTGAAATCACTGGTTTCCTGAAATCACAGCAGTACAAAGTAATTCCCACTAAAATAAAAATAGCAGAGAAACTCTAAACCAAATCAAATGTTCACATACACATACTTCTAACCATGCTCACAGCACAACTAGAGAGAATGCTTAACTGTCTGCATTTGTAGGTTTGGGTTTAGGTTTCAGCGAAGAAACTTCCAAAATAAGCAGCTGTAAAGCAAGGGAGATGGCAGCGTAGCTCAGTCACCACCTATGTGCCCAGTGAACTACTCCATTGGTACATTAACAGCAAACTGCTTTTGAGAAGTTCCGAACCTGCAAGTTCTAACCAGTGAGTTTCCTGAAGACAGAACTGAGGGAAGTGGCTGATACAGAAGAGGTTGTGCTGCCTTATTTTCTCGGTAAAAAGTAAAGCATGTCATATTAGCATCATTCAGACTACTAGAGTGGGAAGTTCAGGACGCACTTCCACTATAAAACATTTTCTGTTGACTACAGCACAGATTTAATGCGCACTAAACTAGAACACCCAAATCTTCATCCACATGATTACTTCACCCAATCAGGAAGATGCTGCCAACTTGCTGCTGGTTTACAAGTAACAATCAATACTTTCAGATACTCTTACATCCTCACATAGTACAAGGTTCTTCCTCCTCAAGTAATAAAAATCTATCGATTTGACACAACATTTAATTGAGTAAGTACAAAGAGGAAGGTGAAATGGGACACTGACAAAGGAAAAACAAACACAGTGTCACATGAAACTTCTGATGAGGAAGATTTTTACCAGTCAGAGCTGAATCACTAAAAACATTTTAAATGTATTTGGGTTTGTTTCCATTTTTATACAGGTTCTACTCTGTACAAAGTAAAGTCAGAGAATGAAATCTACATTAATTTAAAAATGAAGCTGGTAAAAACCCACATCACAATGGCTTCATATTTAATATGTATTCATTATTGAATTGCTTCCCAAATTGAAGACTTTTCAGTATATCACTAATTTACAGGCACGTTATAGTCCTGTACAGTTTTATAATATACACACTGGATATTCATGGTAAATTAGTTCAATTATCTTATTTCAGTCTGCCAATACTATTACAACAAATCAAATTCATCACACACATCCCCACCTCTGTCTTTGTTACACATTCAAAACAGGGGCTGTTTGAGTTCCCTAATTAATTTCAGTCTTGAAATTGAAAATAATAGAGCATTTCTATGCTTAAAAGAGAAATGTTGAAGAACTAGCTACAGAAGACACAAAGCATATGATATCACTGCAGGAAGAATCTCTGACCTTCTACAGTCATACACAGGACCTTGTCTCTACAGACTTTTAGATTTCCAAATGTAGTTATAAAGAAAGTAAGGTGAATTATCTTGTACTTATTCACCCATCTCCCCCTTTAATGCAAAAATTTAAAGACCTAAGGGCCAAACTCACCCTATGAAAACAAGGTGCAAAGCAAGATGGTTATCCTGCTGTGATCTTCCTGAAGTAATGTCACACATTTAAACAGTGTCCTTCAGTAAGTCCTTCCCTGAGGGATCTGAAAACCAAAAGTAAAATTCATTACTAGTTTCAAAATTATGAAACCAGAAGGACCAATCAGAGAACACAAAACACTACACCTATGCAAGAGGATTGTTTTTCCCAGAAATAGGACTTGGTGTTCAAGCTGGTCTTTAGTTAAACATACAGGGCTTAAATCCTGTCAGCACAGCTATCTGTATTTGGGACAGAGAAGGCATGATTATTAAGTTACTCTGATTTCATAAACTTAACTAATTTTAACTGTTTTTTTTAACAACTGCAAGGGCTGCAGAAGCCTCTTCCAGAAAATAAAATTAATACAGTGTCTTAGATAACACACAAAATAAGAGATACAGAAATCTTAGATAACACACAAAATAAGAGATGCAGAAATCATTAATCACTTGTACAAGAATTGGGAATTTTGAGATACCTAGGACTCTGTTTTGTAAAACAAAGTGTAATCAGTAAGTACAAGGTATAAGAGATGAAAAGATGCCTAAAATGCACATATACACCTTTTATTACTACGAGAAAGTACAGTCAACCTCAAAACTATTCTACCCGTAGCAACTCCAAATTAAAAGGCCTCAGACTGTGACAAACCAAAAAATGAAAGTATAATTACACTAGAAGACTGAATTCTCCACTAGGATACAAATTATTAGTATAACTACAATTGTAATTTTATTGCCAGGATGCTGGTATAAAAAAACCAAAAATTGAACTCTTCCGCAGAACTTTTTCAGTTTACATTCACACAAACACCAGACTTTGAATGCCACGCCAGTGATGCAGATCTTCACTTGCAGGAAAGGAACTTCAGGTACTTGCATCTGATGATGGTTTAAACCACTTTTAGGGCAAGGAAAGGTGTCCTTTCTAAGCAAGACGCGGGATGACATGCTAAGCTTAACATCAGGCAGGTATGGTAGAGCTTTTTCTTGGTTTATCACAATTATATTATATTCTTTGCAATTCCACTTGAATTTCACTTGAAAAAGTCTGAGCTTTAGAAAACTTTCTTCTGGACAAAAAAAGGTTCAACAATAATTATAAGCAATATACCAATACCACAATAACATGGCAATTCTCAACTTGCAGTAACAAACACCACCAAAATCATGAGGGAGGAGGTTATCAGTCCTGCCCTAAGACTGGCCTAGCTGCAAAGCTAAACCATCTCCTGAAAGAGCAGACAGAAGGTAAGTCAAGTCACACTTCCTGCTCTCACTGCACTTCTCTATGTCCATTGTTAGATGAGAAAAGCAGAGTGGCACATGAGAAAACAGACTATGGGACTCCGCAGAGCAGGATGTGAAAGAGCAGACACACAGAAAAACATCTCTGCCTATAAGAATGAATCTGAGGCTTAGAAAATACCAGTTATGCAACACACACTGTCACAAGAGAAAGCCGAAAGACAGCCCCCAACAAGATCAGACAGAAGAATTAAGGGGCCAGAGTAAGCCCTGCGTTCAAATGCATGGCTCCTAAATTCTTCTGAGCTGAATTCTAAGCTTTAGCAACTAATAAATACTAAAACAGTTAATCATCTATTATTATTTAATAATTGTGGCTGCACAGGAACTTGCAGACAGGCCCACAGCCAAGAAAAGAACTTAACAGTAAATACTCCGCATATTTCTGAATACCTTCCGAAACTGTTACACGTGAAACCTAAAAAAGTTTACCCTCTGCAGACCTAACGTGGCTGAAGCTGAAATACTGTCTGGGAGACTCTACGGAATTGCTCATGACTAATAACAATGCCAAAAGGGAAAGTCAGTGTTTTCCCACTGCCCTTTACTCAGTCTGTAAGGCCTAGATGCAAGAGTTTACAAATGGGTATTTTTCAGGGTTAGTTTCAATTACTAAAGTCTTGCAACAGCGTCTGTAAATTAGCTGGTCAAGCAAAGAAACGCACATTTTGAAAGAAAAAGGCACTACAGTCTAGACTGCTCTGCAGGTTATATGAACAGACCAGCAGAAAGTTACTGTGACCTCTACAGTGGATTACAAAGTAAATTCAAGCACATTAGATATCAGTGAAGTGGTTTGCAGGATGACTTTTGAATGCAAAGCACTTTCATATATCAAAGACCCTGATTCCAAGTAAGTCACAGCTCTGGATTCAGGTTACTGCCGACAGCAAGTTTTCAAAAATCAAGTCTACCATCACTTTACACTTTTTGAGAACCAAAAGTTGGCACTGGAAAACACTCACTGTGCTATCCAAATTCCAGCATCTATCAGTAATTACAGCTCTACCCAAAACATACCAGAATAATAATTCAACCATTTTCACTTCAAGAACTAGTAAAAACGATCTTAATGTTGACGTAGCTTAAGGTAATGTTGTTACTTCTCATTCAATATTTACTAAGAGGTATCTTTTTCACTTAGACAAGCACAAGAAATCTTCTCATCAAAATTCTTTCTAGAAACTAAACCAGATACACAGAAGATCCAATATCATCAACAATTTCAACCCCCTAAGTCAGCTGAGCTCCTACCCAATAAACATGTGTCCTGTCCTCTTCACTGACCTGCCTGCCACTCTTCCTGCCTTCACAAGTGCCAGTGATCACAATTAAGCAACAGTACTTGAAATCTTATTTATAAACAATGGTAACTAGAATGCTCCCTGGTAAAACACTGCAAGTACCAGCCAACACTTGGAAAAACCAATTCAGATGGCTTATCAGGAAACAAGCTTAATCAAGCAATAACAAGACAGTAAAGGACAATGCCTTGAAATGCCTTCAACAGTCAGTCTCTGACAGCAAAGAAACACAGTTTAAGTGGTACAGTGATTAGTCATGCTAGTGAAATGAAGGATGAGAGTGTATTACTCCAGTCACTGTTCATTTCAGTATGATGGACAACAATTATCCCTAAAGGAGTTATGTAGCCTGGATAACTCTTTGCATACAAAAGCAATCAACTTACTTACTAAAAAAAAAAAAGGGGGGGAAAAATGCTAGTCCCAGTTCATACTACAAATTAATGCAAAACTGCATTTAAGAATACAATTTCAAAGCTCTTAATTCGTACTAAGTTATTTTAACAATACTCTGAATACCACCACAGTATCACCCCAAATTAAGTCAAGGCCTAAACTTCATTCCTAAATTCAAACCAGAACATCATTCTTTAGCTGGAATCTTGCATTCCAGGGAGGATCTATTATCATTGTTGCTGCTCACAAAAAACAAACCAACCTACACTTATTAGATCAAGGCACAATAAACAGGTAAATTGCAAAGGTTCCAATTATCAGTGTTGCACTAACCTGAACTTAAGCCTCTTGAGTTATTTATCTACAGGTTTCTGAATACGTGAGAGCATTCAAAATATGTTCAAAGCCTGTATGTTAGCAGCAAGTACACAGGCACAATAAATTCTTAAGCCTTTCTGCGCAGGACAAGCATCTGCTAAAGACATGTACGATTCTCACAGAAGATTATTAGAGCAAGACTATCTGGTCAGGCTTACCTACAAAACTATTTAAGATGAACACATACAGAATCAATGGAGCAATTTAACAAAGGGGATGCAAGAAAGAACTAATAAAGTCAGAAGAAAGAGAGAAGCAGATGAGAAAGGAGGAATCAAGGTAAAGACAGAAAAGGGCTAAACTACATTTCCGGCAAAGAAAAGACTGTACGTCCTGGCAACAGCAACATCAACAAATTTCACTGATCCACACATCTGGAACATTTCATGTTATTTTGCTTTGTGGGGAACTCAGTACAGAATACAGGATCCGATATCCTAACTTTAGAGAAGTAATTCAAACAGCAGTTTGTTGTTTGACCTTGTACAAGACGTGTAATTTCTACCTGTGTAAAATGAGAGCACTGGCTGTCCACTGCTTGTTTAAGTCATGGAAAGAGCAAGTGAAAAGGCTTATGTAAGCAGCAAATAATATTCCACATAATTAGCTAACTTAAATAAATTCACGCCACGATGCAACAACATGCACATTTCCAAAACTTCACTTGTAGGTATTGGTTTTACTTTTTTAAATGCAAACATTCCTCTGTATGATGCAGAACTACAAAAATGCGTGGGAAACGTAACTCACAGCCAGAGAAACAGCTCTGATTTACCACAAAACATAACACTCTGAACTAGCCACAGATTAATTAAAGTGGCTTCTGATAGGTGTTAGAAAAGTAGAATTAATGCTGGAATTCAAAAAGACTTTACTACAGTTGCTTCAAATTTTCCTGCAAGGCATTTCAAATACATTTTTCTGTAACTACTTCATAAACATCTGTAAATATAAGGAAGTTATGACAGTGCTCAATGAAGAAGTTACAAAGCATTAATACCCTAAAAGTACTTTTTAAAACTCATGAAAAAAAAAAATTATATTCCAGCTCACTGGACTTTAGGCTAAAAAGCTTCGAGGTGGTGGTGGGAGGAACCAAAAAAATTCCACAAAAAAACAAGATTAAGAGTTTTGTGCACCCCTGAGCCGGAAATAACCGATATAAGGGAAAGGCCAGTCCTGACCGCCCGAACACTATTTCGGACCACACGGAAGTGCAGATCCTTCAGGTATGGGGACTTGGAGGCCCCGACCCCGCGTTGTCGACGCCCCCACACCTCCGGGCCGAGCGCGGAGTTGGGCCCTGGAGGCGGGACCGGGACCGCCTGTTCGCCCCGGGACAGCCGCGCTGGCGGCGCCCCCTAGCGGCCACCGGGAGCGACACCGGCAGCTCAGCCAGGCCGGGATCCCTCGGAGACCGCTCCGCTGTCACCCCAACAGGGCAGCTGCCTCGAAGAAGGTCCATGGGTCGGTAAGGCACGGCGAAAACATACACGGCAGGTCTTGCTCCCGTGGCTACACGGTGTCGCTGGTACAACACAGCACCTGGTGTTTGGCTTCAGGAACTTCAATTCTTTCTGTAAAGGTCAGAGAGCATCACCCCCAAAGGATGCCTGGTACTTGTCATCGTAAGACTACAGCACATACATGTCCACTTAAAGTGGTGGTGGAGAATATTTGTAAGTTTTACGCACAATATTCCTGAAGGATGCCAGCACACGGGATTTCTCCTCTGTGAACAAAGTACCTTTGGAAGCCTTAAAACACCGTCACATCCTTTTTATACCTTTCTGAAACAGAGCGGAATTATTTTTGCACCATCTACTCAAATAACAAGTCCCAAACGGGAAACTTATTCCGAACAATCTATTATTGTGATTGGTGCTTTTCTTTCCGACAAAGTTTGCACAAGGAAAAATACCTACGGCTTTGTGGAAAGCACATTTTATCTTTAACCTCAGAAACATGTGCCGTGCTTGATTCTGCTGCTGCTAAATATAGCATATTAAAACAATTTAGTCTGAGCCTCAAATATTTAACTGGATTATGTTACACATGCAACACCTTAGCTAAAATCAAGTCCAAGACCAGCAAGCGGTGGGCATTTGGTTGTAATTATTTACATTTTTACTACATTGGCAGTTGCTTTATACAGGGATACTTTATTAAAAAAAAAGCAAACTACTTAAGCTCAGTGTGTTCCAAGCTTAAAAGTAACCTGTTACAATAAAACGCACTGCTGATAATCTAACAATTGCTTCAAGAATTTCTGATACTTGAAGTACTACAGACCAATCTAAAACACTACCCTCTTCACATCAAGCTTCCTAAGCTCTAGCAGCACTGAGTTTCAGTAATCTAACACAAATAGGACTTTAAGAATTTCAGCACTTCTGAAAAATAATTTTCAAAGAAGCAAGAAAGAAAACAAAACCTTATAAAAATGGATGAACATTTGCCACATGCTCGTCCTAGGTATGTATCATAAGTTTTTTCAAAAGCCCTTAACTCTGGTCACTGATGTCACTGCTGAAAACATCACTCACGCTGAAGAATCTGAGGAAGGTAAATCATCACAACAGGGGGAAAAAGCTACCTATTAATTCCTCATTCATATATGAGGGAAGTATACCAGTACCAGTGCCGTTACAGGCTTCAGTGCACTGGTTTAAAATGGACGTCCAACTGACCAGCAAACGCTGTTCTCTCTTTACTGATTTCACTCTGCAGTGGAGAGTTCTTAAATTTCTCTCAAGGATCTTTATCAAGAAGAAAAAAAAAAAAGAAAATGCTCCACTTATCTGCCTGACACTGAAGTAAAGAATACACACATACCCCCACAGGCCTATTTTGGTCTAGATTAAAAAGGCTTCCCTCCTACTTATTAAGGAAATATTCCACGCTGATACCAAAAGCGATACAGGAGAGGGCAAGAGGGGGGGTAGAGAGGAAGGGCGGAGTGGATTCTGGGGGGAAGGTGACAAGCATGTCTCCCTTTTGTAAGTAAGCTATCTTTCTTCTATTTTTAATTAAAGCATGTTTTCTACTCCTCGTGTCCTATGTTTACAACACTGTGGCACTATATCTGTGTATCTCTGGTGCTTTCCTTGGGTGGGGAGAGTCTAAAGGTTATGCTGGCTGAAGGGATTCAAAATGCTTGAAAGCTGCAACGCTGCAACTGGCTATCCTATCTGAAAGCCTTAAAATCCACCTGGTGGAAAAACAGAAATGCACACACATCATTAGGAGAGCGAAGTTTTCTGAAATTTAATAGCGAGCAATCTCTGAAGGTGAAAGGAAGGAGGACAGGAATTGACAACTGTTCAAACCGAGCAGAGAAGGGAAAGAATCGAGAAGACGAGGATGAGTAGAAGGGAGCGATGAGGAGGAAAAGAAGTAGAGAGAAATAACAGAAAAGGGTGGAGGGGGAGGCAATAGGAATGGAAGAAGGGAAGGAGCTAGAGGAGTAGGGGGACGAAGGGAATGAGGAAGGGAGAGGAGCAGGGAAGCTCCCTTCCTGCCTTCCTCCTTCCCCGGAGAGCCGTGACCAGCTGGCAGCCTCGTACAGCAGGCTCAGACCCTCCCATCGCTCAGGCCTTCATCACCTGTCTGGGACCAGGCGCTGCGCTCCCTGCCCTTCCCGCCTCCCCTCCCTCTCTCTCTGGCGCGGCGGGCCCGGGGGGGAGGTGAGGAAGAGGAGGGGGGCCGGGGCGCGGGGTGAGGAAGAGGAGGGGGCCGGCTGCCCTCNCCCTTCCCTCCCTCCCGCCCGCCGCCGCGGCTCCGCGCGCGCCCGCCGGGGCCAGCTGCGCGTGCGCGGGGAAGCGCCTCTTCCTGCCGCCGCTGGATTCCCTGGGAGGAAGCCGGAGAGAGGGCGCGCGTGCCCGCGGAGGGAGATGCGCGCGCACGCGCGCCGCCGCGCCGGTTGCCACCCCTCTAGCCCGTCACCTCCAGCGGGAGCCTCGCTTGAGCCCCGGTGGCCGCACGCGGGCAGCGTCTGGAGCTGCGGGGACGCGGGTTCGAGTCGCGGCTCCGGCAGCGGCGGCGGCGGCGCAGGGGGGAAATGGCGGGGGGCTGGGCTGGAACCAAAGGGTGACGGAATGCCGCCGTGGGACAGCCCCGTACCGTCGCTTATCTGCTGCCGCGCTGCCCGTGACTTCTCACGGGGTTGGCAGGTTTAGCCAGTGTAACCCAAGCACTCGCTCGGGGTTCTCATCATTAGGAAAGTGAGGACTGGCCGCGGATCCCGCCTTGTGGGGACAAGGGTAGGACGTCACTTCACAAACGGTACCGGCCGCCTCAGGACCAGCCAGCTCGGCGATTCCAGAGTCAGATTAAGCAACGCAGTCTAACGCACAGGGTTCAACATTAGCCCCACGTGCCATCATCTCGCGGGTGGCCAGTAGGAGGTGACACGCGGGGGATCATCGTTGTAGCAGAGCCTGTACTGCCAGCTCGAGGGGTGATGGTTTGCACAGAAACAGTCCGTTTGGTTGGGAGAGGCCTCTAAGATCATCATGTCCAACCACTGGCCCTGCCGTGCCAGGTCATCACTAAATCATGTCCCTCAGCACCACATCTATACATCTGACCACATACCTCCAGGGATGGCGACTCCACCATCTCCCTTGGGCAGCTTGGGACGATGTCTGATAACCCTTTGGGTGAAAAAATGCTTTGTAATATCAATATTAGGGAGGGAGATTCAAACTAGATACAAGGAAGGAGTTTTTTATGCTGAGGGTGTTAAGACCCTGGCACAAGATGCCCAGAGAACTGGTAGATGCCCCATCCCTGGAAAAATTCCTGGTCAGGCTGGACAGGGCTCTGAGCAACCTGCTCTAGTTAAAGATGTTCTTACTGTCTGCAGAGGGGTTGAACTAGATGACCTATGAAATTCCCTTCCAAACCAGTCTATGATTCTATGAAGTCCCCATTCCACTCTCAGAGGCCTCCTGGGCTGTCGTTAGGGCCCATGAAACACTCACACAGTGATGGTGTGGTGGAAAAGCCAACACTCCAGAGGCAGCGGTGGCTGAGGGATAAGACTGCCAAAAACTCTAGTAAGTAGGTGCTAATCTATTCTACCCACTGCAGCGTGTGGGGCATCTACGGGCATCACGCGCACACACCTTATTTGTGCATACCCAGAAATGCATATCCTATGCATCATTTATTACTGCAGATCATTTTCATGTATACATAAAAAGGAACAAATTAATATTTCACTAGCAACCTTATTCCTGGCACAGTCCAAGTTTTGAGTGTTTTACTTGTAACCAAAATATTTAATAAATAACAATATTGTTCGTTCTGTGCAATTTCACATATTGCTTGCACGTCTCAAAGCTTTACGTCTGAAAATCAGGAAATTGAAAGATGTAAAAATTCTGATCCTTTCTAAGGACACATTGCTTGTAAACTTAATTTTTTGAAAGGATTCTATCTAGCTGCACATTTTTGTGTTAAATTTGAGTAAACTGCCATGTGTGGACACTGCCTTGGAGGAGAGCATTTCTAGAAATGCTCACCTTAGTTAGGTCCACACTGAAGAGATGTACAACTCTTTGACACTTTCAGCATCTGCTCAGGAGTTCTTGTGGTCACATCCTAGTTCTAAAGAAGAAAAGAAACCCAAAAAAATCAAGTTGAACAAGCCTAAACTCAGAACTTACTTTTAATTGCCTGAATTTCTTGTATTATTTTTTGTTCAAAACACATACCTCAGGGTATTGAAGTTCCATTTCACAGCACCAAAATCAAAATCTTGTATTCATATGAAACAAAATCTGTGCAAATTACTTAACAAAACAGAAATTTAAAGGAGTGAGATCTGTCTACTTCTGAAGTTCAGCATAGGTATTAATTACCTTGAGCAATTAATATTAATGATTTTTTATAAAAGTGCTTCATATAGAAGACGTCTCATGTAGAAATTGGTTGTATCACTTACTTTGATCCTGATCTGAGTCAAAAAACCCATCAGCGAAGCCTGTAGGCTTACACAGGTATAGATGTTAAAAACCTGTAATGAAGCAGGACGTGAGCTTGGCAATAGTGGGATGCTTTTACCAGCGAGCTGAAACCTGAAGGACAGCACGCAGGACAGCAAGGAGTGCTTCAGTTACAACCAGACAGCAACACCATGAGCTACAAGGAGGGCAGAGCTGCGCTTTTCACAAGTGTCATCGTGGGTTGATGCTGGGCTGGCTGACTAATGACAGACATTCTCTAGTTGTCCTCTCCAAAAGGGGAAGAGAAAGGGAACAAGAGAGAGAGACTTACAGAGAGTACAACAGTTTTGGTGAAAACTGATATAATGAAATGTATACAAAACCAGTACCGATCACCGCTGATGCTGGGAGGTCTCAGACTGGATTTAGTGGCAGATAGGAACCAGATGCAGGAGCTGGGTTCTGGAAAGCATGGTTTGGGATCAAAGGCAGAACAGTCTTTAGACACCGGCCCCTAAAGAAGAGAGGTGAAGAGGTCAAGAGAGAAGAGGCCAAAGAGGGCTGACCCTTGTGTTCCCTCAGCTTTATACCAAATATGACAGACATGGGATGGAATTCCCTGTTGTTTAGGGTCACCTGTCCTATCCAATTCTCCCCACAGGTGCAGCCTCACACTTACTGCACCCTCAATGTGGGATGCAAGATTTAGCTGTGACCTTGGTCTTCACAGGAGCAGATCTGTGCAAGAGCCTTCTTGGTAGTAACTGTAAACATCCAGCACTATCAGTCATAGAAGCAGACACTGAACAAATGTGCCTTGAACTTCAGAAAGTGCAGTTAGTAAGAAGAGACTGAGCTGAAAAGTAATTAGTTCTGTCCTAACTCATACCAAGACAGCAAGCATTGCACAGCACTCAGATGAAAGGCAGCAGGCACAAAGCAGCTTCCTGTGATATTAGTCCCCAGCAGACAAACCACTGGCTCCAAAACCAGTCCTTGGTGAAAGAAGAGCAGGTCTCCAGGCAGAATTAGATCAGCTAGTTCTTCTTCCTTGGACTCTAAATATTCCCCTAAAATTTAATATAACAGAGGAAGACTGTAAAGTCAGAAATTGATTTTCATACAGACTTCCTCACTTCAGATCACTGCAATTACAGGAAACTGATGTGCAGAAGCTCCGTTTGCTTGTTGCTTTCCAGGAAGCATGCGAAGTTCTGGCAGGCTACAGTAGGCAGCTTGCTCTGACTTTGCAGAGCTTAATAAACCCCTGGATTTTGGATAAAGCTACAAAAAGCCAAGAGCTACGGCCAGTGGAGCAGCAAGCAGGGCCATGAGCCGGTGTAAGATGGTGTTTTTCCTAGATTCCACGACGTGTCCGTTTGCAGTTTAGTGTTAACTACTGGGTAGCAACATTACACCTGGCTCATTTCAGATCCACATTAAGAAGACATGCAAGCTTTGTAAAGTTGCAAAGAGAAAGAGCTGAGACATTTGCAAATCCATGAGATCCAACAGTAGACATACAGGTAGACTAATGCACTTATGAAAGCGTAGTAATTAGAGCTATAAGGCTACCTGAAGATTTTGTGTCACTAATGAAGAAGTAAGAAAAGTGAAGACAACTCAAAGTATTTTATAAGGAAAAAAAATTTGTTGAAATAGTTCAGAAACATCTGTGAATGTTTTTCAGAAGAAATCTTTCAAAAAGTCTAATCCAAGGCTGAGAAGAGTGCAGGGAGCACTGCAACTTAGAAATAGTGAAAAAATAAAGTATAATCATGAAATTTGATTAATAATTCAGCTAGGTTAGTATTTTGTTCATTGTACTGACAGATGTTTCAGAGAAATGTTAAGGTGCAGCTTGAGAAACTTAGAAGGTCGTTAATAATGTGCAACATTTGATATTTAGAGTGACAGTTGTTATTTGAGCCTTTTCTCTGTAGCAGACTTCACAGAATTACAGAACACTGGGGATTGGAAGGGACCTTGAAAGATCATCTAGTCCAGTCCCCCTGCCAGAGCAGGACCACCTAGACCAAGTCACACAGGAACACATCCAGGTGGGTTTTAAATTACTCCAGAGAAGGAGACTCCACAACCTCCCTGGGCAGCCTGTTCCAGTGCTCTGCCACTCTCACTGTGAAGAAGTTCCTTTTCATATTGATGTGGAACCTTCTATGTTCCAGCTCACACCCATTGCCCCTTGTCCTATTATTAGATGCCACTGAGATGACCCTGGCTCCATCCTCCTGACACCTACCCTTCACATATTTATAAACATTAATGGGGTCACCCCTCAGTCTGCTTTTCTACAAGCTAAAGAGACCCCAGCCTTCCCTCATAAGGGAGGTGTTCTACTCCTTCATCATCTCCGTGACACCCTCATATTTCTATAAACATTATAAGCACCTTGTAGACTTCTAGAAACCTATGCAAGCTGAGCAAAGAGTGGACACTTTGCTTGTCTTTCCTTTTCGACTGGGAAATAGAAAACATCAGCGTCAACAATCCATCATTTCCCAGCCTCTTTCTTTCATCAAGCAGGGTCAAGTGAGAGAAAAGTTTGTATCTCACTTTCTGGAACTGGAGGATTTCAAACCACAGGTGAGGTCAGCAACGCAGGCACCTCTTGCAGGTACAGCATTTTCTTAATTGCCTTCGGTCTTCCATCGTTGCTTTCATTACACCACTTGGAAGTGCAAAGCAGGCAAAGCTGAACCAAAAATCAATGTGCTGTTGGTGATTGTAGAACAAGAAATCTGCCCAGATTACTCCACCGCACGCTGCCTTTCAGACCTCTTCCCCAGCATCCCTCATTAAACAGCAGAACTGCCAGGTCTGTCTCACTTCAAGAAAAAGGCGCTGTTTTGCATAAAGTTTAAGAATTAATGTTACAGCATCTTCTCTGTGAGAAAAATCTTCACATGCTTTCAGACTGTTCTGCTGTTTGTACTCATGTTAATTCATCGAGCTGCGTGTAAAACACTTGTATACGGGAAGAGAGGGCAAGACAGAAGCGTAAAGAGTTTACACAGTCATCTCCAATTATTAAAGAAAAACCTGTTTGGCTTCTAATAGGAATCATTTAGAGAAATGAATTCATTTACTGAGGGGCCCACATCACTGCATATTTCCATGGTGTTGAGGCACAAACTCACTGGCATTGAACGCTGAATAAACCAGATACCAGGTAGAATATTACCCCTTTCTTGACCATTTTCCTACTCTCCACCCTTGTTTGGTGTTTTGGGAGTTTGGGTTTTGGGGTTGTCTCATTTTTTAAGCAAATCTTTTATTAATTTTTTCCATGTAATACTAGACTGATTGCTATTTTTTATGCATTTGGATGATGTACCATTTCAAAAGTTATATCAGGAGCATAAGCAGTGGCTGCATTAAACGCAGCTCTGTAACAATCAAGTTTTTCCCCTGCAGTACTCTTTCTTCCCAAGGTTCTTCACATAAACACAAAAAGTATTAATAAATAATCAATTAGCCATAGATCACTGTTTGGGTTTCCAGGAGTCAATTATTTGGGGGATAAATTATGGAAGATTTTCTTCCCTTAAATTTTTATTGACATTTTGTGCAGCAGGATGCTGTTTTAGCTATTGAAACCTGAAACGTAAATAAATATTTGAATATGTCAGTGCTCTGCCTTATACAAGTTGGCAACATGGGTTCCTAAAATCATGATTTTGTTTAACGAGTCTTGTGTCAAGAGTATTATATATACTCACAAAATTATGTACTTTTTTCTCCTTCATGGCTTCACTATGGTTTGATTAAGTGTGAATGACAGAACCATTATTCTTCCCACATCTGTAAGAAAGTCAGGTAGCATCCTAAGAGGCTTTTGTTGGGTTTTTTTCTTTAGTTATTTTTTTCTCCCTGCAAAATCCATGATTGTAGCTGATATTGCCTATTAGTGGGCAAACCACAGGAAAGGGGACTGAGCCTGGTCACTCTATCTAGCACTGCTTAACAGGGAATTTTTGTTGTCTTCTTATAGATGCCAACACATCACCTTCATATCATCCTAACCACCCCGTGGACTAGCGTGATGCTACATAACCGTATTTCTGTGCACTGCTGGAAAAATATTCGTTTCACAAGGGTAAAATATAAAAGCAGTTTTGAAGGGGCTTTGAATAGAGCATATTGTGAAATAAAGCTCTTTCTTCCATCCCCCTGTACGCCTAAGCGAGGCACCACATAATACACTGGTGTCAGAGCAGTTAGCTGAGATGTGCCACACAAAAGAAGTTGTCCCGTGATTTCAGTTGAAGCAAAACAGCGATACCACACTCCAGCGCAGGAATGACAGCTACCAGACTCACGTAATCAGCACTCTGTGCCATGACTCCTTGCCTTTTTCTAAGCTGTGCTACGTTCCTCTCTGCCCATATGGAGCCCGTGACTCCTAGAGACAGGAAAATCCCAGAGAATCCAACAGAGCATGGCAGAGAGACAGCACGCAAAGACGTTGAGTCTGGTTCTACATCTAAAAAGTAACTGGAAAAAGTGTAGCCAAACTCCTTATATATTTCAGTTTTAAAAAAGAAACTTAAAAACCCCTTTCAGGATAAATTTAGCACTTCATATATATGAAACCTACAAAAGCTATTGCCTAGCTCAATACGACGAAGGAAATAGCTGATTGCTTCACTTTGGTTCTTTGCTTACCAGAGGCCTGTTTTAACTCCTTCTCCAAACCAGCCCAACCTCAATGAGACCTGGGTAGAACACTGAGCCACCCACAGCACCCTGCATCCTTCGCTGGAAACTTGCAAGGATGCTCACAGCATCCTCCCCAGCTGACAGATCTTTCTGCTGTGACCCACCCAAGGTCTGGACTCCAGTTCCCACGCACTTACTGATGACACCTCATCTCAGTGCAGGCACCAGTTCAGTGGAGGGAGAGGAGGATAGATTTTTACAAACAACGCCTCTCCTGTTGCCGGTTGGCTTGTTGAAATCAGCGAGCGAAGCGCTGGGAGCTGCTGAGTAGAGATTACACTTATCACAGGTGAACGAGAAGAGGGCTGCGAGGAGAAGATACCAAAAAAGACTCCTAGGGACAAGGTCATAAAGAAAGTGTCCTTTGCTATCATCACATCTCCCCATGTGCTGTCAGACAATGCCCACTTTTCTCTTTAGGGACACAGAGGCTGTAAGGGTAAGGGAAGGAGAGAGGGATGGGAGTAAGATGATTGTCTTGACTGCTTTCTGCTCAGTAATTAGTATTGATATGTTTCTGTTTCACATGCCTCAGGGATAACAGAGCTTTAGGAAATGGGTGGATTTCAGCTGCCTGTTTGCTTTACAGCTATAATTGAGAATTGCTTTTTTTCAAGAAGGGGGAAGAAAAGGTGCTAAGTGCGCCTCAGCAGAGGTGATGGAAAATATTGTGACACTAGTCAAGATGATTGCAAACACGGTGAGGCTGAAATGTGCTCAGTTGCCCTAAGTAAGTATGAATAATACATCGTTTCATTTGACTACAATATTGCTGGTCAAATTCCAAACATACCAAGGTGATTTCAATAGGCAAGTGATTGTAGTATCAGATACCAGCAGCTTCGGTGTTACAAGAAAAATAAGCTGAAACGCAAAGTTTCTAAAGAAACAGTACTAAGCATTGTGTTTCGAAGCAGTCTTCCTTACAGGGCAAGCTCCTTCCCTTCCCTAGTCAGAGACAGCAGGTTTTCAATGCCAAGAAGAGCAGCTTCCTCCAAAGGACAAATGTCTGAGGAGATTCCAAGGCAACAAATTCCAGGGAAAGGAGCAGGGGGAATGTTCCTTTTACCAACAGATTACCATTAGAAAGCAATCACCATTGATGATATTGATTTGTATTATTGAACATGTCCTCTTATAGATATCTTACTTGGAAATGGTCTTCAGTAGCAAATCTAGTGCAAATGCAGCATGTTCACCAACTACCAAGAAGCTGTAGACTGCAATACTTTCAAGCTGTATTATAATCATAGGGCTGTACCTCCCCATGTCCTCCTTCCCTTGAGAGAAAGAAGCATGCTAGGAAGGACTGACACATCTTGCCTTAAAGTTGAAGAGGCTAAATACATTTTCATTTTGTATAGGCATCTAAATCCTGGGCAAAGGCAAACAAATACAGCTACAAAACACCTCTGTGACTCTGAAATGGGTTCTGTATGCCTCTGCCAAGTACTTTACATCTAAATCACACATATGCATGAAACTATTCAGTTGAACAAACATGTCTTAAAATGTGTTGCCAAACAAAAGCCCAGGTTATTATGCACCTACAGTAAACAGGGGAAAGTTCCTTTGTTGTCATTGTAAGATGAGTTAATGGATTTGTATGAACACATTTAAATGCAAATCTAATTTTATTAGTGCAATGGAATTTTTGATACTGTGTGGTACACCTGTCTTTTTTAAGGTAATTTCTACCATGAAGTATAATAGCCCAAACGTGGAGAGAAAACAGCAAAACAATGGGAACTTTAAATCCTTGGGATGGCAGATACGTTTTGGAGTCCTGGATGACAGCAAAGAAATGCAGCTATGGAATACATCCTCTAGAAACATCCCCTATTGTTCCTGCACATGTGTTCTATTTTTCCACCAAAAGTGTATGTGGCTCTCTAGCCTGTGTGACGAATGCAGAACAGCCATGTTTTCATAATAGATGCTAATTGCCTTGAACAGATCTGCAATTCCCTCCTTTTGCCCAGTGCTATGAATTCAGGATAACAGGCCTATTCTTCCCATTCTCTATATATAGACTTCACAGACTGCAGTCAAGAGAACTGCTCTACTGGCTAGGAACAAATTGCATTGATGGACACTTATGGGAACTGTCCCAATAACGAATAACATCGACATTTTTCTCGTTTGGAGTCTAGTGTCATTCTTTGCTGGTTTTTCAGGTGTGGTTTTTTCCTTGGTGATTTTCTTAGTTCTCATTCCTCAGTAATATTGACAGAGTCTATTCTGACTGCATTATTTAGAACCAAAAATTATACAGATTGGTAAAGCTGTAAGAAGTCATAGGATAAATTTTTAATTTAGCATAATGGCAGAATTTCCACTGAGTATCCAAAAGCAACAATTTACCTGATTGGCTGTTGTGGCAGAGTACCCTGTGTAGCTGTGATGGGCTGACAAAACAAAGCCTACAAAGAGCCAGAAGACGTTGCTTTCAGGTACTTCTTTCATATTTAAATCTTAAAATACTTCTCCTGTTATAAGAGCGACATGTTTACCTAGTGAATATGACAATCAGCGCTTCCACTGATCTTTTTCTCCTTACGTTCCTGCCTTCCCAGTTCCACACACGTGCGCGCACACTCTCACGAGTACCACGTCAAATGGTACAGCAACTGGCTGAAAGGCTCTGCTAGAAGTGTTTTGTTCCTAAACAGCTGCTCTCCTCCTTTAGCGTTATTCATGAGCCTGCCAACTTCTTCCTCTTCTGACAGTGAATCTGTTGTGCACATGAAAGAGGTGTGGCATTCCTCTCTATCTTTGAATAGATGAATAAGAGAAAATACGGTGTTTATTAAACAGTAGCTGTCATTATTACCATTTTGTTATCTTATAATCTCATCCTTCCTTACACAGTTCCATCTTAATAAGACTGAGAGGAAAACAGAAAATAATCTTGTCAAGTGATAGACGTATTTATGAAAGATAAACCTTGTTACATCAAACAACTAATGTGGCACCAAATTACTTTTGTAATTAGTGGAATTTTTCTTTTTAGTAAAACAGAAAATTAAACACATTTCTGTTGTTCTGGGTACTGAGGTAAATCAAGCATTTGAGCTGTAGTCATAATTTTCATATAGATTTGTCTATGTAAATAATTTACATTAGGAAAGCTAATATCTTGTTAAATGGCAAAAAAATTTTAAAAATCAGTCCCTCTTCAACATCCTTGTGTCTGAAACTTTTTACACTCTAGCTATAAGCAAAAATAAGCACATTCCTCAGATTCCTGCTCACAAAAGTCATCTCTGCTCCTAGGAAGCTCCTTGGGCTTCTCTTGTGCCTGGCAAACAAATCAGACTTCTTTAACAAAGGGTAAAATCTCACAGGAAGCAGGTTTCATGATCAAAAAACATAAATACTGTAAAAAACTCATACAAATATATGGAAGGGGTTTCAAAAACTGCTAAATGTAATTTAATACAGTCCAGAAGTCAAGTAATTAATATTTTATAGAAATGTCTGTATTTCGAGACACATTAATCACACACATTGCATTTTGGAAAGCTAAGCAGTTGGTTTTGCTCTTTGCCTTAAAAAAAGAGTGTTTCTTCTTACTTCTCCGAAAGCATCGCTTTAGCTTTGTCTGAAAAGCAGAAGTAATAGTTCATTCCTATTTCCAGTGAAATACTGTACCTGAAGGACCTGAAAACTTGAAGGGATAGCTAATGGCTGCCTCGTTTCAGAGGTTTGCCAGCGGCCAGGCAGGTCATTTTTCCCAAAGAAACACCCCAGAGGAATCCATCCACGTCCTTAGTCTTCACTGGGTTTAGCTAAGTCTCCTGTTTATTCCCTGGGATGTTTGCCAATGACTCCACTGGGATCCAAATGTATCCCATCATGCATATATGGGATTCATTAATATAATGAGATGCAAGCAGTGAGTGGCAAATAACCCCCAGCATTGCTGAGCCAAACCTCCGTCAAGAACACAGACACAAGAACTCTTGCCCAGGTAGTTAGATGGTCTCCCCACCTTACACTGGGATGCACAGCCCACTGTGGTTGAACAACATTAAAATTATCAACGCTTCTGTCAGCTGTCAAAACCCCCCTTTCCCCCCCACCAGGAGAGGTAACCAGATTCTCTGGCATTTGCCACACCTTTGTAGGTCGCATGGATTGCTGACGTCTGCCTCAGGCTTTTAAAACCTCTTTGAGGAGCTCTCTGCAGGAGTTACAGTTGCTGGTCACGGTACAGAAGCGTGTGTTAGCTTTGCCGTTAAATTGCCATGTGGAATCAACAAATTGCTTAGGGGCAGATTTGAAAAATACCAACGCATTAAACACATCTCAGTCACTCTGGGCATTTGGAGATAAAAAGCGTATGAGCTGTGTTCATTTTGGCCTGGATTTGCCTCTGTAAATCATTTGCATTCCAGAAGCTGCAGTGATGCTAGGACACGAAGCAGGACGCAAGCGCATCCAGAAAAACCCTATCAACCTACTGTCAGATCACTCTGTGTTGTGTTACCAGGGCAAACCCTGAGGAGCAAGGAGCTGGACTCCAGCGCCAGTGCTGTAGGCTACTTCAGTCCTTTGGGTTTTGTCTATTGATGGTCTACTGTGGGATGGCAGGAAGACCACGTTTCAGGATCTTCCCTTACAGCTGGATTCCTAATCATGATGTCAGGCTCTTCTGTACTCTTTTAGTAGTCATGACTTTCACAGCATCACAGTATTACCAAGGTCAGAAGAGACCTCATAGATCATCCTTCCTCCCTATCGGGTGGTGCAGCTCCAATAAAAAAACTCCAGTGGAAACACTTGCCTGTTGCCTGTGGCTTGGATTTCTCAGTGGAAACACAAGACATGAATTTGAATACTCTTCATCTAAAGAGAAAAGGTGAAGACAGCACTGAACATACACACTGCTGTGTTTTCCTACATGAATTTCCACTGTGCTCACCTCTTTGAATTAGGAGGTGTAGTTGCATGTCCTCTAAGGAAGCTTCTCTAGGCTCCTTTACATCACTCGCCATTCTCCAGATCACCTGTTGAATGCATAAGCTTGTGCATCTAGTCTGGGTTTGGGTCCCATTCTTATCACTTTAAACTCTCTGACACCTAATTTATAGGTGCTTTTGCCTTTTACTGTAAGCAATACTAAACTTTTAGGGCTCAGATTTTCAGCTCACAAATTACAGTGCCATATCAGGGTGGTGTTAGGCTTCTTTAATTTCAGATCTGTAAAAAGCCCAGAAAGAGTCAGAAAAATGCAGAGTAGTACTTCTGCCAACATTATTTTTTTTTTTTAAGATAATAAGCCTGAACATTCCTGTACATCCTGCATTATCTTTCTCCACGTTGGTAACTCTTTCAAGCCAAGTTTGTCATGTGTAAAGGCAACCAGGAATTCCAGTGATTACAGGGTCAGAGCCTCTCCCCAGGTAATGGGTAAGAGAAGATGACAGTAAGAAATAACATCCATCATCATTTCCCCATGCTTTTATTTTTCTGGCATGCACTCAAATTCCAGGTAGGCACTTAATGAGCAGATGGGTAGGCAACGCGGCTTTACTAAGATATGCCTCAGATAGCAAATGACTGCAGCTTCCATTTGTACATTAAGTCTACAGTCAACAAGGTATAGAGCTTGGAGAAAAGGAGACTGAGGGGTGACCCCATTAATGTTTATAAATGTGTGGAAGGTGGGTGTCAGGAGGATGGAGCCAGCCTCTTCTCCGTGTCATCTAATGATAAGACAAGGGGCAACAGGTGTGAGCTGGAACATGGGAGGTTCCACATTAATACAAGAAGGAACTTCTTCACATTGGGGGTGACAGAGCACTGGAAGGGGCTGCCCAAGGGTGTTGTGGAGTCTCGTTCTCTGGAGACACTTAAAACTCGCCTGGATATGTTCTTGTGCAACGTGGTCTAGGTGGTCCTGCTGTGGGAGGGGGGGTTGGGCTACACTATCTTTCAAGGTCCCTTCCAATCCCTAATGTTCTGTGATTCTGTGACCCCTCTAAAATACAGAAAATTGTACTTCTGGTTCCATTTTCTGAAAAGGAAGGCATCTACCTTATCCTATTTAATTTCAGTTTGGGAGCTGCTGCTCTTGCCCTTTAACATGTTGGCAGAGTCAGCAGAAAGTGCCAAGTGTTACTGGAGAAAGTCAGCCCAAAGTGATGCAATGTGAAGGAACCTGCTTTTGCTGTAAATTAAACTCTCCATTTCCTGAAAATGAAACCAGTGGCTTCACTGGTCATAACACCGACCAAAATGCTCTGCTTGTCAAACCCAGGGTTTAGGACCAGGACCATTAAAATTCTTAGTGAGATCCATATATTACAGAGGAGTAATGACTTAATGCTGGAGTTTAAGTACTTCAACATGAGCTTGTGGGTGACCACACAAAACCATCACCATCTTAACATTTAGCCCATTTTGTCAAAAGTCTCTTCTCCCTTTAAAAGCTCAGACACCACCGTGGAGGAGTAAATAAAGCTGTGTTCCAGACTTCTCCAAACAAAATTTAAAGGCTTTTTTCCCCACAAATATTTCTTTAAAATGCTAATCAAATTTCTAGTGAGACTGCTTAAGACCTTCAAGGATCTCTGCTGAACAAAGAGAACCTACTTTTTTGAAAAAAAGAATTAACACATCAGGAAAGGAATTTCTATTCTTGTTTTATAATCACTTTCAAAAATTACACAAGCCTGTAAAACCACGTTCTGAAACCATCACCTCTCCACTAGTTTTTACCCAGTCCTTGACATTGACATAGTTTTCACAACTTTGTTTTCAAAAATAGAAATAGTGAACGTCTCAAAAGAGAAGGGGAAAAGAAACTGGCTCAAGCATAACCTGCTGAAGGCGGCAGCACAGAAGCACACGAACGGAAGAGAGCAAAACGCCTAACGGAAACCTTCCTTGAACTCTAAGTGGGACAACGTCCTTTTCTATGCAACCCAGCCCCACAACCAGCAAGGTAAACAGTGAGAAACCTTCCTTACTGGCTCCTGATTCCTAGAAGAAAGTGCCTATTCCTTTCGAGTGAGGACTTTTCAGCTGTGAAGTGGAAATTTGACCTTTTTTGCTCCTACTTACGGTTTTTATCCAAGAACTCTTAAAACCTCCCAGCAGTACATCACGCTCTGTGGCTGCTTCTAAGAGTGCTTCACCTGGGATGCAGGCAGCTGGGTATTTTTAAGTTCAAACATCTTTTTCTTGCAGCCCCTGAGGCCTGGCAGTAGGGCTCGGTTCGTGACCTCCTGTCACAGCAGTATTTGTCAGGTTGAATTCTTCAGTCTGCTAAGCCTGGATTAGAGGGGATCCAAAGGTGTGCAAACGACTAGGCTAAGGAGCCTCTCTGGCCTTGTTCCAGGCACCCCCTGGAAGGCAGAAACTGATGGCTTCCCCTTCCTCCAGAAGCTACCTGAGGTCAATGCAAGTCTCAACACAAGCTAGAATTCTTTCATAAGAGCAGAAAAGTGCAGAGCTTGCAATCAGCCACTGTTTGGTTGTGGAGTGAATGACACTCCTGGTTTGCTCTTCCTTCCCCAAACTCCTCTTGACAAGTCCCTGTGATGGGGACAGCGAGGAGAACCACAAAGCTGCCTTTGGGGCCTCTTGGGATCCTTTTATGCGAAGGTACCCTCAACAGCACATTTAGAAATGCACTGAAGCTACTTTATGTTTTCAACATGTGCTGGGGGGCTGTCAGGAAGATGTGGAGATGGCATCCTTAAGGTCAACAGACATAAACCATTCTTTTCTGAGTGGGCACTTGCTTACCTGACAAGAGGCTGCTCAGGAAAAGGATCAAGGCTGGTGGCAGATAACATCAGAGTGCAGGTTCCAGTGCATTGCTTTAAGCCAGTCTTTGCACAGGCAGGGGATTACTGGCAGTTTTCCACTCTAGCCAGCCCGGCTTTGAGCAGGATGTTATTCCTGGAGGGGACCCCCAGACCTTATCTAACTAAACGATCCACAGATTCTTCCAATATAAATCAGTACGATAACATTGCTAGTCCTTCTGAACTCACGTGTGGGGATGAAAGTCTTAGCAACTCTACACGTCCTTTCAGAATTTGCTTTGTAAATCAGAAAGGAGCTGGAGGCTTGGGCAGAAGTTTGGAGTGCCTGTCTCACGCTGCACTTGGTACTTCTCCGGTGTATGTCAGAAACAGCATAAGAGTCGACTTGTTTATATTCTCCTTATATTTGCACCAGAGAAATTTGGATTGTAAAGGACTCCTTAGTCTAGTAGCCAGCAGAACAATGATTATAGGTTGCTGGCTTTTTGATTTCAGCAATCAATTCATTTGATGTGAAGCAGTATTTCAGAAGAACCAAGACAATTACAGATTTCAGTACAAGGTGGCAAATGCGTCTGAACAGAACGAAACAGATCAATAAGAATGCAGAAAATTTAAGAACAGACTGTACTCGTTTGTGGGGGGGGGACTTCTGTGAAAGGGTATTTCATTGTAATGCTTACTAAAGGTCTTTCAGAATTGCTTCAGTTTTTTCATTAAGACTTTTTGAATGAAGCTTCAAGCCTTTTCTCTAGCATGTCTAATGAGAAATTGGAAAACATTCTAGACAAAAGCTCAAAGGAGATTTTCTTTCAACACATTCATTTGTTTTTTCAGGAAAGGCATCATGAATTACCCCAACATTTCCTCACTTTTGCTGTCTCTCTGAAAATACAAGCCAATGCATATTTTCCAAACGCGAGCTTCGCCGAAATTTCACGCAGACTTCCTAGAACACTTGTGGGGTTCTGGATGGATGATTATCCTGCCTGTATTAAATAAATAGTCAAGAAAAGCTCCACCACTTGCCTAGCTTAAATGGATGAAAATTTTCCAAACTAGATAATTGGGAGGAGAAACAGGTGCAGAGATTTAAACATAACAGTATTTACTCTTTAGAGCAGCTTAGCAAAGCACATGGAGTTTTCTATGCAGAAAAGATTCCACTGTTCTTAAAAAATATGCTCTCATTCAGTCGAAATTATGGTCTGTGCTGCAAAGGAGCTGAGACCAAGTGATGCTGTACTCTGTAGGTCTCAAGAAAACCATCACTCTGTCCAAAAAAGCTCAGCATCAAAGGACTGTCAGCAATCAGCCACTAGTGCTGAATCACTTGTAAAAGACTACAAGTGCTCCTCTGTTGATTTTTACATCCAAAATTAACTCTGTTAGAATCAAATCTCAGGCTTTCATTTCCAGAAAAGAAAAGGAACTCAGTGGTGACAGGGAATCACCTAGAAAAATAACAAGAACTGGTTCGTGACAGAGCACTGAATTAGCAGCAATAAATACTCTGAGCAGGCTAGTCCTGCAAAGGCTTGATGCTCCGTGCTTGCTGGAGATTCCACTTCATAGCAGCGTTATGGATTTTAACACTCTACCTTCACTTGTCCCTGCAAACATGAGTTAGCATTACACTGCACCACAGGACTTCACTCTACTTTACTGAAGAGATTTACATTCATTCAGCTCTGTTCATTATCATGGCAGGGTGATGTATACTTTTGAATATATTAATCACAGCTATAATGGGACGTAAAGGAAACAGAATATGTTCCTGCAACAATATATTGGAAATTTAATTTCAATTTAATGTGCTCTAAAAATTACATGAATTACAGATACAAAACATTTAATTACACTGATTACTCTGGCTGTGCCCTTTCTATCTCTGTTAACAGCCACAGATGCATATATCATTTACCAGGCGCAGCCCGGTGCTCCAGCCTTGTTCATCCCATGGTTTGGAAGGATCACCATGAGCTATTCCACAGGCATTTGTAATCTACAACCAGAAGTTTTATCCTATGCAAAGTTCAGTAAACTCCTCTGCCTCGCATGTCTCCTGTGACAACTAGCACTACAAATCAAGTGGACCTTCTCCTCTCCAGATATTCAGCACCTTTTCAGCACATACAGGTTGGGCACTCGTGTCCTGACAGCAGAGACATTGGTGATTTTGAGCTACCTGCCTGCCCTGCAGATGGTACCATCCTTGGGCTATGGCTCATACGGCCCTAACTAGCCTGTCAGGGTCCACACAGGGAGTTACCAGCAACACTGCCTTCCTAAAACTTCCTTATTCTCAGAAGATGTGCGTTTGTGAGAGAGCTCTTCACAAGGACCTTAACAGTACAGGAAGCTAGGAGACCGGTGGGTGGGACATGGCTCTCATCCAAACCTGGCACATAGCACTCTGTTGTCCCTTTGTCTGTGAGCACTTTCCCAGAAAGAGCAGCAGTCACCAGCTTGTCCTCCTGTCCCAGTGGGTGGCCGAGAGACTCCTTTTTCTTCCTGGAATTACTTGGTGTGGCGCAGAGCCATGCCCTGTTTCACTAGTGAGCTAACGACGAGGAGGTGAAGCAACCCGAGCGTGACCAGAGCTATGCACAAAAATTCCCCTGGGAGGAAGGATGCTCACTTGTGCTTCCGCAAAGCCGTGACGCAAGCCAAGGCCAGAAGAAGGGAGACAACATCTAGCTAGGGTGCGGAGGGCCCAATCATGGTCAGGTCATGCCGTGTAGTCATAACAGAATCCTGCCTGGTAATTGTTTGCCAGTCTGAATGGCGTGTTTGCATTCAGCAGTTGCATAGAACAAATTGAACTCACTGCTGCCATGGCAGCTAATCCAGGCTGGTATAGAAGGGAGAAAGAGGACTGTGTGTGTGGAAGTTATCTGCGTGGGAAGGTCTGTGTACCTCAGAAAAGAAGCGTCTTCTAGCACTGCAGTCAGAAATAGCAGGAACCTAGTGGAGCTGCCAGTCAGCCTTCCCTGCCTATCACTGCATCTCCCAGGAATGGAGCTCAGCTCCATCCATGAGCAGTCCAGACTTCCCCACTGTCCAGGAGAAAGGTGAATAGGGAAGGGGCAAGTTTTTCCTGAAAGGCTTTCTTGCTCCTTGAGGATGCTATGTCCTTTGCCTGATTAGAACTTACCCATCATCGTTAGATGACCCAATTCTAAGCAGAGCTGTCTTACCATGACCTCCACAGAATGTTACATATTGGAAGGGACCTCCAAAGATCATCTAAGTCCAATCCCCGCTGCTGGAGCTGGGTAAGCCTACAGTACTGTCTCAAAATGTCCTCCATGGGGCTCAAACCCATGACCCCAGGAATTCAGAGTCCTGTGCTCTGCCAACTGAGCCAACCAGGTGAGCACAACTCAGCTTCTCACCAAATGTTTAGTCAGTTCACGTGTTCTGGTTTTAGCTCCTAATGAAGGAGAGGGCAGGAGAAGCTACAGGTGTTCTGGCTTCTGTCTGCAAAGGTTAGCATCCCAGGTGCTGAGGGTTTGAATTGAAAGCACAACCCGTCCTCACTTTGTGGACAGCTCTGCCATGCTCTGAATATGGTCCCGTCAGGCAGCCTCCTTGCCAGAGATAGATGAATCCTCATCTCCATTTGTACTGATGAGCATCTGAATCTCCCCCAAGCCCAAGCTGCCCCTTGGTGTTTTGCTGCTTCTGTGGTGCCAAATATGTGGGACTAAATGGCCTTTGAGAATGTGGGCCTACACATGGTGAACATGTGCTAGGAGCCAGGGCATGGTGAGATTTAAGCTGTCAAGACTTAGCAGGCTGTCAAGAGAGCTGCACCCACTGAGTGTTACCCTGTTTGTAGAGAGCTCTGGGATGCAGGGGTGCGTGATGCGCAGATCCTCTGCCTGCACAATTCCATTAGAGAGGGACCCGAGGTCAGCTCCTGCATGCGTCAACACCAAGGCAAGGAAGGTATCAGTGGTGTAGGAACTGATTCCCAAACAGAATCCACAGTGCTCCAATCTGACAGAAGAGATGAACTCTAAAGAAGTTTAGTGCACTGTCATGGTAAAACTAAGTCTGACCACAAACTCCAGGTCAGGCTTGTCTGATTCTTACCATGTCCCTGCTGCCACCTGTTCAAACCACACACTAGGTCCTGGACGTGAGCTGGGAAGTGGGAAGCGATCCAGCCTGACATGGAAAAAGGACAGTTTGCACTCTGCTTCTTCCCTCTCAGTCCTATCAGGTGAATCATTTGTATTTGCCAGAAAGATCTGACAAAGGGAATGAAACGTTGGGATGAAGTGAAATAACAGAGCAACTCGTAGCAGAATGCTGTTCCATCACAGTCAGAGCTAGAAAATCCTTCAGAACAAGAGTGCTGTGTTTGAAGAGCCACATGCTAATCCCTTGTTTATATGATAGGCAGGGCTGTAGCAGAGCTCCAGATGAAGACAAACTTCTGGGCTGTGCACGTGGTGTATACACAAGCTATCAAGAAACATAACACCAAGAAAAGCATGATATTATGGAAAGCCAATCCATATAAATCTTTCATACCCTATCTATCCTCCCCAGGAGGAGCACGAAGGACAAGGGGTCTGCCTATCGTATCGCTGAGTTGAATATTCTTTTATATTTCTTTACCAGTGGACAGGTACTGAATTTATAAATGGAGTTTTGCTTTCCAGGCTTGAGGGTTCATCATATGCATGCAAGAGGTTTTCTGTGTGTGGTGTTTTCACTGCAGAGATACTGAAAACACACTGGTACCTCGTCTTACCAAAGTCAGCACTGAGATAAGAAAAAATACGGGACAAAACGGTGCTGTTTTCAAGTTGAGCATTATTTTGCACCAAGACCACGAAGGATTTAAACAAAGAGAGTAATTTTCTGGACATTCAGATACACTGACCAGGCTCTGCTGTATCACAGTCCTGTGACTAACACTTGCAGGGTGGGGGTTTTCCCCACAGATATTGCTATAATCAGGAAACACTTGTACAGCAAAGGCTAAGCAGTACGTTCTGCAGGAGAGCTGTGAAGAGCTGCCAACTGGCACAGTGAGTTCTGTGAGGTCATCTTGAAATTTCCTTTGTTGGGGCAAAAGACGTGAGAGAGGGGCAACAGAAGAGATGAGAGATCAGATAATAAAGGAAAGATGGGTGAGGGTTGCTGCAAGGATCCTCTCAGCAATTTTTCTGCATTCTAGGGAAACTGAAATGCAGAGGAGGAGTCGACCCGTTGAGCAGGACGTTGCAGAGACGAGGCGTTTGATTTCATTCTTCTAAGACAACAGGTTTGTCAAACGCAGTATTTGCTTTGCTTCCAACAGAAATCAGCTCCCATAAATGTCAGCAGTGAAGCAGCTTTGAGCTCACAGACACACTACTGGTACAGGACAGCCTTTTCTCTACCTCATGCTGTATTTTATCATTTTCTTCACTGTCACCAGTGGGGTTTGAATGTGTGATCAGCACAGGCTGCCTGATACTGAGTATTATCAATTTAAATGGGTCTCTCTGCTGCTATTTAAAAAATATCTGTCTAAACACTGACTATAAGACTCACAGAGCTCTAGATCCTTTCCCCAGGGAACCTTTTAGTATCCTTCCAATTAGTCAGTCAATTGGAGGTTCTTATAAACTTGGTGGTTTATTCTTCTCTGGGGATTTCCTTCTACACTCCTCATCCAAGACACTTCCAGAAGAGGAAGAAAGTTTCTTAATCGCCTCCTCCACGAGCACAGCATTTATGATGACTAATTTGCATCCCGTGCTATGAACGATACAGAAACAACTGTACAGTGATTTGCTTTTTTCTCTTCAAAACACTTGCTCTATTTTATTTCTAGTCAGCTGTCTCTTTGGGTAATACTCAAGACAAACATCAGCAGTAACAAGCTGCTCTCCCTGTCTTTCCCTGAGTATTTTTCTAGTGATGGCAAGAATTATGCATATTTCCAGTTACTTAATTCAATATAATTTTTTATTCTCTCTGCTGCATAAACACAGACCTTTTATTATTCATGCCAACACTTTTTGTTATTATACTTTTTCATTAGATTCTAATCCCCCCCATACCAAGTAGGCTGTCACTGTATTTACATTCCAAACTATATGTAAATTTACATGCAGAAGATAGACAGGATACGTATCCTAGAGACTTCAGATTATTCCATTCACATCAATTTTATGCCTCATTCTGGAGCAAAGGTCTAACAATGAAATCAGTAAGAGGTCCTTTAGCCAGATCACCTCCTTCTACTTACATGAATGTACATATTTGCACGATCTCACTTGAATGCAACCTGTTTACGTAGGATTAAATTCCTCGGTCGAAATACAGGTCTGTCAGGGACTGTCTGTATTTCTTCAGTCCCACATTAACCATTTTCTTGCATGGAAAGAAAACACAAGGTGCTGCCCTTTGTTTCTCTTACCCGTTCCACTGGCTCTCAAGGGTCACAGAGCAGTGGGCTTTGTCCTGCACGCAACCAGTGCCAAGAGTGAAGAACAGCCACGGAGCCCACTCTTTTGTGTCACACAAAGTCTGTACGGTCTGCCCCTCATCCAGGTTACAGTCACTCTGCCAACTCGATGCCATAGGCTGACTGGGACCAGTTTAGTACCTGAGCAGAAATCTGACTCATGCAAAGCAAGACCAAAGGAAAATACGATGTGAAGTGACAACTCAAATACTGTCAGACTGGTGAACTGAAAAAAGTCACTTTTCAGCCTAGTTTTTATATAAGGGACAGAGGGGAAATATATGGGACAGAGAGGCACCGAAAGCAGGGCTGTCATTTTTAGCATCTGGCTGCAGGTAGACTGAATGGCCTGAGACGTGAAGCTGCAGCCTGTGTGGAAGCAGGTAATTAGGTTCAGCTGCACGACACATGTACAGCACGTCTTCACCGCACAGCTCCACAACATCTCAGCCCCCAAAATGAAATCGTGTAGGTTCAAAACGACCAGGAGTGAAGCAGCAGAGTTTTAGGAAAGCTATGAAGTGGAAAACCAACAGAAATGTATTCACACAGCCATAAAATCAGAATCGTTCAGCTGAGGGTTTTGTTAAATAAACTGAGTCTGTTTAAAGCCAAATTCTCAGCTTTGGGCCAAGCTCGAGCTGACCTGCCTCTCACAGACAGACCCTAATAAATAAGCAGGTAACAGCATCTTCTAAGGTGAAATTTTCACAGTCCATTGCAACCTAGAGAGGGAACCAGTGAATTCCCATCCACTTACACAAACCATACATTTGCCTCATTCTAAGCCCTGTGAAACCTCTTGGAATGGAACAACAGCAAATAGGAACAAATGTCACGTACAAGTGCAGCTTCTTTCCACACGACGTCACCTGCACACAGGACTCACAGTGCAGGATGCTGATGTGTTTGGGGCACAGATTACACGGGCAAGCATTCCATCCTTAATAGACCCTTTTGGGTCTACATTCAAATCTTGGACAAAACACCTCAGTTTAGCAATAAAAGTCTGGTCATAGCCCTAGAGAAGGAAGTAAAGTTCAATTTAAAATGCAGACCTGGTAGAAAACAGTCTTGTAGGATGGTTTTACAAGGTCGGCTTTTTTGCCTTTCTCTAATTTTTGGTTACCCAGAAGAGTTCCTGCAGAAGCAAAGAGATGATAGCTGAAAGGAGTTCACAGTGACTTTCAAAAAGGGGAATCACAGAACATTAGAGATTGGAAGGGGAAAGACCATCCAGTCCAACCCCACCCCACCAGAGCAGGATCATCTAGAGCAAGTCACACAGGAACACATCCAGGCAAGTTTTAAACATCTCCAGAGAAGGAGACCCCACAACTCCCTTGGGCAGCCCCTTCCAGTGCTCTGTCACCCTCACTGTGAAGAAGTTCCTTCTCATAGGATGTGGAACCTCCTATGTTCCAGCTTACAACCATTGCCCCTTGTCCTATCACTGGATGACACTGAGAAGAGCCTGGATACGTCCTCCTGACACCCACCCTTCACATACTTATAAATATTAATGAGGTCACCCCTCAGTCTCTTCTCCAAACTAAAGCTCCAGCTCCCTCAGCCTTTCCTCATAAAGGAGATGTTCTACTCCATTCATCATCTTTGTGGCTCTGTGCTGGACTCCCTCCAGCAGCTCTGTGTCCTTCTTGAACTGAGGGGCCCAGAACTGGACACAATACTCCAGATGCGGTCTCACCAGGGCAGAGCAGAGGTGCAGGAGAACCTCTCTCAATCTGCTAACCACCCCTTTTCTTTTAAAACTAATAATTTTGGATCATGCAGCATTTTAGCATCTCATGTTCTTCTTCAGTACAGTCTTTACTCTGGAGAAAACATTCAGTGAATACTGAATATTTTAAAGATACTTCTAAAACAAAAGGAGAGTAACAGAAAAGATTCAACATAGGCTCCAGAGCTACAGGAAAAACAGGAAAATAAAATCCCCAGAAAAACCCAAACCAACCAAAAAAATTATTTATATTCATGTTTATAACCCATGAGTGGCAGAAAAAAAACCCCAAACTCTAATTACAGCCCTTCAAAGACTTGTCGGTAACTTTTCATCACAGAAGGTATGTTAGTCTGTGCACGCAGGCATCCTCACGTTCAGGAATCCCAGAATTTAGGTGGAACTTTTGAAGCATGTAGTGAAAATTCAGCCTTGGTCTAGCAAGTCTAGAGCTACAACTGGAAGACTCACTGAAATAAACTTCACTTGGGTTGACATTTCATCCGAACAACTTTCAATCGTTTATCGTGAGAACAATAATAAACGTAAGAAAAAAGACTTTGATGGTTAGAAACATTTCCTGTCTTCCACCTGGTTCAAGAGAAAATAGCATTGGAACAGTCCATGTCTTCTGGAACTCTTAGACAGCCTTACTCCTGGTCTTACTTGCAAGGGAAGAAGTGGGTTCCTTTATTAATACATTCCTTAGAAACGAGGCACCTAGACCTAAGCAGCTCAGCCCTTAAATCTGTGGTGAAATTGTTGTTTTTCTTCTATCATATCCCTCAGTTGGGAGGCCAGTGTTCCTGTGCCCCCAGCTTTCAGGAGGAACCGTGACGATGACGAAGGAGGAAAATAGGAAGAAAAGGGCAGGCTGTTAGGTCTTTCCCGAATGCCTACTCCAGTCCAGCCCTCCCATCTCACGTGGCGTTGGATTCTGATCTAGTGATGAATCAGTGAGTTTAAAGAAAATTCACAGTGACTTCAGTGACGGGCACGGAGAGGTCCTTTGGGTTGAAAATCAAGCCCACAGTGCGTCGTGTTGCTGGCTGAAGGAAAGGGAAATAATTGCTTGTGTGGAGCCAAGAGGTAGAAATGGGAATGGATTTGTTGGAAGCACCTTTTTATTAGAGCAAAAACTCCTTGACTTCCTGCCTCCCTCTGAAACTGAGGAGGAGAGATATGGGACAGAAATAGAAAAGAAAAGAAAACCTTTTAAGTGTCTTCTGTTTTATCTTTAATTGAACTGTGGAGTCTATTTTCTACTTTTCATTGTCTACGCATTTCACTAATAGAAGACTAGTGAATAATTTGAAGAATAATGGTCCAAAATTATTAAATTTAATTACTCAACAGCTCCCAGTGACATTTTAAATGCATAATTTTTATTATTTCTGAATAAACATAAGGACTAGGGGTTTTCTTCTTATTTAAGGCTTGCGTGTAGAAAGCGAACCGGAATACTTATGTTCTTTAAAAGAGTTGACGTGCAGACTCTACCAAAATAACAGAAGAAATCAATTAAAACCAAGCAGAATAAAGAAGTCACACGAGTTCTAATTTGCCTATGAGCTGCTGTGTCATCCAGTCTTCGCATTATGAAGCTTTGCTTGAAAATCTGATTATGAAAAGAGCTGTGATGAGTGCCATTCCCACCCGACTTCTGTGGTACCAAGCTTCATAGCTTTTCGTATGTCACCCAGCACTCCTTCTCTTGTTCACATTGCTCCCCAAAGCTGAAAATATGCTTTTGATTTCATTCTTCAGTTTTTGGATAGTACTGTGTGCTCTGAATCTAATTTTCAGTGAGGGGACGACGCGGCAATTATCAACAATTTATGCCCATTCTGTGCTATGAGAGCATCTTTAATTGTTGAAGTAGAAATAAAAACTTCCCAGCCTCATACAGAAGCACAAGTAAATTGGCTTTGGGTTTCTAAGCTGCAGAGATACAGGTTATAAAAAAATTATCAGCTTTGAGGTTCTAAGAAGAAACCGTAACAAAAGCATTGATATTGTTTTTATGGTTGGGAAAGTCCTCTCAACAATCTACACATTTGCCTAAGTTTAATAACTTCCAATTTATTCTTAAACTATTTCTTCGTTTGTCTTTACATTCCACTGGGTAGATCTGAGGACAGTGGAATAAGTTTTTCATATTCTGGGTTCACGACAGGGAGCAACTCTACCTCGCGCTGCAGCAGCTCGAGGAGCGCTGCATGCCCAAGCAGCGCCTTGTTGCAGCGCGTTGCTGCTCATCAGAAGTCCCCGGCTCTCAGCCCTGCTAACACGTTACCCTGGGGGAGACTGGAAAAAAACACACATGGAATACTGAAACGTTGCAGCAGCGTGTGGCCTAAGCCTTCTCCGAGCCATTCGTCACCCCTGAATAGCCCGAGCCTCTTAACTCCTTGACCTGAACTGACGCACGGCGCTGCTCCAAGCTGTTCAGAGGCTGTCACAGGCAGTCGCCGTTAGGTGTGGGTGACTTCCCTTCAGGAGAGTCACATCTGGGCGCCGGAGAACTCCACCTACCAAGTGCATCTACCTGTGCTGCAAGAGGAGTGGCAGTATCAGCCTCTGGCAGAGCAATCAGCATCTTCCTGAACAGGCATCAGAGATTATTCAGTTGGAGGAGGAGCACTGTGTGGGAGAAGGCATCTAACAGAAGCCGTCAGCTGAAGAAGTGGACACACACCTCTTTGACCTCTCCTCCAAGATGGCTCATCCAGTATCTCTGGATCTCCGTAGGTTTAGAGAGCCCCAGACTGAGAGAGACTCTGTTTCGAGCTCTCACTTGACCTACAGACTTTGTGCAGAGTTACAAGTTCACCCGTGTGGGAGGTGGGAATGAGCTGGGTTTCCCTTTTTTTCATGTGCAGGACCCCTGAAAAGGTTGTGCTGGTCTAATTAAGCAGATAAGTAATTATTTCTTAGGTCTAGCACTAATGTCTCATTAACTGACACTGAATTTTAGAAATGTAAGAGAATCAGAGCGGTAAAAGATACTTTCAGTTCCTATTGAAATTTTACTTAATCCTCCTTAAATTAGTCGTGTTTAAACGCTGACTTAAAGAGCAGAGGGTGAGGCCCCGGAACACACCCTTGTATCACGGCAAGGATTCGCAGCAAAAATCACAAGAATCCTTATTCCCTTTACCATCGCGCTCGTAACGCCTTATTTCCCTGCTTCAAAGGATTTCAATGCGGTGCATGGAAGGGGCCCTTCACTTCTACCGGAATCATGTTTAATAAATCCCCACGTTATTTTCACAGATTTTATTTAATGGGTTTTGGGGTTTTTCTCCCGGTTCCAGAGTCCTATTTTTACACGTACTGTGCACGCCGACATAAAACAGGAAAATAACAACTGACAGGCACTGTAGGATTGCAGTCATTATTTTAAAGTAAGGCTGATTTGTTCTACTGCTTCTTTCCCTGAGGCCAATAACTGGAGGCTAGTTATACTGCAATTCAACAAGCCAGAGGAAAAACACCTGTTGCTTATGATTAATCTCTACTAAAATGCGATGAATAATTCAACTTGAGTATTTTTTTAAAGCAGCATTGTTACCATGCCTTGCAGTTCTTTAGAAAGTGTCTGTAGCTAAAGAGACAGAGAGGAAGAGGGTCAAGTCAACCCAAAGCACTGGCTGTGTCCTATCAGGTCTGCTAGCCCAGTGCTCCCTTACACCCACCCGACACACAATTGCTTTCCCATGTCACTGGTAGAGCAGAGATACAATTTCATGATAATCACAGAACAGTTTGGGTTGGAAGGGACGTTTTAAAAGGTCATCTTGTCCAACTCCTCCTGCAGTGAGCAAGGACATGGTCACCTAGATGAGGCTGCACGTTGCCCTGTCCAACTTGACCTTGAGTGTTTTCATGGATAACGTTACGATGGTTTCTGCACGATGTTATTATAGACACAGATGTAAGCGAGCTGGAAAACCCCACCAGAGCAAGGTGAAGGGTTTGGGTGACAGTCATTCCAAGAAGCAATCCCAAAGTCAGAGCAAAGTGATTATGATGAATTCTGTGCTGTCTCGTGTTTCATCTGAAACAATTTCCCATTTCGCTCAAGTCAAGAGGTGAGTTCCTACTAGGTGCAGTAGAACTGTGATAGATGTACTGGCCAGGTCAGTGATTTAGCGTATTTTCCAATGATTCCTTTATTGCTAAAATTTCATGAAAGATGGGGAAGATTTGTGCATTGATGCATTTAGGCAGAACCCTCCTTGGACTACCAAAAGCTCAAAAGATTGTAAAGGACTATAATATACCAACCGATGAGTAGAAAATGATGAGTGGCAGGGGCACTGGACTAGATGATCTTTCAAGGTCCCTTCCAGTCCCTAATGTTCTGTCATTCTGTGATGAGCATCCTCCTTAAACGTGCACTAAGAATGCTCAGCAGCTTGCAGCACTGGGCTCTCATGAAATGGTAGGACATTCCTCACCAGCACACACAGATGCAGAGCTAACATGCATACTTATTTCTTCTCACACAGCTCTAATAATCCCAACTCCCACTCGTTTCAAGGTAAGGAAGCTGCACATTTTCAGTCTCAAGGAAAGACCTACAGTAAGAGAGGTAAAGGAGCTCCATCTGTTATCCATAATAAGCAGAGTTTTGCATCCAGCGACTCCCTGAGCACTGGCTAAGCCATCCAGACTCTGTCACGGCTCAGTTTTGACAAACATCCTTCTGAAGTTCAAACTGAGTTTCTACAAATATAAATCACCAAAATCTCCACTTCTTAAAGCTTATTCACTCGGAATATGACTTACAGGGACAAGTTATATTGTTCTTTCTGCAGCTTTACAAATGCACTGGAAAGACAATCGATAGTACCCATGACTCACAGAGGGAAATAACCCTTTTGTTCAGAGGCTGCCTACTGGCAGATCAAGACATGAATCCAGGAACATTTGCAGTGATTTTTAATATCCTTTCACAAACCAATCACTGAATTCATAGGCTCAGAGAGTGACCTGATCCTGATTACACCTGCATGAGAATACTTGTATTCAGTGGGTGCAGACACCTCCAGCATTGGGAGGGACATTTCTAAGCAGCATTAAAACCATATTTTATGGGACTCGTTTACTTCTGTAAATCAACATTTCTTCTCGACACTGTAGAGAAAAACTCTGGCTTTAAGATTTGGTAGAAAAGATGTTACCACAATTCTCAGGGTGGACCAGTAAGGAAGCTCGACTTCCCTCAACTTCTTTACCTTCTTTCCTGCAAAAGGCTCAGGGCTACTTAATTTGCAGCTGTCTGACAGTGCTCCTGAAGCATTGGAACAGGCTTTGCAATCCTAAGTAACTTTGCACCAGCTGCAGATGGCACCTCTGGAAACAGGCAGGTCTGCATTTTCAGACCTGCAGGACTTAGAGAGCTTTCACAAATTTTGATTGGGCTTGGGGGGAAGATTGTAAAGGGCATCTATTTTACTTCCACAGTTTTCTCTAAGGAGAGTCGTGTGGTACTTTAAGTTCATGAATGTCATAGAATCATAAGGGATTGGAAGGGACCTCGAAAGATCATAGGCTCATAGGATGTTAGGGGTTGGAAGGGACCCAAGAGATCATCAAGTCCAACCCCCCTGCCGAAGCAGGACAAAACTATCTAACACAGATCATCTAGTCCAATCCCCCTGCCACAAGAGGACCACCTAGACCAAGGGGCACAGGAACACAGCCAGGCGGGCTTTAAACATCTCCGGTGAAGGAGACTCCACAACTCCCCTGGGCAGCCAAGTCCTCATCATCACCACACTGCCTGCATTTCTGATGAAGCAAAACTACATCACATCATCTTGCTTCCCAGATGCAATGGCCTCCCCTGCAGTGACCTCCTCTGTGTCGGACAGGTTGGTTAACTGTGTGAGCTGATAGGGGTATCTCCATAACCACTAACAGAAGTGCTAGTAAGTCCTATTTTCCCATAATGTCATGCTCTGGTGTGTCCTGAGTGCCCACCTAAGAGCTTCTCACTGCATGCACTGCCAGGCTGCCTAAGCCATCCCTTAGGGTGATTGCCCTCAAGTACGGGAAATTATTACTCATTAAGAAATTTTATGTTTTAAACATAAGAGACCTTGCTCTAAGTTTATTCATAAAAATTATATCCCTAGAATTTTAATAAGTTTGAAGAGCTTATTTATAGAAAGGATAGTGGGTTTCAGCTGTTGCCTTCCATGACTTACGGATGAGATCATTATATTTCCAGTAATATTGACTTTCTTAAAGAGAGTAACCGGCAAACTACAGTTTCAAGCTACAAGCACATGGCAAACACAGTGCATTCTGTGCACATACACATCGGTCTGTGCTGGTTGTACTATTCCTACACTGGTTGGCATTTTTATAGCATTTTTTGCATGAATTTAATTAAAAAAAAACCCCAAACCAACAACAATAAAAACCCCACCACTGTATCTGAAGACACCACCATGATACACCATCACACCAAAAATGCACTTGCCTCGAATCACCTGATGTGGTAAATAACCTACTCAATGATATTAGAGTTCTTCCCACTAAACATTGCAACAGACACGTGGAAACGGAGTTTACCTCCCTGTCATTCATGAGGTTTAGCTTAGCTTCCCAGTCGCAGAGCTCTACCACCTCCTCTGTTGTTCCTCTTTAGCCCGGGGAAATCTGTCATCACTTTCCTGCTCCCTTTCCCTCAGTCAGCACATGCCGTGCACTGAGAACACTCTTTGATTCCCTGAAGCAGTGGAAGGGCCCTAACCTGAATCTCTCTGGACACCTTAGCGCCCTAGTCCACTGTAGAAGCAAGGACTCCTGATGCTTCTTGTGCTTTAGATGATGATGATGGCTCTCACGAATTTGTTTTTGGAAGGGTCAGTGGTATTAAATGCATTCCAGAAACACCTACAGCCTGGAGCCCCTGAGAAGAAAAGCATCTACTCTCCAGTCTGTGATTTTGATTAAATTTGAGCACAAAACTGAGACAGTTTGGAGCTGGTGCAAAAATGCCTGGAAAGCTTTAAATCAAAAGAGAAGAATTCTGGTACCTACAAGATCAGCTGGCAAGTGAAGCAGAGGGTTTCAATACCAACACGTTGGATGTAGGCACCTACGTTCCACCTAAGGTCCTTTGTCAGGTCTCACTCCAAATTCCTTTAGTTATATGAAAAGGAAGGATGAAAATCAATACTTTGGGCCCAAATGTGTCTGGAAATAGATTTAATCCATTACATACACACTGTGTCAGGCTGAAACAATAAGAGAATTCTTCTCTTGCTTTGGAGAACTTGCAGCTGCAATACTTCAGCTCTGCTTTGCAGGCTTTTATCGCCGTTCTAATGAAGTGTAGTTGGTTTTGAAGTGAAAGTGTCGCTTTTCATGAAAAGAATTAGATTCTTGTCTTGCTCCGCCTGATCAGCTTTAAAATAGGGCTGAGTTCTCATTATCCTCTGAACAATATATTTTAAAAGAATTAATTGTAGTGATACATTGTAACCTGATGTGACGACAGGCTCATTATCAGGCATGGTGTGCCACGGGCAAAGATGGATTATCGAAAACTCAGGCTCATGCAAAGGAAGTTTAAGAGATTCGACTGTCTCCTGGGTAAAGGGTCTTTTTACCAAAGTCAAGAACCTTTGGGAATGCTCTGCAATCACTTTAGAAAGGAAGCCTTTTATTGCTACAGAAGAGGTTGTAAATACCACAAGCAGAACATTATTTGTTGGAAGGAGGTAAGCAAAGACCCAAGCAAAGGGTAACTGCCAGCCTCCTGTGGCCCAGCACTCCAGCAAGCACCATGCTCTCCATGTGAGAAGAGGTCAACATGTCCCTCTAAAATTTCAATGAGATATACAGAAGACATTAGAAAAAAGGGAAGATGAAATAATTAGACTTTTAGTGCCTCTGGTTGAGCTCTGTCACCTTTAGATTTTCAGCAGCTGCTGTGAGCTCTCCTGTAGGCTTCAGCCCACTGAACTCATAGAATCATCATGGCTGGAAAGGACCTCCAGGGTCATCAAGTCCAGCCCTTTCTCCTAGTGCCTAACTGCTAGACCATATCCCCAAGCGCCGCATCCACCCGTTCCTTAAACACCTCCAGGGTTGGTGACATCACCACCTCCCTGGGCAATCCATTCCAGCACCTAACCACCCTCTCAGTAAAGAGTTTCTTTCTAACATCCAGTCTCAACCTTCTAATCCATCATATTGGAAGGGACCTCAAAAGATCATCTAGTCCAATCCCCCTGCCACAGCAGCATCACCCAAACCAAGTCATACAGTCAGTTAAGGTTAGAAGGGACCACAGGATCACCCAGTTCCAACTCCCCTGCCATAGGCATGGACACCCCACCCTACATCAGGCTGGCCAGAGCCTCATCCAGCCTGGCCTAAAACACCTCCAAGGATGGGGCCTCAACCACCTCCCTGGGCGACCCATTCCAGGCTCTCACCACTGTCATGGTGAAGAACTTCCTCCTCACATCCAGTCTAACCATTCAGTCTGCATCAGATCCTGTCCTGCTATATCTGGCAACTGTGTTGGCTCTGGCTTTAGCATCCTGCTTCCTGTCTTCAGTCCTTCGTGGCAAAGTTCTCACTGGGACTCCTCCGGTAGAGATGATCCCCATGAGATCTGTTCCTCAAGAAGCAGCCCACCCTGTGCCCATCAGTCCTGGGCATCTGCCAAAGCAGCAGAGTGTCAACAAAGAGAGGAAGACTACGCTGCTCACTACCACCAGTGTCTGGAAATGAGAAACAGCCACGCTTTACACGTTTCCTCGGCCAGCCTCCATCCAAACACTCTTAACCAACTTGAAGGCCCTGATCAGGCTCATTCACAGCTGCTGAGGGAAAAACTGATGCCTCGTGACTGCTGTGCAGCCAGCCCTGCAATCTCCAGCAGCACTCCTGCTCTAGAGGGAAGCAGGGAGATACTTCCACAGGAAAATACAGCATTTGCTTTAAACAGTCTTCACCGAGAGAGCTACTGATGCAGCCTAGTGGCCCAACTAAACTGGACATGGAAAGGAGCCAGAAAAATGTGTCTCAGGTAGTTTTCAGAGGGAGAAGGGAGCGTGTCAATATTTTTGCAATCCCTCCCGCACCGTGAAGCACCAGTTGCCAGAAGACTTTACAAAGGCAAAGGGGCAGGGAAGCGCTAAATCTTCATAACACCGACATTGTGAAATTCCAAGAAAATTAGATCTTCCAAGGAGACAAAAAAAAACTGAAACAGACTAATTTAAACTTTTTAAAATATGATGGAATATATTTTTGATCTATATTAATAATATGTAAAAATATATATTATTGTATAATGAAAACATTATTGAATATATTATTGATATATTGAATATATAAAATATATATTCTTGTACAATGAAAACATTATTGAATATAGTATTCATATATATTGAATATATAAAATACATATTATTGTACAATGAAAACATTGAATATATTATTGATATATTCAATATCTAAAATATGTATTATTGTATAATGAAAATATTATTGAATATATTAATATATTGAATATCTAAAATATATACTATTGTATAATGAAAATATTGTTGAATATATTATTGATATATGTTAAATATCTAAAATACATATTGTTGAATAATAGAAATATTATTGAATACATTCTTGATATATATTTAATATATAAATACATATATTATTGGATAATAAAAATGTAATTGAATATATTCTTGAATTTGTAACAGGCAAAGAAAAGAAGCCAAGCAAAGAAGCAAATCGCAGGAGAAGGAACAAAGACTTTTCAGAAGGAATCTAGAGAATCCGAAGTGTCTTACAAGAGAGAGACATGAAATGTCTTCTCTAGAGAAGATTTATATAAGGGGGGAAACTCCCAGCAGGAGACCACCTCCGTGATTAAAAACAGAAAAACCAGTATCAACAAATTCCACCAGTTAGCAAATGTTTTTCATTACTTCCGCAGCGGAGGCTTCTGCCTTGAACTATGAAGAATGCTTTGACAAATCGCTTCCAAAATCCCAGCTTGAGGAAGCGACAAAGTTGCTTCCTTCATGAGCCGAGACTACAAATTACTGGCTAAAAGTCTGGCTCCCCAGCTGCAAGACAAAACACCCTGAAATAGTGCTCTCAATTAGGTGGGGCTTGGGAAGGAGTGGCTGCTGCTGAGCGAAAATAAGGGGACTGATTAACGCAATATATCAGGCAGAGCTCAGTGAAGAGCCAGCTGCAGATTTGGTGATAGCAAGAGGCAACAGATCCAAAAGGGGCTCTCTCCTTCGGATGCTAAACCGCTGAAATACTATTGATGGTGCTGGTGGTTAAACTCCTCTACAGCCTCCTTCAACACCCGTAAACCCTGGTTATCAATCACATAGCAAGAAGACTCTGTGTTATCAATCAAAGAAGAGATTTCTCAACTTTCTGTCTCTCCTCTCTCTCTCTCTCCCTCTCCCTCCACATATGCAGGTAATGCCCCATCGGCGTGGAAGCAGCTTGTATTAACTTGGAAGAGCACTGCTCAAAAATAAACAGCTTGATGAAGATTCAGAAACTCAGAATTAATTTTTCTTTCAATAGCTCTGCAGTCAGCTCCTCCTTTTTAATGGAAATGCATTAGAGTGAAGGTGGAACTGTAATTTAGGTGGAGGAACTGAGGCCTCACATTTAACTTGAAGTACACGAAATGAGTGCAAAATATGCACGAGCCCACTTCCCTCCTCCTTAATGGACCCTACTCAGAAAGCTTTTAACTGGTGGGCTTTATTAGCCCTCCCCATTTATTTTGTGGCTTGCTCTTGCCTCAGAACGAGTGTTGAAAATCGCTGTCGTTCTCGCAGAGATTTCAATAAAACTGATGCAAACACCGCGCAGTTAATATCCTCAGTGGTATCGTGACGCTTGTTTCAACAGAGTGGCTGGTGATCCACTACCTTTTCTCACACGTTCCCACAGACTCTCTCTGAATTCAGGCAGAAAATACCCCGCACACACTGACAAAACGAGGAATATATATCCTACATGAATATGCAAGGAAAACTTCTAAATTTGTCCTTTGAATTTTCTCCAGATTTTCTTCCAGGCATGAATTTTCCACTCCTTCAGCAAAAATTTTTGAGACTGCAAAATAAATAAATAAAGACCAGCCCAAATTCCATAAATAAAGCATGACTTCCTTAAGAAATCCATTTTTCATCTGATTTTCATTGAAGGGATGTCAGCGGGTAAACAGCACGTGGGAAAGAGGATGGGGTTTATTCTGTGACCTTGAAAGCACTCGCCCCGACTTTGTTAGTCCTCTGCTCAGCAGTACCTAGGAGCACATCCCTGAAGTGCCCCTCATCTCCAAGTCAATAATGATTCCTCCTCAGCTACCAGTGGGCACCAGTTGGCATCTCTGCCCAGTGCACAGAGAGGTGCTGCAAAGACTCGTTACCAGTCACGAGGATACAAACAGACACGAGCTCCTCAGGGCCAGGGCTGATGCGATACAAAGGGTTAATGGTAGGGTACCAAACTGGAGCGGAGAGTCCACCAAAGAAATCAGCATCTATTGTTTTCTTTCAGGAACAAGTGGTGTACCTCAAATCACAGGAGAAATGAAGAGACTTCAGAGCAAACACAGCCAACTCTTCAGACGGTAGAAAAAGCAGCAGCCACGACAGAGACGATTGCTTAGTGACAAAGTGATGTCTAGTCAAAACCACTCTCCCTCCAACCAAGAACTATTTAAGGAGAGTCAGTGCACATAAAGAGAAACTTGTGGCTTTGGAAGAAGACAAATTATAAGTGACACCAGCTTTCCAAGCAAAAGGATCAAGAGCCACTAATAATTCAGAGGCCAGCTCTTCCTTCCCTCGCACAGGAACCAACAGAAATTTTCATCAGAGAATTGTTAAAGCAACCCGACAGAAATCTATTTTAAGCCTGGTTTTGTTAGGAGTGATGACATTTATATAAGAACTTGATCACAGGAAATGACTTTGAATTGGATGTCATTAAAATTGAATGGAAGAACAAACAAAAAGTCCAGGCTGTAGCCCAGCAGTGTGTGATGGTGCCCAGGGCAGGGTGCAAAGGCTACCTCAGAAATCAAGCAAGATAGCCTGAGCAAACCCAACTGCTACAGCTAGAGCAGTGCTTGAGGAACCTAACTGAAAGCCACCGTGGATATTTACACTACACTACCCTTACTGTGAGAGTTTTGGAACACATCAGAGAGAAAGCTCCAGACTGAAAAGGGCAAACTCCGAGGAAGTGAGGGCACCCATGAGGTCACCCAGGCAAAAATAAATACATAAATCAAAAATCTCTTTCTTCAGGAAGGTGGGAATGTTATTAAGTCAAGGGTGCCCATCCAATCTGGAAGCAACACACTAAGGCAGAATATCGTAGGAAAAGTCACAAACGTTACTGAAGGTAAGAAAACGACAGCAAAACCCACCAGTCAGCCAGGAGAAAGCACTGCGTTGGCCAGGAGGTCAAGATATTCAATAGCCAGAGACAAGGGAAAAGGAAAACAATGCCCTTTAGTCACAAAACTGAAAAGCAGGGAGATAAAATTAGGCTCATTCTACAAGAAGGAAGAGGCAGTTATTAAAGAACGTACAGGCTTGTTCCTAAAATTAAGCAGAGACGGGCTGGAGAGCGGGTATGGAACTTGACTGGGAAACAAGTCTCTGCGTGTGAAAGGCCAGGTCACATCCTTGGCTGAATTTCAACAGAAAGGACACTGAACATTCTGGGTTTGATGCCAAATAGTGGAAATAAATTTCTCAAATGGAGAGGTACCGAGTAGCCAGAAAATCAATGTATGGGTTAGCTACATGCAAAGTGGCAGGGACGTAGAAAGAAGAGTGGCCAGGACACTTCAGGCCCATTAGACTGATCAGAACAAGTTGCAGAGCTTTAGAAAGAGTCTTGATGAGAAAACAAACACAGAATCATTAGGGATTGGAAGGGACCTCAAAAGATCATCTAGTCCAAGCCCCCTGCCACAGTAGGATCACCTAGACCGAGTCACACAGGAACATATCCAGGTGGGTTTTAAACATCTCCAGTGAAGGAGACTCCACAACCCCCCTGGGCAGCCCCTTCCAGTGCTCTGTCACCCTCACTGTGAAGAAGTTCTTTCTCAGGTTGATGTGGAACCTCCTATGTTCTAGCTTACACCCATTGCCCCTCATCCTATCACTAGATGACATTGAGAAGGGCCTGGCTCCATCCTCCTGACACCCACCCTTCAAATATTTACAGTCATTAATGAAGTCACCCCTCAGTCTCCTCTTCTCCAAGCTAAAGAGACCCAGCTCCTTCAGCCTCTCCTCATAACAGAGGTGCTTCACCTCCTTCATCACCCTCATTGCCCTATGCTGGACTCCCTCCAGCAGCTCCACATCCCTCTTGAACTGAGGGGCCCAGAACTGGACAAAATACTCCAGACATGGTCTCACCAGTGCAGAGTAGAGGGGGAGAAGAACCTCTCTTGATCTGCTAACCACCCCCCTTCTGATCCAGCCCAGGATATGAAAGCACAGTGAAACTGGAAGGGAACACAGCATGAGCTTACTCAGGGTCACTGAATACTGGCAAAATCCTGCCTTTCTTCTGCAAGACACCCAGCTCCAGCCCAAGGCACTGCCGCACACCTACGCTCATCGGAGGTCAGTGAAGTATCTGGTGCAGAACTCAACCGAGAGCTGGTTATTGACACTAGAGAAGATGTTTATTTTAATTAATCCTGTTGATAATGATGTGCAGCTGTAGCCCTCAGCTGTGCTTGTAGCCCAGACCTTAACAGACATGAAGGATGTCACCTCTTCGCCCAGTTGCAGTGCGTGTTGGTGCCACTTCATACCTTCCACACAATTTTACTGATCCTGAAGCAGCTCTTTGCCAGATAGACACTGGAAAAATGGAAGATCTAAAGGCTGCTGTGAAATATCAAAATAGAAAGTGTCTTTGAAAACAATCCTCAGCCTGAGTTTCCTCCATCTCGCTCCCTGGTTGCCCAGCTACTGGAGAGCAGCTGCCTCTCGTAAGGGTAGCATTTGTCGCCAGTTGCATGGTTGCTCGTGACCACATACAGTCACGAGAGGAGAAATTAGACCATTGTGTCAATTATAACAGATGGACTGTTTGTCTGGCTTTTCCTTCCTCTTCCCATTGTTACCAGAACGTTATTGAGGAAACAAGAATTTAACGAGTGTTGCTCCAGCTGTTTGCTTTCTGCCAAGCGCTTCAGAGGAAATACTTGCTCCTTGGTCAGCACGTGTTTGATGCCATGCCCAGAGGTACATGATGGCACAGCCTGGCCACCTCTGACCAAGCTTTCTCTGGCTCGTTGCCATGGCTTTTAGCCCACCTGGTGCTAGCAGTCGATGGGAGGACCTGAGGGTAACGCTCGCTGCCATCTGTGCTGAGCAGAACACAGACCTTCCTCTCACCGAGTCTGTTATGTAGCATCCCCTTCTCAACACCACTTATTTAGGCAGCATTTTGCAGGAGGAATGATGTGAATCAGGAGAAATCCCTTCTAGGAAGAGATAAAATGTCTCTCTCACCCTTGAATTTCTGTGTGTGGCACAACTTCTACATGAGCTCCACACACAATGGCCAACGCACCGGTCTGGGCACCTTCACAGATTAGGAGGGATATTCTGTGACACGATGAGTGTCCAGCTGTTGTGGAGCAGCTCATCAAGTTCACAAAGCTTTGTCACATCACAGGACTCACTGAAAGATGGTGGATGGAATTCTTTTCTTAGAGAAGAAATAGCCATTCTGCAAGGCAAATCATTCATAAACGTGCTGCTGGGTCTTATTTCTAGCGCTGTGCCGCTGTAGGGCTGTATGTCACCAAGTACATGGCTGCAGTCACACGTAAGTTACAACAGCAGTCACACGGGGACTGCACAGAGTGATGCTGAGGCAACGCAGCCGTTGCTTGCTTAAACCAGATAGGCTGAGGAAACTGCAGATACTAACCAAAATGTCTTCTTTCCCCACAAAGAACACCAGAGTATAAAACAATAGTGTGGAAAGCTGAAAGCAGAACTTCTCCAAGCTAAGGAAATTCTCCTGGAAGCCAACTTCCCATGTGAGCTACCCCTAAATTCAGAAATAAGCCCCCCAAAAGCAGTGAAATGGAAATCAAAGCCAGTGCAAGACAGAAAGCCTCTGAGATGTGTTGTCAAAGTAACTCATGAGGTTTAAAGTCAATAGAAGTTGACGAGTGAGACCAAAATTCTGCATAGTGCTTTAAAAATATACCCTAAGGTGCCGAGCAAAGAAACCAAGAGCTAATCCCTGCATACAAATATCACACTGCAAACTCCACTTACACATTTTTTTAAGAAAGGTCACAAGGAATAGATTTTTCTGCCTGCCCTAGAGGGCACAAAACACTTGGAAAGAAGCCTGCCCTGCAGAGAGAGGCAGCCCAGATCCAGTGGTTTAAGTGAAGTTTCAGCGCTGTCCAGCTCTACTTTTATTCCTCTTCACTTCAGACTATGAGAACCATCACTACTGGTGTGGTTATCTCTAAAGCACCTGCTCTCCTGCTGTGGTTGCACTTTTGACCTCTAGATCCTTGTACAATTCCACATGGATTTTGTTCTCGCTTCTCCCTTCCCTTTCTGGGCTTCTACAGCTCCATCAAAGCAGGGACACGCAAGAAAACGATCTGCGGCTGAAGTCTTTCTGACATCAGGATGCCTGATCATTAAGCAGATGCAAAAGAGCACTGCTTTTATAATTGCATTTTCTGAGACTCTATTTTGCTGTTTGCGGTACGAAACGGGAAACCGAATGAAATTTCAAGCAATAAAAGAAACCCCAGACCGATGCGCATGCAGGCGTCTAACAAAACCTATTCAATTGTTTATTCTTGTGAGTCATCTGCAGTTGGGAGTGAGGGAGAGGCAGAAAGATGACCTTTCTGTTTACGGAACTCGGTGCTGTTGGAGCTCAGTGGGATTTGCATCCCTTCAGAAAGTTTTGCTTCAGTAGAATGGGCTCTGCCTCACGCCCCCCGCTTTGCATTTAACACGGACAACAGCGAGAAAACAGGTCACTTCCTCGCTGACAGCCTCACCTGCTCCAGCTCCAGTTTCTCATCTGGACTTCAAGGCCAAGGACATTTGACACAGGAATGTGGCCTTCTGGACTGTGTTTAGCAGGGGCTGAGATCCCTGCATGATAAGGGAGAGGCAGCCCCAAACAATGGCTGGCCAGCTTCGCTGGGTGGGACGCGCAAGCAGGCTCCCTCTTCCCTGCCGAGAGACACTGGTTCTTTCTCTGGAAGAATGGTCGGTGTGTTTACAGAGTAATTGTTGCAGCGAATAAATAAACAACCATATGCTCTAGACTTTTGGGCAGCAGCAGCATTAACGGTCACTTCCTCGGTTGCTTCCTATGAGCCTGCTACATTATCCCAACCACAGGGGCTACAGGCAATCAAAACTTCCACAGCTCCTCCAACAAGCAGAAGAACCTCAGCCCTCTTCGTAGAACTCGGCTTTGCTTGGTAATTTCAGCAGCACATTATCACTTAAGAAACAACTTCAGCATGAGGAACCTCCAGCAGGGTGCTGCAGTGCTGGTTTGGTTTAGAAAGGCCACATGTGAGGAGCCAAGCCAGCTAAAGGTCAGCAGGACAGCACCCTTCAAATGGCAAAATTTCCAGCAGAGTCTTTCTACCCGCAAAAATGTTTCCTGGGTCTGGACAGGTCCAGAGAAGTTTTCCACCCGAAATACATGTTCTGTTTCTAGCAGTGCTTTACAAGGATGTTTCCTCATAAAACAAAGGGATTCGATTCTTCCTTGTGTTCAAATCTCACTCAGCTGAGCAGCAGATGAAGCTATTAAGATAACATCCATGACGAAGGCTGATAAAGCCCGGGCGTTAAGGTAGCACAGGACCTGGCTAACATATAGCCCCCGTAGGGCAAGTTAGTGAAGCGTCACGGAAAATGCACTTCTGCCCTGGCTGCAGCTGGATGCAGCAGCGCATGGAGACCCACCCTCTCTGCTCCACCATACCCCAGGGGTGCCCGGCACAGGTGCTGTTTCATTGACAGATTGGTTCCTGGCAACCTCTTTGAACACGGTCCAGCCACTTGCTCCCTCTGGAGAGCCACTAAGAGCTGGATTGGACAACCCTTCCAACACTGAGCACTTTCATGGAAGTCTGAAGGACCAGCTGTGGGGATAAGCACAGCCCAGCTGGGACAAAGCCAGGCAGCTCAGCTCCATGGGGACAGGCTAATTGAGGACTAGCAGATGGCAAGTGTCTCGAGGCAGAAGCTGCAGTCAGTAGAGCCCAAGCAGACATCACGGAAGGTGCGCTCTCAAGACCATTGTTACCCATGGCTGTCCCTCAGACATGACTGTGCTCTCCTGGTGAGCAATGCTGAGCATTGCTCAGAAATTTTTCATGTCTCCAAACACAACCAGAGTTAAACTAGAGGATTTTTCTGCTACTAATCCAACGCACAAAGTACTGTTAAAAATCCCAAGCTTACTTGCAGACTGATTTTACCTGGCATCACTATGTGTTGGCCACAGCAAACACAACGAAAGGAATAAGAGACGGTCACCTGGACAGCAAGAGCTCTGCCAGAGGTGACAGACAGACACTGCAATGGCGGACGTGAACTCTGCAATGGCAAACAGTGGCCACAGCGTTAGCCTGGACCGCAGAGGCTGTCCTCTGTGTTAATCAAAGTCTAACCTTTAACGTCTAGGAAGTGTTTTCGGTGCATCACTGATTAGATAGCCATTGCTGCAGACATGGACTTACAGGAAACCTGAGACTGCCACAGTGAAGATTGTTGTCTGGAAGCAGCGGTGAGATTCCTGACAGAAAAAACCACACATCTATTTTAGTCACTAGCTGATCTGATACATGATTTGATTTCAAGTCATTTATCTTTCGACTTCATTACCTGTTATTAGAAGCCCTTCTTCTTTCTGTTCCACTCTAAACGAAAAATGTTTACACCGATTAAATTCTACCAGCAAGGAGGTCTCATACTGGGAATACCTGAGGGCTTTTCACATCAGTGGAGCCTTTTCTGCAGCACTCGAAGAGCAGTTCAGCCCTACCACACGACCATCATGAAGGCTCTAACCACGTCTGCGCACACGCACAAATTCATACACGGCTTTGGTTCGTGTATAAAATGACTGAAGACGACTTGTCTTTCCAGGCTGTAAGTTTAGACTTAAGTTGGGAAGTTTTAGCTCTGGTTTCAGCAAGACCAGTGTCTACCACACCCAGTACACATGAGGGGGAAGGAAAAGAGACTGGTAGTTGTAGAATAAGATGCAACAGTGCTATAGATTCAAGAAGTCGTATGGAAAAGACAAGGGGTGATCCTGCTGTGGCAGGGGGATTGGACTAGATGATCTTTTGAGGTCCCTTCCAATCCCTAATGATTCTATGCTTCTAATTGATATAAGTTACTCCTGGGCAGATTCCAGTTGGAGTCCAGAAGAAAACTCCTCAGCATTAGAACAATTAAACATTGGACTCATCTCCCAGGGCAAGCGGCCAAATGCCCTGCACTGGACAGGTTTAAGACCCAGCTTGACGGGCTGCTGGGGCGTCTAATTTAAGCTGTATTTTGAGAGGTTGGACGAGATGATCCTTGAGGTCCCTTCCTCTCTGAATCAGTAGATGCCTCTGCTAGTGGCCACAGCACACATGTGCTGTGTGCATGGAGCTATGTATGTATTTATACGCACACATAATATAGATGCATTATGTTAGAATATATCAATACATCAGCATAAAGCAGTGTGTGAACACTGAGCAGTCTCCAGGTACGTACTTGGATATGCATGATTATGATTAGAATCTCTCGGTAACATTTATGACAATTAATTGCCAAATTACATTAATTAGTGTTTCTCCTTCCTCCTCTATAGGTGAGTGGCAGCTGCATTTGAAGCCGCTTTACACGTGAACGACACATTTCAGAGGCAGTTCTGTATATATTTGCATGGGCTTAGGGCTGCACTGATGAGTGGACTACAGCCCTTTCCCCGCGTTTGAAACGTGAACGTTTGAGTGGGAGTCAACCATTGTTGGGATGTTGTAATTAAATAGCGACATCAACTTCCCACAGACTGTTCACCTCTAGGAAAGAGGTTCATACACTTGATTTGTTCTTCCTGCACGACGACGACGCTCTTATTTTATCTGACATTCACTAAAAATAAGTCTGTGTGAATGAAGGAATTAGGTCACCCAGTGACATTACCAGTGGCAGAAGAATGTTCAAGAAAAGAAGTTTCTCTCTGCACACTGAGCAGTTCAGGTTCACGCCATGAAATGACAGGATGGCCACAGTAATTGGTTCCAGACCAGTAAAGGACGACATGGTTACTGGAGGCAGCCCTCCCTGCGTGGCATCTAGTGAGTGGCGCTGAGGCCCATCTGATGCCCTGAGGCTGTGATTGCTTCCGGCATCTTCAGGGACAGGAGCTTCACTTACACCTGGGGTTCTACCACCAGCTGCCCAGGGCACACAACACCCCTGTAATGGCAGAGCAAGGGGACCCAAGCCCTTGCCCCACAGCTCACACAGGGACTTTGTGCCCCACTAGAGGCTGAAAACCCTGTTGTACAGCTCCAGGAGCTTTACCCGGTGCAGGAAATGAGAGAAGCCATGAGCTTGTGTTGGAGACAGCAGGAACAACACAGCTGCTCCAGTCACATCACCTCCCTCCCCAGCTTTTTAGCCAGCTCAGCCCTGTGTCTGTACAACAAAGTTCTCATGGATTTTTTATTTCCATGCATGATAGTACGTGCCAGCTCACAGCATCACAGTATCACAGTATCACACTAATGATAAGGTAGGAAAAGATCTTACAGATCATCCGGTTCGGCTCATGACCTGGTGTGCCACCAGCCTGGTTTTCTGAGGACCAGGCCTGTCAGAGCACAGGTACTTGCTGGAGATACTTTGATGACTGGGATATCCAATATCTATGCACTTAACTGACATCATGACTCGCCCATCGGGGCCTGCCCTGATGCAACCCCAGCTCTGGAATAGGACTAGACAACAAAAAAAAGACATCTCCAGTTCCACAGGAAAGGAGTCAATTTAAAATAATCATCCTGAAGGGCAAGATGAAGGTTGTGCTTCATCCCCAGGGTTTAGAATGGCCATCACCCCGTGGTCTTTCTAGGAGAACTACTGAGCAACAGAAGGCACACCTGCAGGTTCACAGCACCTGTAGTTTCACAGTAATATAATGTGATTGATGCCTTAATTTATGAAAAGCAGCTCTATCTACATTTATTTTATTACTTTTGTTTTTAACTGAATGGGTACGACACAGATAAAAAACAAAAACTACTTAGAGCTTCCTGTGGAGTCGGGAGCTGTACGAACCTTCATCTACTCCTTTCCATAGACTAGTTAATATGATTTATATGGGGAGGCAAAGAAGTCATCACATAAAGCAACAAGCTGTTAGCTATGGCTCTGAGTCCAGCCAGGAGAACACAGAAAAGCCTTGACCTTCATACCTGCAATGACTGAGCAGTATGTAAACAGAAAGAGGGTTCTGTTCCCTGGATGTGATTCATTCTGTTCAATAGCCTTCGCTTCCTTAATCAACTGGCCTTTTGTGATGACAAGGTTCCCTGTGTCTGAGCAGCACCACGGTACTGGGCTGTCACCTGTGCCTCCAAGACAGACTGCAGTGTCCTTCCTGAAAGGCAAACGTGTTCTCAGTGCGGCACTCGCACAGGGTCTCCTGGCTTAGGGAAGACACTCAGGACACAGACCTTGTTCCTATAAGAACTTCAGCACCAGTATTTTGGGGGAAACCCTTCCCCATCACGCTGCTTGCAGCGCTCTTGTAGGTGTCTCAGTATTAGCTCAGCGGTGTTCGTCAGCGCTGCTGCACACCTAGGACTGGTGCTACACCAGCATGAACTGATGCCTCATGTTGCTTGAGCTGCGGTGCCTGCCTCCACGGTCTCAGCTCCTGTGAAGCCCCTACACTCCTAGAAATCAGACCAACCCACAAAAATCTTTATATATCCATTGACACAGGATCTACATTCAGTCCTGTTGGATGAATGATGGTGCTTAGCACTACTGTAGTGCTGGATGCAGTGCGAGGAGAGACACGTGCTGGAACCCTCCACGAGTCAAGAACCTTTCAACGCAGCGAGGAAAGGCTTCAGTAAGGAGAGAGCAAGGACGGGTCGCACCTAACAGCAACGTGGGACTTCACAGCCTGCAGTCAGCACACACAGCTGTTGCTGTGATATAGAAGGGGCAGGGATCATGCGTGTGCACGGGTTTGTACTGGGTTTGGAGTGTAAGACCACCCTTCCTTTAGCCAGGGCACGGAAATTGCTTGTAAAGATCAGGAAAACACAGACAATCCATGAGGAATTTTCAGTCTTCTACCTGCTGTCTCTACCGGGCAGAAATCCACAGAGGAACTAATTCCACTCACCGTGGGATTTGTCTGCAGGTCTGTATCAGCCAAATTACTTTAGGTAGGGGAGTTGGAAGCTACACCTGCAGATCTGCTGGTCTAGATCAAACCAGTGGGCAAAGGGGCAGGAGCCTCCTCGTGCCACAGCTTTCCAGGTCCCTTCTTCCTGCAAGCAAGAACTGCTGCTGAAGGCACACCCAGGAGATCTGGCTCTCTCCATCCTCCCTCCCAGGAATTTTGCCATTGGCAGCCTCAGAGAGGACTCCCAGAGCAGGCTAAGCCAACGTCAGCCTTTCCCTCTGGCTGCATTGCCTTGCTTGCTCAGAAAGGTGATCCACCACAGAGGGAATGGCTTCTCTCACAGGAAGAGTTCTCATCACTCCTCCAAAACAACTCCTTGTGCAGCCGCACAAGCACCAGGCGCGCGCACACACTGGGAGGGGGGCCCCAACAGCTCAGTCTGCAACCTGAGATGTTGTGGATGCGCGTTTTCAGCTTCCTAACACTTGGCAAAGTCATGATCCATTTCAAAGAAAACTTTCTCCGTGGTTGCAATGCACCGTCCATCAGATAACTGACCCCTGCTCACACGCGTTAATTAATCCGAGGCTGTTCTCAGGCAACAAGATATTCCTGGCAAGTTGTCTAATGAAGCTTGCGTGAAGTGTCTACAGATGCAGGACGCATGCTCAGCCCAAAATGTACTTACTTCTGCAGCAGAGCCCAATCCCTTTGGCCACAGCAGGCTTAACGTGGGTCCAGGGCCACCCTGGTCATGCCTCAGCTCCACAGCAGAGCCGCTGCCGTGCTGACACGCGCAGCACCCGCGCTCCAGAACGACTGCCTGTCCTGCTCAAACACGCCGGTTTGCTGCCAGCAGGACATTGGGTTCTGACGACACAAGATTTTATTGTGATCCTGATGGACTGTGCTGATTGTTTTGGCTTTTCAACAGAGGTGAAGCCTCAAGCTGAAATACTGTTATGAACCCCAGGCAGATAGCAGCAGCAGATCTGCAGCGAGATGTTGCTCAAGCGAACGCTGGAAAAACACGGTTCTGGAAGCGTCGGCTCTTCCCGCTGCACATCATCCAACCCAAATGGATGCTGCTGTTGCTAACAGAGTGCATTTTTTAACAGCAAGTCCTTCTCTCAGGCATATAAATTACTGCCTGCACAGCTTTGTTTTTATTTTAGGGATCCAAACAGTTTCCCCAACAAGGAGAAAGCTGAAAACAGAGCGCTTCTGTTTGGTGCCGCAAGACACTGCTTCATGCAGCAGCTGCTAAAACAACAGCATCACCCCATCCCCGAAGACATAGTCTCTGGACCTCGTGTTACTTTAACCACAAATTCCTCCACCACAAAAGCATTTGGTACAAACGGAGAGGGGACGCTGGAACAAGGGGAGCGCAGGCAGCATCGCGCATTTTAACGTGACCTGGCTGAGGAGAGGGACATCTTCACCCAGTGACACAAACTTTTACTAAGTCCAGCGGTTTTAAAATAAATTGCTGCTGTGCTTCACTTTAAGTGGCTCTATAAAGTTTACAGGGTTGTTTTAAGGCTCCTTGTTCTTTACTTCCCATGGCTGAAAATGCCACTTTGAGAGCAAGAAGGTAAAGAGAAGATCCTCTGTAATTTTGCCTGAGCAAACGCTGCTTTTTCTCCAGCACTCAGATAGAGAGGAGCTTGTCTTCTCCTCTGGAGTTTAACAGTGTGGGGGCAGGGCCATGAGGGGTTTTTTCACTGTTCATACTCTTAAAACTGTACTTGCTAATAATGTTCAGATGCAGAGGTCTGAACAAAAGTATCTCATGCCATGTGAAGTCACCCCTACAAAGCTGGGGACCTTTGGCAGGTCCAGCTGAAAACAAATCCCAGGAATCACAGGATCACTTTGATTGGAAAAGACCTTTAAGATCATCGAGTCCAACCATTAACCCAGCTGCCCAGTCTCAGCACCTGATGTCAAAGCTGAGCTCAAAGAAAAGACACTCAGCTCCGAGAGCAGCAAATTATCTTTGAATATGGATGCTGAGTAAATGATGCCTTCTCACCCTTTAAAAAACCTGCCTCTCTTTCTGGGGTAAGAGTTAGTGCTGCACATAGGGCTTCATCCTGTCTTTCTGCAGACACGCCTGAAGACAGGCCAGGTGAGTGAAAACAAAAAGGATGCTCATCCTTATTGGATCCACTTATGGCACTGGAAGAAGCAGACCAGCATTTCAGCAGAGGAGGTGCCATATAAATATCAGAAGGAACTTCTTCCCAGTGAGGGTGACAGAGCACTGGAACAGGCTGCCCAAGGGGGATGTGGAGTCTCCTTCTCTGGAGACATTTAAAACCCACCTGGACGTGTTCCTGTGTGACTTGGTCTGGGTGATTCTGCTGGGGCAGGGGGATTGGACTAGATGGTCTTTCAAGGTCCCTTCCAATCCCTGATGACTCTATGATTCTATGACTAGGTCTAGGTGATCTGGCTGGGGCAGGGGGACTGGACTAAATGATCTTTCGAGGTCCCTTCCAATCCCTAACGATTCTATGATCCAAGCTGTTTCCCAGGCCCTGAGAAGGACTTCTATGTTGGAGTCAACACTTGCCTTCTTTATGTTCTTAGTTCACCACAGCTACAACAGTACCGTAGGTAGATCATGTAGTCTGAGCACATTCATACAGAAACCTAATTCTCATCCCATGAAACGAAATCTCTGTCTTTGGGGCATATTTTAAAGGTTTCCTTTCCTTTTGACTGGAGAAAGAGCATGTTCCTACCTTCTCTCGTGCTCCGACACTGGCATCCACGTGGTGCTGAGATGAGGTAGAAGGGAAGTGTCCGCTGGGTCTCCGTAGGCTGTTTAGAACACACATCTTCAGTGCTTGTCTGTAGGAAAAGTATTTATGGAAGTCAACAGCAAACATCTCAAACCTGGGGTCAGGGTTTTAAACCAAACATCACAAGCCCACCCTTGAGCAAGAAAAAGTTTTATGACAAGTTTGAGGGCCCAGAAAACAGACAGGGAGGGCTCACTCCCCACAGTGACAGACTTGACTTGGGGAAACAAAATGAGATTTGATTTAAACCACAGAACCCCATCACCCAGTACAAAGAGAGATACCCACCGTTCTTACATCCATCCTCCAAGCCCGGCTCTGTTATCTCCTCTCCCTCAGGGGGAAGCCTCCTTGCAGCACTTTTCCCTGTGTCGACAGGGCATCCTCCCCTGCAAGACACAAGTCCTCCCTCAGCTTCTCTGGCTACAGGCCCACGGGCTGCGGGTCTTCCCAGCACTGAACCGCTCCAGCCTTGGGTCCTGCCTCGTAGTCAGTCTGTTCACACGTGCTGCTGGCTCATGCTGTCCTCCAAGGGTCTGCAGGCACACTGCTCATCTCTGACGTCTCCAAAGGCCAGCAGCTACCCTCTCACCATGCTGCTCAGGGACACCTTCTCCCCTGCTTTGCCTCCTCACCAGCCCGGGAGACAGCATCTCTCTCTCTCTCCCTATATAAAGGGGAGCAACAGAGACCTGCTCAACAGGTTTCCCCTCTTAAATAAGTTAATTGAGCTAATTGGCTCAGCCTGAGCCACAGATGGGTCTGACCATGAGGTGGGGGAAGCTTCCACAAAGATTCTTAGAGTGGCCAGCTAGCAGACCACTTCCCCACTACTGAAATGTGCCCAGGCTAAAACCATCACACCCAGACACCCCAAATCAGGTACCTGCACTCACACGTAGACATCTGTGAGATTTCCTGCAAGCTTGGAGGGCCTGCAAGGACAATGGTTGGAACAGGTGACCGAGCAGCCTGCAAAGCCTTGCCCAGAGCCAAGGAGGGAAGAGGCCTCCTCACACAGAGAAGAAGGCCACTAGACAGCTCCTCTTCATTGAAGGAAGAGCTCAGTGTCTGTGCACAGGGAAGGAGCACCTTCCCAGGGTCAGAAGTCTTGGAGGCAAAGTCTACCCCTGCCATAAGGCACCGGGGGACACCGTGTCCCCACTTGAGTGCAGGGTGCTATGTCTGAGCTGCTGCCTCCTCTTCCAGACACATGCAGGTGTCACCATGTCTTTTATCCACGTTGTCTCATCTCTGATGGGATGAGTCTAGGCTGAAGAAATGTGCAGTTTGGGTTCTGCGTGAGGGTTCAGCTTTGAGAAGTCAGGGGAAGGACGGATGGACCCACTCTGTGCGCACACGACGCACAAACACACACATCTACACTTGATAGAGCAGGCTACCACGGAACGCCGCCGCTTAGCCACTCCATTGTAGGGAAAATAAACCCCTTTCGAACACACAAAATCATCTCCTTTATAAGGTCTTTTTTGCTTTTTATGATTCAATTATGGAAGTGATCAGCTGTATCTTCTTCTCTTACTCTCTCCCTTCACAAGTGATGTCCTTATTACCAGTTTTCCTCATCATCAGAGCAGACAGGGAACAAACTGAAGGGGATTGGGACTCCAGGACACGTCTTACCCCGGGCTGTTAGCGGGCCATGTAGTTTGCTAGGAGGCAGCTTTGATGGCACCGCTCTTTCCCCAAAGACATCGCTCATTACTGAATGCTACGTGTTGCCCTGTTGGTCTGGAAGAAACATTTCATTAACTACAATATCACTATAGATTGCATCTAGTTGCCATAGAAACTTTAGAGAAGAAGCTTGGGTTTAACCCTTGGAACGGACTCAATTTTTCATCCTTGCTGCATTAGAACTTAAAAAGATACCGCATCTTTCATTGGCCTTTATCTTCCAGGATGAAAACTGACAGCTGCCAATAATTCCTGCAGGGCTGACGGCTGAGAAATATTTTTACTACAGTATCTGCTGCTTAACGGAGACACTGCAGAGAGGGACAAAATTGCTGTCGACTTCACCGCAGCGGTGGCTTCCACCTCAGCCATTCAAAGTCAAAGGCTGGTGTGAGACTGACATTGATCCTGTGGTCCCTTCTAACCCTGACTGACTGTGTGACTTGGTCTGGGTGATCCTGCTGTGGCAGGGGGATTGCACTGGATGATCTTTCGAGGTCCCTTCCAATCCCTAATGATTCTAACACTCCTTTCGCTGGTTTGTTCTGCTGAAGGAGTGAGCCAAGTGAGCCAGCAAAGGTGGGTGCTGCTCACAGCTTTGCCTCTGTGCCAGTCAGGCTTTGTCACATGGATGTAGAGGCACTGCATATGCCTGAGGGCCTTGGAGATCCTCAGGTGGGAAGTGACTGTTTGTGGACACTCCTTCATTCCGTTTGCCTGCTGGAAGATGCCAAGAGGTTTCTCTCTTTTGCAAATCAAGGCAGCCCTTTAGTCCAAGACTCTAGACTTCTCCACGCTGCAGGCTCTGCAGCTCCCTAGGCAGCAGCACTGCTGCTGAAATGGTGTTTTCTTTTATCTGAGATCCTTCTCCACGGAAAGACCGAACCTCATAGTGTTTTCACAGCGGAGCAACGCAGTGCCGTGCTCCAGATCGCACCACTCTCTCTAATAGCTGAGCAGCTCGCTCACTGAAGAAGCATCAGCTGTCTCTGAAGCTGGAGCCACAATCCCAGATCTGTCTGCACTTTGGACCTGAGCAACAAAGCATTTTTTCTTTGCGAGTTTCGCTTCTGTCGAATGAAAAGGCTGCAGACCGGGGCACTTCCCTCTCACAGGAGCGCCTGGGCAGGCTGCGCTCTTATCGCTCGATAAGGAGCTCCTGCGGCCCGGCCAGCCTGCACAAAAATGTTAAAAGCCTGCTCTCCAAAAGGTCTCAGGTTCTACATCTCCCTTTTCCTTCTGCTCTCCTTTCCTCACCTATTAGAAATACATCAGCATCAACAAATGATAGGTTAAGGTTTCAGCAGGGGAAGGGTCTGGCTTCCTCTGCTGCCAACATTCTTTGCAGGGTGGCTCCTGCACACTAGCACTTTTGTTCTTTTTCCTACAAGCTCCTTTCAGTTTGTAAAACTCAGCCTCTAGTTACAGCTGGTTTTGTTCTGAAAGAAAAACTGGAGGGGGATGTGTGTGTGAAGGGATGGGATAGACTATGCCCATGCAGCCTTGTGACTAGCCCATCACAGGGCTCTGGTGGGGCTTGTGTTTAACTTGGTGACAGGGGGGTTGTTAGCGAGATCCTCTTCACTGTCTCACACAGCCCTCACCCGTGCTGGTGGAGCAGCAGTGTCACTGAAGACAGTGAGGCTGTGGTGCTTCATTACTGCAGATCACACGACCATCACTGTAACAGGAACGATCATAATGAGACACTTTCTTTGGGAAGCCGGTGGCTCTGTTTGTGCCAGGATTTGCAAGGACGAATGAGAGCTGCTCAGTCCAGCCCGGTCTCCTCTGACAAGTTCAGTATCTTTTCTTGGTAAAGCCCCCATGAATAGTTCTGTCTCACATGTGCAAACTGCACAATGAACCTGGTGCTGCTCAGAATAGCTAATTTGTCTCAGTGGCACTGCCTCACAGGAATGTACTTAACTCTTTGGAGCTGCTGTTAGATGAGGATGAAGTTAATGCTCTTAGCTGAGCGACTGGGGGTGACTCAAAATAAGGATGTTGTGTCCTTGCAAAGCACCGGGTACAAGCAGCACTATTGTCCCTGATTATGAAGGGCTGAGGGAGCTGGGTCCCTTTAGCCTGGAGACAAGGAGACTGAGACCTTATTAGTGTTTATAAGTATAGAAAGGGTGAGCGTCAGGAAGAGGGAGCCAGGCATCCCATGATAGGACAAGGGGCAACGGGTGTGAGCTGAAACATAGAGGTTCCACATCAACATGAGAAGGACCTTCTTCCCAGTGAGGGTGACAGAGCCCTGGAAGGGGCTGCCCAAGGAGGTTGTGGAGACTCCTTCTCTGGAGATGTTTAAAACCCACCTGGAGGTGTTCCTGTGCGACTTGGTCTGGGTGATCCTGTTCTGGCAGGGGGATTGGACTGGATGATCTTTCGAGGTCCCTTCCAACCCCTAACGTTCTGTGATTCCACCTGCTATGAAGCAGTGTCTTTAAACGGCGCACCCATGGAAATTCACGTGGAGCAAATCAGATTCAGCACGAAAATGCCTACTAAAGGACAATTCTATGACTTGAAATATTGAGGTAGCAAGGTGAAAACCATCCAGTGACTACAGAACTCATTAGCAAGTGAGTGGTTTCATATTTAATTAGCTTTCAGCATTCTGAAATAGGAAGACAGCCTCCTACGCAGTTGTACGTTCAAACGTGGAATCACAAACACTGGCAAAGCCAGGAAGCGCAGGAGTCCTGCGGGGGCTGCCCCAGTGAAGGTCCCAGCAGCACGGAGAGGTGAAGGGTTTAACTTGGCTGGGACAGCAAAACTGTAAACAGAGAGCTGCTTATCAGACATCCTGTCCTTCCACCAGATTCAGGTTATGAGAGACACCCGCCTCATTTTCTGACAGCACTTGCCATCACACACCGGATAGCTCGAGACTGTCTTTCCTGTCTCCTTTCCTACTGGCAGCTACGTTTCATCCCCATCTCTTTTGCTTGTTCCTACAATGACACAGCCTGAGTGGAACTCACAGCGGCCAAAGGGAAGGATGAATGGTCATCACAGACTCTGAGCTTGACCCAAACAATCTGAAAGGGACTGAGAGCTTCACGTCTGACCTGGCTGGGACACGAGTGCAGCACCCAGGGGCTGACACCACAGAGGAGCAAGCCCTTCCACACCAGTTGAGGGACCCCTTCTTCTGCTGGAACGTGGGACACGGTAGCCCTGTTTGCTGTGGAAGGCTGGCACAGAACACCAAGGCATTATTTCTCACTGCAGACTGCAGGCAGCCCTTGTGCAGAGGCTCAACAGGCACAAGGAAATCACTTTGCTTCTGCCACAGAATGAGCCTCAAGCTGATTATTTGTCTGGCTGCCCTGTGCCTGAGTCACCCTGGACGTGCCTGGATGCTACAGGAGGGCTTTGGCTGTTTTTCTGGATGTCTGCTGTCCTGACTGGAGTAGATCACAACTAAAAAGGACTCCAAATGTTTGCTCAGCAAGGCTGACACATCCAGAGATTGAATTTGTGGTGCAGGAAGGGCACGGAGCACGCACCAGAGCATTCTCCTCATGGAAAGCCTGGGGAGCAGCATGAGAGTTCTGCCTGCTGGAAGGAGGCAAGTTCAGTTGTGTGCAACTGGAATAGCTGAGAAAGAAAAAGAGAAAACCATTCCGTGGTCAGTAGATCCAAAGACAACCAGCTCAGTATTTGTTGATACTGATTCAAACACAAAACTGTTCCCTGAACAGTCTATCCTGTTACCCCACTGGGACAGGGCAGCAAGGACGAGCACTGCTGTGACCTCTCCCATGCTCATCCACCCCTACAAACTAACCGACCAGCCATGGAGCGAGGAGTCTCACAGCCAGGAAACCCAAAGTCCCAGTATCCCTGACACTGCTCCCTCCAGCCCAGCAGCTCTCCAGCTTGTCTGTGACCCAAGTCTTATAGAAAAACCACTGCAGGATGGTTTGGATTCTCAAGAAGTAGATGTCATATTAATAACAGCATTAATCTGTCCCTGCACTTCCAATATGAAGCAGAAATATCTAAGAGAAGAATCTGTTCTGCAAAGCCCCTAAATTCTCAGACTCAGCGGGATGCACATGTATTAATACCAGCCAGGATTTGTGATCTTATAAATCTGTTGTCTGGCACAACTCTGAATCTTGGTGTACTCAAAACATCCAGCAAATACATCTCCGCGCAATTCTACCTGCAGACGTCCTGCCACGGAGACCAGGTGTCACTTCCAAATCAGAAGGAATATCTCTGAGCCTCCACAAAGCAAGTAGTCCCTACAGAAGAAAAGGGAGAACATCTGTCTAAACAGCCTCATAAAAACACGACGGCGTCCTAGAGAAAACAACCCAAAAGCTCGTAGCAACACTTCCTGCGCTTACAGAGTCCCACTGCAGGGTGTTATAGGCTCTTATTTTCACGGAGTGGTCCAGGCTGTTACTCTCATCTTACTACTTCACTTACCTCCTACTGTTTGTAGGTGCTGTGCAACAGAGGGCACCCAAATCCCTGCTTTGGGACCCCTGGCAAAAGGGGGTTAGGCTGAGCTGAGGTGTGTGAGTGCACAAATGGAAAGCATCTGCACTAAGCGAGCGCTGCGGAGCTGCAATCGCGTTGGTGCTGTCAGATCCAGTTTGTGAGGCTTTTTCACTGAAGATACCCCCAAGTACAGAGCAGATATTTTTGTCTCACCCCGTCTCTCTGGCTCTGACCCAGAGCAAGCCTCTCAAAAAGGAATGCTGAGGAACTGGGAACGGACACCAAGGGATGTAAAACCACCGAACACTCTTTGTATTTTTAGGAACTGACAAACAAACACTTCAAGTTGAAGCCTCTTTCATTTGGCTCTTGTAAAAGTCTCCTCTTATTGACTAATTTTCACAGCACCACCACCCAGCTGTTGTTTACAAACAAATGGTTAAAGGATTAGAAACCTGCAGCCGTGGCCCTGCCAGCCGTGTTGAGGAGCCCTCCAACAGGCAGACCCTTGTGGAGGGAGCCAGGCAAAGGCAAAGTGTTATTTCTCTGTGGAGCCTCAGACACGAGTTAATTGCACTTGTCGGGCTGCAAACAGTGCTGCACAGAGAAAATAAATAGGGGCTTCATGTCTGCAGTTGAATTAAACATCCTGCTGCCTACTGAGTCCTGGTCCTGAGCCCACAGCTTTCAGGTTCTATAGAGAAACAGGTGCTTGAGAGTGGGGTTCACAGACACCTCTTGACAGACCAAGCGATGATCTAAGCTTCCTAGCAAGGAACACACAGGCAAAGGCTGGAGCTTGAGCGCTCGTGGACTTTGCTGCCACTTCCAAGGCTGCCGTAAGGACTGACAGTTACATCCCCTCCCAGCCATCACTGTCCAGGTCACATCACTCCTGTGTGAAACCTCTCGGAGTGTGGCAGCCCTCAGGCACTTTGCCTCTTGCCTGAGCTGTCAGGAAGAGAGGAGAAGCAGCCAGAGCATGGGCAGAAGGTCTCCCTTGCTTTCCCCCCTTCTCTACACCGAACGCTCTTCCTGTCATGCTCTGCCCAGACAGCAGGCTGAGGAGGGGACGGAAAGGAGAAGAAGAAAGATTATTCTGAGAAAGCAGGAGCAGCTTCCAGCTGCATTTTTACACCTCTGCAACCTGCACTACCTCCTTCCTTCCCTCTCAAAGCTTCCTTGGCCATCTAGCAGCAACAGTCCCACTGCTGGAAGAGGCTGAATGAAATAGTCTGGATAAAACACATAAATATTCCTCCACAAAAGTTCAATGAACAGTCTAAGCCCTTCTGGAGACACATCCTGGGAAGACCTGGGCTTCAGTTTCATCTCCGATGGGGATACTAGCTCTTACAGACAGCAAAGTCATGCTCAAAGCAAAGTTCTAGAGGTCTCTCTTGGACTACAAACACTTTGCAATGGCTCCACGCTTCTTCAGGAGCCAAAAGAAACCGCCCGAAGTTAATGGTCAGATTCAGCAGCCCTGGAGGCTACCGATGTGCCGAAAGCTGCACTGAAACCCTGCCAGAGGCGAACAATAGCCATGAGCAGGCTTTTTGGAGCCAACCCAGCCCAGCCCAACTGCATGTGCAGGCTGACATGTCATGACAGAGATTCTTTTCCAAATATATCTGGGCTCTTTCGCCGCCCTTGCTCAAAGGACAATTAGCAGAGGGTAACCACACACCCACCACTGGCTAGCAGCATCCCCCAGGAGAACTCAGGGACAAGCACCCCCACAAGCACCCATCAAATGGAGACCCACTTCTGGGGCAGAGCAGGGAAGAGCCTTCTTTGTTCCTCTTTGCTTACAATTAGGTGGAAACTATCCAGTAAAAGCTGGAGTTTGGTTCTCTAGGGCGGCACAGGTTTAGTGCCAGGGTTAGGTTTTGTTCCACACTTCTCCCTTCATTGCAGGGCACACAACCATCACCGGTCCTGTTACACCATGGAACTTCCTGTTCTGGGTAGTAGTAGAGTTAAGGTTTTAAATGATCCCCCAGCTGAATGTTTTCCTGGTTTAATTGCCAGCCTTTGGAAAGAGTCCTAGCACCCAGGCCCTGACAGGAGAGCAGCTCGGCAACATCCAGCTGGCTGCTGTCCCAAAGCAGTTAGAGCAGCCAGTGAACTAGAGAGAGATTTACAACCCCGTGGGGTGAAATACTTGTAGCTCCTCTGCAGAGCTCTGCCATCCCCTGCTACTGTGACCCACACTCCCCAGGCAACTGCACGGAACCTCTTCCTGGGTCTTCTTTGCATTGCGCTGACCCTGGAGCTCTTGCCAAGCCTTGGGAGAGCTGGATGGGCAGCTGGCTGCTGTGTCAGTCTGTCAGTGCTGCTGGAGGGCTGGATGATGCTGGGATCTGCCCTGCATGTGGCCTTGCTCTGCGCTGGCTGAAAAGCCTTTGCAGCCGAGCTTCTCCGTGAGGAAAAGCAGCAGAGAGCTACAGTGTCTGATTTTCTCTGGTTTAAACAAAGTCTTTCCGCTAACACGTAGCATTCACTTGTTAGTTAATCTGCATCCAGACTTCACTCCTTGTTAACCATTGTGACCACCAATGTGCACTCACTCAGCTCGGTTATGGGGGTGGTATCAAGCCCCTGTTGTTCTTTCCATGGTGCCCCTTTAGAGGCACAGGGTCGAGTCTATCCCCAGCCCCTTTGCTTCCTGACGAGACACCTTCTGATAATTATTAGCTTCTCTCTTTTATTTTTGACAAATGCTCAGTGATTCAGTCTCTGCATTGTTTTGCCTCTCCTGGGATACAAAGGGTGACAGAGAGAATCAATCACCACGTGAAAAGGCTGTAGCAGCCTCAGAGTATCACAGGGCCGCTGTGCCAGCACTAGCAACGTCCCGTCATCATTCTGCCCCATTTCCACTCACCCCCTACGTGCTCCTGTGGAGTTCTCAGAGACCCCCTGGCATCCCCATGCAGCAAAACCCCCCGTGCAGGCTCTGCTAGGTACAGATTCCAGGTGCAGAACACAGATCTGAGCGACATAAACCCATTTGTGACCACAGCACTGCTTTGAGAGCCGATTTCTCTGCGGTCAGGTAGGGCAACGGCTGCAGTCATTCTGGGGAGCAGCTCCAGAGTTTTCCTGGTGCTTGCACAGCCTGTGTCCATTTCCCAGAGCTGGTTTTAGAATCATACAATCATGGAATCACCTTGGTTGGAAATGAACTTTAAGATCATCCAGTGATAGGGCAAGGGGCAATGGTAAGATGGAACATGGAAGGTTCCATATAAATATGAGAAGGAACTTCTTCACAGGGAGGGTGACAGAGCACTGGAACAGGCTGCCCGGGGGGGTGTGGAGTCTCCTTCTCTGGAGATGTTTAAAACCTGCCTGGATGTGTTCCTGTGTGACTTGGTCTAGGTGATCCTGCTGTGGCAGGGGGATTGAGCTAGATGATCTAGAGGTCCCTTCCAATCCCTAAAGTTCTGTGGTTCTGTGATCATCAAGTACCATCATTAACCCAACTGTACTGAGCCCACCGCTCAGTCCTGTCTCTAAGCTCCAGATCTCCGCAACTTTGAAACACATCCAGGGATGGCAATTCAACCCTCACACTGGGCAGCCAGTTCCAAGCCCTGAGCACCCTTTCCAGGAAGAACTTCTACCTAATGGCCAACCTAAACTTCCCTGGCGCAACTTGAGGCCATTTCTTCTTGTCCTATGACTTGTTATTTGCAAGAAGAGACAACCTGGGTTGTTTACCAAAGAAACTGCTTGGGCTCTGCCACAGTGACAGGACCAGAAGAGTTAATGTCAAGTGACTGAAGCAAGAAGCAGCTCTGGACTGCAGACTGGTGTTTGAGAACCTGGACTGGGACCAGAGCCTCACACAACACCTGCTGTTCAGCTACTCAGCAGATCCCTTTGCCTAGACCACGATGCCTTTTCTCCACCAGGCAAGAAAGTCTTTGGGCCCTCAGAGGGCTGAAGGCTTCTTACAAGAGCCTGACCTTCCCCTTCAAAGACTGGATGAATGGAAAAGTACAGGGGTGCCGGTGCCAAGCTCCTCCGTTTGCTGGGGAAACAGCTGTAGCAGTTTAAGGAGTAAATATGTCACAGCTGCTGCAGACAGTGAATTCCTGCTGTTTGGATGGGATGAGGAGCAGAAGATGAAGGCAGGAGAACCCTTTAATATGTCTCACTACAAAGCTAAACCATTAGGAACGCGGCTTAACCTAATCAGTCTGACCTGGCGCTGGATGGGGCCGGGAGGACTAACCCAAACTGCTCCTCAGCTGAAGGCTGGGAACCAGTAGCTGCGAGCTCAAGGACCCCACTAAGACACAGCCGCACACCCTGCGGAGTCTGGAACAGCAGCACCGCTCTGCGCTTGGATGGCCCCTCGGACCACGTGTGGCTTGGCCAGTGTGTTTCAAAGGATGGGGGGAAGGATGGTGGGGCTAGCGGCTCACTGCACCACTGGCCTTTTCCCAGACCTATGGGCACAAGCACATCTTTAGATTTTCCCACATTAATGTCTTTTAAAGGCTCTTGTCCGAGTGATTAAGTAACTTACAGTGGTAAAACACACCACAAATGAAGGTAAAGCTAATGGGTTTAGGCATTGGGCTCGTACTGGACTCGGTGTCTCAGGCTTCGTGAGACAACTGTCTGAGCTCCAAGCAAAGCTGGGGTGGGCCTGTGGCTGCCTGCTGTTTGCTGCACACACTTCCCCTTGCACCGAGAGTCACAGGAAGTCCTCTGCAGAGAACATGGAGCAGAGTGAAGAAGACAGAGGAGATCTTGTCCACCTTGAGCTGCCTCAACAGCCAGAGAGGTTTCCGGCGAACGCTGCCGAAGATAGCGGCGGGGGAGACTACACTGAGGCACAAGATGTCCCAGAGAAAACGCCGATGGATGGGAACTCAACGTTTTCAAGATAAGAGCAGAAGGAAGGTGGAGAAGCACGACTTGCCATTTGTGCATTGCTGACTTTGACAAACAACTCGGTGCTGGGCTTGTCTTGCTGTCTGCGTTGTCGCAGGCTGTCGCCCTGGCCCGGGGGAGCTGGGCACAGCGTCAAATGCCCCTGCAGATGCTGTGTCTGTGGGCTCCCAAGCTCATTGCACCCTCAAAACAGGAGCTGGCAGAGTCTGTCGTGCGGTTAGCGTGGGGTCCCTTCTCACCCTGACTGATTCTATGACTTGGTCTGGGTGATCCTGCTCCAGCAGGGGGATTGGACTAGATGATCTTTCGAGGTCCCTTGCAATCCCTGATGATTCTATGGAAGAGCAGAGCAGTGTCCAGAAGGGAAAGGTCTTGAGGCGCTTGTTCCAGGAAAGAGCCTGACAGATTGTAAGAACAGAAAGCAAAACCGAGTGCACTGGGGAGTAAAGCTCTAGGCTGCGTACGCCGAGGGCTGGACCTCTCCTGCTGGAAGAACTTTTGCCTCACTGAAGGAATCGCTCGTCATTCTATCCCCTGGCTGCCCTCTCAGAGAAACACCCATCGATAAAACAACATAGATGCACGGGAAGGAGAAACTTGGACTGGGGTTGGAGTATTTCTCCTTCAGCTTTGGTGCAACGGATGATGTCCACTGGCAGCAGAACTGTGGTGCAGCATTGAAACCCATTGGGAAAGGAAAAACTAAGCACAGCCTCAGCAGCCCTTCGAGAGAAGTTTTAGCCCTGTTGGCCCAGCTCTGTGTTTCTCATCAACACGTGAGAGAAACAGGCAGTGTCTACATCTTGCCTACCTGGATCAGAAACGTGTGGTCAGAAGTGCATGGTCAGGGGATCCGGTGTTTCTTCCAGCTGAACAGCTAATGCTCTCAGTGACAACTAACAGAGCTGACAACCCCCAGAAGTTATGGAAAGTGAGAGCAGATCAGGCAGCAGCTAGAAGACCGTTAACCTCATGCTGGCACGAGCCAAAGCCCGTGATGGATGGGTGTCCATGACTGGGAAGCAGCTGAGCAGCGTGCAGTGCGATACGGGCTGGAGCGCCCAGCGATAAGGAAGCGCAGGCGCGCAGGACGTGCACAGCTCGCGGGGAATGTCTGCGATGTGAAACCTTTGGCAGCTGTGCACAGCAGTAAGAAAAGGACGTTTCCCTAGTCTCTGTCACAGCTTGTGCACTTCACACGTCCCAGGGCTGACAGCGGGACTGAAACGATTCGTTCAGGACACGGACGCAGCCTTTGCTATTTGTCACCCCTGTTGTGTGTTTAAATCTGATCCCTGCTGCTGTCTGTGGCCAAAATCCCACAGAAAGGCAGAATTCCCAGTGACCCCACCGAGCTGCGCGGGGCAGGCTTACTCCCTTATAGGGGCACATCATAGAACCATCAGGGCTTGGAAGGGACCTCGAAAGATCATCCAGTCCAATCCCCCTGCCACAGCAGGATCTCCTAGACCAAGTCACACAGGAACACATCCAGAAGTTTCTTGTCATCACGTTTTGCCCTCTCTGCTACATCTGATGCTAATGAGGTAGAGAAGCTGGGACTATTAATGCAGCTCATCAGCTCAGACCAATCAAGTTAACATAACCTCGCTCTGATGTTTATATTCAACGCTTTGGCACCAAGACCATTGCATCCCTGTTATAACCGCAACACGACTGGACACAGAGCATGTGCTCATATTTACTAGCCAAAGGCTATAACATCTCACTTTGTTCTCTCCCTTGCTTGCTATAAACAGAAAGGGGATGGAAAAAAGACAAAGGAGCCCGTAACGCGTTGCTCTGAGACGTAATTGGGATTAGAGGTTTGGCGTCACCTTCCTCATCGTCGCCCTTAACTAAAACACAGGCTTTTATCTCCAAGATGGTTTAGAGGAAAATTAAAAGTCTGTGTTGGCTCCATGACTACCACATTATTATCACACACTGTCATCCCACCCAATACACAGGCACTGTTGTTTTTAGTTGTGAAGGGTCTGAAGCAGAAGGCAAATATTTGTATAAACAGGATGATGTCTGAAAAAAGAAGTCACGTAAGTCGCACGTGTTCGGCGGCACCTCTGACCACTGTCTGTGGGAAAACACTCTTGTTTCCAGGCCCTAAATAACTTCACATTTATACACATTGCACCAGTTGGTTAAAGCAATAATGGGAACCTGTAAGGGGTAAATGAATGGACCTTTGAGAAAATGCTGATGCCCCATATTTCTGATCCTTAGGCAAAGCAAATTCAACAGAGTTTCTCCTAAATTTAAATTTTTAACAATTTTTTTGCCTGCTTTATAGGTGATCTAAGAGAAAATGGTTTTGTTTCACTGTTTTTATAACAGCGGAGAGCAGAGAACACAGTTTCTCTGTTGAGGTTCCTCAGATGTTGAATCGCTCACAACTAGGCTCTGGGAACGAGCACGGAGCCTGCCAGCTCCGGCGCTGACTTCACTGGGGCAGGGCAGCGTGTTTCAGCCTGTTTCCGTGAAAGACAGCAGAGAAAACTCCCCTGAATTTCCGTGGCACAGGATGAAGAGGTTTTAGGATGATCCAGATCGAGTGGGTGTTCTTTGTTCAGAGCAGTCACTCCGAGTTTGAAATGGACCGACTTGGTTGGCTTGGACCCATCAGATCCAGTCAGAAGCTCACACCCACCCGGGTTACTGTGATCTCCTGAAGGATTTCCAGTGACCTCCCAACCTACTGGCTAACACTGCTCCTATAATACTTCACAAATCACACGATGCAGACAGCTCACAGAGACTATCGTGTGTGGAGAACATCTAGACTTCCTGCTTTACATCTTCCAATGGCAACACACTAGGGGTTTGGTTTGGGGTTTGTGTTTGTCCTCTCGAAGGTGGTGCAGGTACCGAGTCCTGCTGTTGGGTCAGAGTTTGAAGAGCCCCGGTGAAGCAAAACCCCAGTTGAGAGAACAAGGATTGCAGGGTGCTTGGATCCGTTTCATATTGTTTTAGTGCGTTCCAGCCTTACAAAACAGGTGACATCAGCTAATAACTGAGGCTGGAGAGCAGACGAGGGGTTTTTGGGGCCATTACTTCCGCCAACATCTGTAAATGCAGCAGCACTGAAGTCACTTGTGGAATTTAACACATCCTCTATTTATCTGTTATCAACCCTTGTTACTGTTGATACGACAATGGAAAAGTATTTTTAATACAATGAAAAGAAAACTAGAAGCTTGGCGTTGCCCACGCCCAGTGACACGAGCCGTGGCTCAGAAGGGGATTTCCTGCTAGCCTGGCAGAGGAATAATCAACAGGATCCTTACTGATACAACTGGAAACAAGCAACTCCGCTACAGAAACACTCCTCGTTGCTTCTCAGTCATGCAAAACCCAAGAAGAAGTTAAATGTGCTCATGGGCACCTTCCGACATCTGCTCAGACAGCTAACTAAGAGCAGACAGCTCCATCAATCACAGCAAATAACCTCAAGACATAAGAGACACGGAGGGAGCAGCGAGAAGACGACGCATTTCCAGCCGGCCAGCCGGGGAGCCCAGGCAAGCTGGGCAAGACCAGCTACTGGCAGCAAGTCACGAAAAGGTGAAGGAAGCACCAATTCAAGTGAAGAAGAAAATCCCAGGGTGTTTCCTACTGGCTCTCTGCCTGCTGGTTACCAGTTGGCAGATGCATTCGGACAGACCGGTAGAAGCAAGTCAAGAAGATAACTTCGAAGAGGAGAAGCTGTTTAGCTCATTTTGTGTCTTTCAAAAGGCAGCTTGGCAGCTTGTTTTCACGGAGGGAGCTCCCCGCTCTCTTACCTAAGAGCTGGGGGCTTCTCCGGCACACAAAGGGTGCTGCCACAAATAAACAGAGCCAAGCGATTTTCATCCACATCCTTATTCATTCCTAAAAGCTCAGCTTATGCAAATTGTTATGAATTTAAAAGGACTTTCCCCGAGGAACAGGTTGAAGGCACAAAGACATCATAAATCTGCCTAACATCAAGCCGTTAGTCGGCTGGTTTTGTCTGAGTCTGTTCACCTGCAGGAGCTGCACAGAAGAAGGTGCTTGACAGGCTCAAGTCACGAAACTCCTGGACTGTTCCCTGGGGTTCAGATGTCTGCAGCTTGGAGCCCACCAGCACTCACCTTGCAGCAGCTCAGGGGTGCTCTGGGGCTGGGAGCAGAAGCTGCAGGACCGTTGTGGAACTGGGTGATTGTGTTGTGGTACCTCCCCAAGTGCTTTGGCTGCAGCTCCACAAGCAGAGTCCCAGAACTGACCTGAACTAGATGACCTTTCAAGGTCCTTTCCAATCCCTAATGAGTCTATGAGTCTAAGTACCATTCCCTTTCTCTCTTTGCAGCAGTTCTCTGTTCTCCCTGCAGAGAGACTTCCTCCACAGACCTGCAACCTTCTTTGGGTGAGAAGACAGTGTCCATGGGTAGGTGGCACTTTGGTGCAACTACTCATCAGGTTGTCAACAGACCTATTCCACCAGGAAGAAAAAGGGAAAGACTTAGTCTGGCTCCCCCCAAAGTTGTGCTTGAAACAGAAACTCTGCGACTCGACCTTTCCTGCACTGCCTCTCGCTGACTCCAGTGGTTGGTTATCTCTCCCACGTTTCTCAGCATCACTGGACTTTTGGGTTACGTACACAACATCTCTGTGGATACAGTAGTTTTCTCTCTGGAAGCCATGCCTGTCTTTTCACCTAGGGATTCTGCTGAGTTGCCTCAGAAAGGAGGAACCTCTCAGTCCCTCTCACTCCTGTGCCACAGCTTCTTCTAGCAGAACAGAGTCAGATGAGGATCCCTTAGGAGTCCGACCAGTCGTTGAGAAGAGCCACTCCTGAGAAGAGCAAAGTTCCACGGAAGGGAAACACGGTGCTTTTAGAGTCCTCGCAGCCTCCCAGGTTGGGGACGCTGCATCACACCCCTCAGAACGTTCCCGTTTGCCGCTGGCCAGGTGCAAGTCTGGGTGAATCGATGAGCCTGCCCGCTCCCTGCTCTGGGAATGGCTGCAAGTAGCCTCTTGCTCTCAGCCCGAATCCTTTCTGCTTTCACCAGTGTCTTGACTAAAATGTGAGAACGAAATCTCCAGGCACGACTGCTGCAAACAGTAACTAAGGCAAACAGCAGTAATGAAGAAAAACGAGCCCGGCCCAGGGGCCACGAACACAGCAGCTTTCACGCAGGAGCCCGGAGAACACCCGGCATCGCCTCCTTCCTCCTCTCTCAGTTTGCTCTTGATTTGTTATCTTTCCGGACTGCTGCTGCATCAAAGCGCCGACGGAGAAGAGGGCCTGGCGTGACATGTCAGCAACAAGACTGAGCTCAGACATGAGGCTTTGATCCTGGAGATTCCTCACCTGTGTGCAGGGCACGAAGGCGCAGCCTCGGCGCAAACGAGCAGAGGGCAAAGCCCCGCTGGTGCCTGCGGGGCGAGCGCAGGTCGGCAATACATGGCAATACGTGCAGCTCTGCATCGCTGCTGCAGGCTCAGAGCACTGAGCATATGCAGAGGAAGTCCCCGCGCGGTGCTAAATTGCTGCATGCAGATTTATTTCCTTTTAAAATCTCTCAGTGTATTTTTAGAGATGTATGAGGAATGAAACGTTCAACCAGCAGGGAGTGTGAAAAGAACTTTCTCTGCAGCATGAAGCCATCGGTGTTTGCAAACCAGACACATGTTGAGAAATAGGTAGAGAGAAATGTTCGTATTTTCTCAGGACCTTCCACACTTATTAACATCCACATTGCCACTAGAAAATCCCCTCTACTCCCCATTTTAGTCCAATGCACTTTCAATATTTCTTTCATTTCTCCATTTGCTCCCATGGGGACAAAAAACCAAGGAAATCACTTTCCTTTGTCTTCTAGAACCATTATCAAACCCAACCTGGCAGACTTCTACATCACAGAGATAAAAAAGGAGATACAGAACGTGCTGTGAGCTTCTCTGAGGATGGGTGATATCATTGTAGATAAACAAGGCAGGTCCCCCGAGGAGGTTCAACTACTCAGGAAAGGCTGGAACCTCACAGAGGATTTTTCAGAGGCATTAGTGTGATGCTCTCTGTCAGCTAACTCTAGTGTGAGAGGGGCTTCCCATTGCCTTTCATTCTGACCAAGAATAGACAGGACCTCAACACATGTTTTAAACCATCAGCAATAAGCTGAAGGAGAACCGTAGCAGCAGATGTCCACGTGCCCGTCAGCTGGGTGCTTCTGCCCAAAGCACATCTCACAGAGGGCAGCACAGGCTATGTGCTGCCTGCAACGCGCTCAGCTCCAGAAGACCAGTGCACACCTGAACATGCAGAGCCAGCTTTCCAGTGGAGAGGCATCGTTCTGCCTCCGCGTTTGGGTAGCTTCCACCTCTGCAGCTGCAGCGCCACGGTGGCACTTTTTCTCGACTAAATACCATTGTTCACGTTGTAAAAACTGAGCAGGGCTGATCGAAGTGACAGTGTGTTAATGTCGACATCTGATGAATACAAAATGCAGGGGGAACTGCTTGTTGCTGAAATACATTAGATCATAGCAGCAGCAAAATGCAGCAGCGAGACGCCACCATCATCATTTCAACGTCTATTCCCTATAATTGCAGAGTGACTGCAAGCTAGCAGGGAAAGCTATCTGTCTTTGGGAGCCTTGGAAATGACATGCTATTTAAAATAAAACATCAAGACTATGAAAAACACTCAGAGGCTTTTCAGCATCTCTTGGATCGTGAACAGCCTTCGTGGAACATCATAAAGGCACTTCTCGCAGGAAGCAAACGGTTATCTGAAGACACGCTCCTACCAAAGCCATTAACACAACTCATCAGCTAACAAGAACATACTCATCTGTCTAGACACAGATGATATTAGAAAAGTAATCACCATAGATCATACTCATGTCCCAGTCCTGAAGGAGCTTCGTGTGGTTTGTTTCCATACCTGCCCTGGCCCGCAGTACTGGATGCAGCCGCCGGCACTCGCTGCCGGTTGGTTATCCCAGCCCTGCATGAGCAGCAGAGCTCCCGCTGTCTGCACCTGATGAAGTATTGGTCTGGTGCAGAGGAGTAGAGAGCTCATTGCCAAATCAGAGCTTTAAAATGCCAAGGCAATAGCTCCTTGTCTCTCCTTCTCCCCTGACACTGCACAGAATGTTTAGAAGATTAGCTTCGATTAAACACCCAGCCTTTTGAGAGCTAAAGAAAAAGGACATGATTTTCACCCAAGCTGTTAAGACTCCGGTCCAAATTCAGAAGCACAAATATTTGCTTTTATATATAACGCTCTGTTGATCATAATGCTCTGATTTTTCGATGAGGCTCTGTTACCGCAGCGGTGTTGCTCATCGCTGTGTTCAAGCAGTGCTCTCTGCTTGGCATTCACTCGTCTGTTCGCTCCATGTCAGCAGTGTAGCTGAACTCTGCACTTGGACATCATTTTGGTCCCAAATTCACACTGCACCTTCATGGAGAAGTGTTTCCTGTGATCTGCTCTTTGGCCACTTACATCCCCTTTGTCCATGCCCTCGCGCAGACGTGACTCCTTATCTAATGGTGGTTCAGACAGCATGAGTGCAATGCTGGCCAGTTGTCTTAGCTTTGTTACACCAGGGTCATCATTGACACCAAACACAGTTGTCCTGCCGCACTACGTCGTGTAGGGGAGCCACAAGTGGAAACGGTCCAAGTCTTCTCTTGGAATTGAAGCTCTAATATGGTCAGGAGGGCACTATCCTGGTTTCTATCAAACGCACATTACGGGCTCAGAAATTAATGCAGATTTACTGAGGAGCTTTAAGCTGGCCATTATGGCTGTGAGCTTGGCCTAAGTACTAGACACTTGGAAGATTAATCAGTCCAAAACCTAGAAATGATAGAACTTAACGGGTTCCGTGTTGGAGTCTCCTTCTCTGGAGATGTTCAAGATCCACCTGATGTGTTCCTGTGTGACTTGGTCTGGGTGATCCTGCTGTGGCAGGGGGATTGGACTGGATGATCTTTCAAGGTCCCTTCCAATCCCTGATGTTCTGTGACTCTGTGATTCTGCAACTATTGAGCACTTAAATTTCTTTTTCTACGTTGGGGAACTAATTTGCTTCAGCACTAGTGCTGTCTGCTAGCAGACTGCGGAAAACCATGGTGAAGTAAAACCATGAGCAGCACAAAACCAGGGCATTCCTGTTGCAAAGGTCTGACACCGTCCGTGAAGACCCAGGTAACGATCCGAGGACGTTTCATAACAGCCTGGTGTCAAGTTTTGTTCGAAAAGCACCGGTGCCATTCCCAGCTGTTTGGAATTTATGTGGCTGTTTCTCTTTGTTAGAACTCACCCGGTTTTCCTTTTTTCCTCTCAGAAATTACTTCCCAACTAATTTGAGAAGTAGAAGTTGTGTAGCTGAGAGGTGCATCAGAAGCTGAGATTCATAGATCTCTTAATTACGAAGCTTTACAAATAAGTGTGACACAACTCAGCAGTATTTCCAGAACAGAGCTGGAGGGAGCAGCAGAAGCAGATGATGATTTTGACACCTACATTTTTGACATCTGCAGGGTGAATCTTTCCAGTAAGTGATTGGAGACAATTATTTAAAAACACGAGTAGCAGGAGTTTCTAAGTGATTTAAGCTTGTTTATGCCAAGCGTGGCAAAATAACCACCGAGACTAAGCAGACCGCAGCGCTCAGGGTGATTTGTGCGTCTACGGAGTCACGGCAAAAGAAAGCCAAGGATAAAACGTTCGGGAAAGGGCAGAGTGGCTCCTCAGCAGAGTTCTTCATGCACAGCTGGGGACAGACAACCATAATGTGCTACAAGCTGAGATTCAGAGAGATGGGTGGGGAAATTGTACTTTGAAAATCCACATTTTAAAAGACATTAGACAAGGGTTGGGCTAGTACAGATGAATAAACAATCCCAACGTGAATTGGACCGTGTGTTAAACAACTGGTCCGTTCTTTTGGGGGCAATTCAAGGGCAAGATGCAAAACCCACCGTTGCTACATCGGCAACCCATCCAGAGGGAGGAAAACCAAGGTTTCTGGTCTCATAGAATCATAGAATCATTAGGGATTGGAAGGGACCCCGAAAGATCATCTAGTCCAATCCCCCTGCCACAGCAGGATCACTTCATTGGAGAAGTTATAGAATCAAAATCACTCAGGGTTGGAAGCCAGACCCAGGAGCAGAACTAACCAAAGAGGAAAGTACAGATTCTGCCAACAGAGTATCTGCCACCACATGAACGTCCCCAACTGTGAGATGGCCAAATGACTTTACTCTTATCTCGAGAAGGAGCTTTGAGACCCATAATTGTCCTTCAGCTTCATCACCAGCAAAAGGCCAATCATAGAATCACAGAACATTAGGGACTGGAAGTGACCTCGAAAGATCATCCAGTCCAATCCCCCTGCCACAGCAGGATCACCTAGATCAAGTTGCACAAGAACAGGCAGGTTGTAAACATCTCCAGAGAAGGAGAGTCCACAACCCCCCGGGCAGCCTTGGTCTAGGTGATCCNGTGGCCGTGAGGGGGCAGGGGGATTGGACTAGATGATCTTTTGAGGTCCCTTCCAATCCCTAATGATTCTATGATTCCAGTGCTCTGTCACCCTCACCGTGAACAAGTTCCTTCTCGTATTTATGTGGAACCTCCTATGTTTCAGGTTACACCCACTGCCCCTTGTCCTATCACTGGATGCCACTGAGCAGAGCCTGGCTCCATCCTCCTGACACCCACCCTTCACGTACTTATAAACATTAATAGGTCATTTCACAGCTTTAGTTTCAACCATAGTAAAACGCAAGTGTTATCAGGATGTTCTTGAAGGATGTTCTCATCATCTCCACTGAGAACAGGCAGAAGCACCAGAAGTCTTGTGAGAACAGGAGGTTTAAAGAAATCAAGCTTGGCATGAATGGTTCGTATTCTGCTGAAAACTGACCTCCACTCATTCTTACAGTCACTAAACCTCTGTTGTTTTTTAGGAACAAATGTTCAGCCTAGATCCCCACTACAAACCCAGAAAGACACTGCACCTGTCCCCAGACTTGAACTTACTATATCCCATGATTTGTCCCTCTCTTGCATTCAAGAGCTCCAATGAGCTCTACACTCATCGCCCCATGAGGACCCAGTATCACCCTAACTCAACCCCAAGATTTGTCCAAAGGAGAGAAGTTAACATCGAAAAAAACCCAAGGAAGCCATGTTCCAGGCAGACTGGCTTCGCATCCTGCAGACATCTGTCCATAGCACACAGGACAAACCTGACAGCACAAAGCATCATGAACCAAACATAGTGGTTAGCACCAAGCTGGCCCCAACAACACCGATCTTGTTAGTGAAAACACAGAGCTGCTTCCAGCACAGGCTGCACAACATGTCCCTCAAGATGCTCCCTACCTCAGAGAGGAGACAAAGATGGACAACCCTGTACTCACCTTCTCATCAGACACCAGGCTGCAGTCAGACACCCCAGACAAAACCAGCTTCATTGCAGAGGACTTACGTGACAGTGCATGTTAGAGCCTAAGTGCATCCACAGGTAGAGGAACCCTGATCATTTCTGCAGTGGCAGTTAAAGTGTCCACGGGTTGGTCACCTGCAGAGACTTCAAATAACAAGCAACAAGGCCAGGACTGAAATGCCAGACCTCCTCCTCATTTCCTTCCCTGTGATTAGTGTAGGCACCCCGATCCAGGCATCACAGGGCTGCAGTGCTGCTGTGCTCCTCATTTCACACAGAGTACCCACAGCAGCCCTTCCACTCACTGTTGCCCAGCAGTAAGAGCCCCTGTCCCACCAGTGATTCCAGTTCCACCACAATGCTCTTTCAGAAGCTGGCTCACAAGAGCACCTGCTCGCTCGCTGCCTGTTGCTCCCTTTGCCCGTGACATGCTGGGCTTTCCCAGCTCCCACACAGGTTTCCACGGTTTTCTGACACCCTGGGATAGATGAGGAGAGAAAAGTGGAAATGTGAGCTGGAGACAAGTGACAGAGAAGAATGAAGGCTGATACAAACAGCCTGGAAGATGAAAGATGCCCTCAAGTTTATCCTGCGGCTTTCCTGTAAGGTGAGAGAATTTTCACTCTCAGTGCTGCTGCCTCATCTCGGTTCCTAGAGCTGCTTTGAAATGATAAATCACATCATCAGTCCCAAGTAACAACAGGTAGCAAAGCTGGACACTCACTGCTGCAGAAACCCACCACTTCGCTGCAAGGATCACATGAAGCTCGGGGAGATTTTGTCTGGATCTGCTGACCCTGCATCTGCTTGCATGTCTGAACCCTGGCAGGGTTTTCCATTTACTCATCTGATCCCATTTATTCAAGGTTCAGGAGATTTAGGTACCAGGTGGTGCTCATCTCCTCAGCCAGCTGTATCAGAAGCTCTCTGTTGCTTCCACACAGGAAGGAAAGATCCTCCAAAGGGAGAAGCAGGTCACTGAACAGTGGGTGCAAAATAAAGGCAGGGGCAAAGCCTGAATGGGATAGCATGAGGGAGAAACATCCATGGCAACGAGAGTACGCTGCTATAAATAGGTTATTAGTATAAAGAAGCCCAAGAAAAGAGTTGGTTTGCTGCTCACAGAGGGAGAAAGGTGCCCGTAGATCTGCAGGAGGTCAGAGCATCACATTTGTTAGCTGTAGTCAGTTGGCTAACGCTAGTAGTACCGACAACGCAGGGGTTAATATCTCTGCCTAGAAGAGAGAAAAGACATTAGAGAGTTGTCAGATGCTTTCAGCTCACCTGGCCAGGCTGATCTCAATCATGGGGCACTTGAAGTAGGTGCAATGGTGTCAGGAGCATTAGGAGTTCTCTCCCAGAGCTTGTCGACAGCAAAAGATGAGGTCCAGGAGAAGGTGGGGAAAGAGCAATATCGTGCTCTTATTTACACAAGTGAAGGGATGAGCTAGGGAATTTCAACCCAGTCTGTGTCAGTGCCGTAGCAGCAGCAGAGCTTTGTAGCTCAGATGATGAGGCGATACGTGCCACAAACGGTTAACAGGAGATGTAAAGCTTTTTATAAAATCAGAGGTGGCTTCAGGAGTCGAAACCCTTTTACAGTAGTCTGGAAAAATAGTGGAACAAATAATAAACCACTTCAAGGGACTGAGGAGAAAAGAGAGAAGGAGGAAGAGGGAGAGATGAGTAAAAGCCAATAATGGACTCGCCAAGAACAAGTCGTGTCCAACTATTGTAACTTCCTTCTCCGACAAAGCAGCAGACACAGCAGATAGCAAAGAGTAAGTGCATGTCATACATCCTGACTTATGGAGGCTTTTGACAGTCTCTCACAAGACATTCCCTAGCACAAACAGGCTGAGGAAACACAGTCTAGATGAAACTCCTTGAAGATGAGTGCAGAACTGGCTGGGAAAAAGCCCTTCACAACCACTGCCAGCAGAATGTCACTGGCAGACTGAAGGACACGGACTGGCTGGTGAGACCTGCAGCGATGGGCACATCCTGCGCCTCCTGCACACGGGGACATCAGGTGCATTTACTGCACCTGCATGGGGCAGAGTTCCAACAGGGCACGAGCCCTGTTAAATCAATTACCCTGTTTGGGTGGCAGGAGAACTAAACAGACCCAACCTTCCACCAGTCCACTAACCCAGCTTACTCACCACATTCAACATGCCAGCGTTGTCAAGGTCCTCCTGTCCTCAGGTGTAGTAAACCCTCTGAATCATAGAATCACTACAGATTGGAAGGGACCTCGAAAGATCATCTAGTCCAAGCCACCTGCAACAGCAGGATCACCTAGATCAAGTCACACAGGAACACATCCAGTCGGATCTTGAACATCTCCAGAGAAGGAGACTCCACAACCACCCTGGGCAGCCCATTCCAGTGCTCTGTCACCGTCACTGTGAAGAAGTTCCTTCTCAGGTTGATGTGGAACCTCCTATGTTCCAGCTTACAACCCTCTGAGCAATGAGGAAGAGCAACAGAGCAATTTTTTAGACTGGATTCGTACATTTGCGGTCATTCTGGGTTCAAGGAGACTGTAAACCTCACATGGAGCTTCGCAGGAGGGCAGGTGCTGGGAGTTCAGCATCTGAGAGAGTCTGAGTTCAGCCAGAGAGACGCTAGACCAGGAGGTGAAGAGGACCAGAATCATCGGATCATAAAGGTTGGAAAATACCTCCAAGATCATAAAGTCCAACTGTCAACCCAACACCGCTGTGCCCACTAAACCAGGTCCTGAAGTGCCAGGGCAAGAGGACCAGGGGCAGTGACAGGCAGCAAATTGTTGTGTTTGAGTTGATCACAACCTCAAATACTGTCACCCAGGACTGTGTGTGGAGGGGGATAACAAGACCCTGATCAGCCACAAGCCCCACGTACCTCAAACTGAGTCTGGTCATGAATGTCCTACTGGAGGGTGCACGTGTAACTGGTGTGATCTGGTGTGTGGCTGGTCGCTGCAAATAACACATGGAGTAGGATTTGCCAGAACAACCCCCCACTGCTACTCATTTGTGTATTTTCATCCTCTTCTTAGTAGCTTCAATGTTGCTGTTGTCTGATTGACCAAACAGTCTTCACAGGCACCGGCGAGGAATCCGGATGGGGTGGAGAGCTGCCGCAAAAGGCGCTGACAGGGCACACGCCGACATCCTAATGACTGGCATTAGCTGCTGAAATCACAGAGCAGGCGCAGTCAAAATTATCAGCGCGGAGATTATCACTGCAGCTAAGAGGCCATCCCTGAGAAACACTACTCATTTTAATGGCAAATTACCGGGTAAGTCTCACAGCTGAAGGAGGAACCGGCGCAGCTCACACCGTTTCTGTGCCGAGTGTCACAGATTCACAGCCCACAGGTGTGGGATTTCGTGTCTCACACAGACCGAGTCCTGCCGGGTACAGCTGAGGTTTGCTCGCCGGGAAAAAACATCTGCAGTTCTATTCAGCCAGAGAAAAACACTGCAAAGGCAACAAGGGTGGGGAAAGGGGAAAGGATAAAATAAACTCAAAATCAGCCCAAAACAGTAAAATCAGCCCAAGGGTCATTTCTGCTTTCCTATCCCAGCTGAGTGGATGGAGCCTTTCATTGGAAACAGAGTACACTGCAGAATAAACACGGTTAATCTGCTCTTATCTTCACTTTATTGTGATTATTGAGCTGGTGCATTACCTGCAGTATTTACTACTCAGATCTCTTTGCTTCCACAAAAGACCAGTGCACACCAGTAACATGTGTGCACTGGATTTGGTGCCCTCAAGCAAATGAGTGGAGTGAACGGAGCTAGTCAAGGCACCTTCCTCACAAGGAGATGTGCTGCAGCCGTAGGATACATCATGGTGACTACATAGATCTGAGAAATCACACAGGTCCCACCAGCAGAGTCCTCTCAAAAAGCACTTGCAGAGTGTTATGGGCTGATGTTATTAACTGGGACGTGAGCATGAGCGGGGAACCCTGCAGGACTCAGAGTGTAGTTATCATTCATGGCTGTGCACCTTGTAAAAAAGAAGAGTCTTCTGTCCATGCAGGTGATTTCTACCTGTCCAACACCCTCTCTTACTGCTGGATTTAACTTCAACCACAACACACAGTTATCAACAGCTGAGAGCCAACTGGCATTGACAACAACCCTGTTACCCAGTGCAGGAGAGGATTTATGTGGCTTTTCCATATTTAAAGGGGGCTTACAAGAGAAGTGGGTCAGGCCTGTTGTGATAGGACAAGGGGTGATGGTTTTCAACCAAAAAAAGGGTGGGTTTAGACTAGATATAAGGAAGAATTTCTTTACTATGAATGTGGTGAAACACGTGGCTGAGAGGTGGGAGAAGCCCCATCTCTGGAAACATTCGAGGTCAGGTTGGACAGGACTCTGAGCGAGCGGATCTAGCTGGAGATGTCCCTGCTCAGTGCAGGGGGTCAGATGAACTTTGAAGGTCCCTTCTACCCCAAAACAATCTATGATTTAAGACCTGCCTGGACATGTTGGTCTAGGTGATCCTGCTGTGGCAGGGGGATTGGAGTGGATGATCTTTCGCCGTCCCTTCCAATCCCTAGTGAGTCTATGGTTGTTCTTACCAGGCACATCCAACGGAGCTCACAGCGAGGCAGCACGGATGGGCTGTGACAACCTGGAAAGTAACTGATTGAAGTCACTGCTGGAGCCAACGGGGGCACAAGCACTCCTTGGGTGAGAACTACTGCACGTTTAACTCCATGGAAATCAGCGTGTGGTGGCAGGCTAACAACACAGCGCGTACCGTGTCATTAGAAGATTACAGCTTCCGACCCACAAGGCAAGAGTACAGGTTATATGCTAATTAGCTTTGGATCTACTAAAGGTAATTACACGGTAATCTCCACGTAGTTACATGGTGTTTAATAGGAAACCCTATTAACTAATCATATAATTAAAGACTAATTGCATGATGCTCCTGCCCTGTGACATCTATGGTGGCCAGATAAATTAAAGCTGATGGAATTCCACGGCACAGCCTGTTCCTGTTGCCAGACTGTAGGGCAGCACCGTGGCTCTCAAGACAGGAAAATTAACCAAACACCAGGGCTCTTACCGCTCTCTCCATACAGAGAAAACAGCACCTTGCACCCAGAACCCCTGTTTGTTTCCACAGAATTCCTAGGAAGGAAATCTCATCATGTCCTTCGCTTTGGCCCTCGCTTGATTTTCCTCTTTGCCTTCTCCCCTACAACTTTTCTCTTCACTTTCAGTTCCTGGAGCCTCTCAATCACAACTGTCCTGCCAGTGTGTTTGAGGCAGCACTGAGCCACTTGCTGCTCCATCACCAGCTCAAATTCTTTTCCTCTTTCTTCCTCTTACAAAGTTTTCAGCACTTTTACTACTTTTTTGTTGTGAAAATGTGGTCAGCTGTTTTTTCTTCTTTATTTCTCCTTTCCCTCCTCCTGGTTCCCTTTCCTGGACACTCTGTCTCTCCTCCCTTCTGTGGGGGTCATAGCCATATGAAAAACAAATACAGTGACTGACACCTGCCCTCAGTCACAGTGAGGGTCCTCCATACCCCTTCCAGCAGCCAGACATCCCTTCTGCTCATCCTCAGCAGAAGCTGCTCGCTGCTGCCATGCTCTTCCCTCCAGCCTGATACTCTGACAACCTTCCTACTGATTCCTACTGCTGACCACAGCAGAAGCTGCGCAGCACAGCCAGCTGGAAAGAGGAGGACGAGCAAGGGAGAGCAGCACTCGGCACTGGTGGCATGTCAGCATGTCTCTGGCACAAACTGCTGATGTGGCAAAAGTCATTTCATTCCAGACTGGACTGAAAAATGGAACTTTCTCACAAAACAGCATTAGAAGTCCTGTCAATCAAAACACTTCATTCTTGTTTTCATCTCTTTTTCTATTTGTAATAATATGACAAGGAATAATGGGGATAAACCAGAACATGAGAAGTTCCACCTCAACACGAGGAGAAACTTCTTCACTGTGAGGGGGACAGAGAACTGGGACAGGCTGCCCAGAGAGGTTGTGGAGGCTCCTTCACTGGAGACACTCAAACCCTACCTGGATGCAGCCTTGTGTGACGTGTCCTAGATGATGCTGGTTTCGGCTGGGGAGTTGGACTAGATGATCTCCAGAGGGCCCTTCCAACCCGCAGTCTGTGATTCTATGGCTTATTCAGTGTTCCCTTTCAAGCCAACTCAAATCAGGGCTATGCAGTGCTACAACCTACAGCAAAAAGAAGGTGGAGGGAAGGGGTGGAAATCCAAGTCAATGTCCCACAGCCCAGTTTCCATGAAAAGGTTTTCAAAAGAAAAAGCCCTGACCAGAAGTTCCCAACCACATGTAACACACAGCCCATTTCTGGGGCTTCCCCAGCCTGTTGGGGCTGTGGAAATCTCCATTCAGAAACACGAAAGCAAGCGAAGCGTCAGACTGATAAACTGCTGCGAGCACAACGTGCAATCATCCGTGAGAGCACAGACTGGGAACGGACTGGGGACTCGGCTCAGTTCTAAAATACCAAGTGCCAGTCACTGCTTTGCTGAAGCCCAACCCCCTGACTGTTGCTGAACCCTGTTGGGAAGGAAAAGCCTCCTTTTTAACAGACCTTGTTGTGATCCTGCTGTGGCAGGGGGATTGGACTGGATGATCTTTCGAGGTCCCTTCCAATCCCTAATGATTCTATTCTATGATTCCAGAAGGGATTATGCAGTGTCTCTATAGTTTAAAAAGAGCTGAGAGCTTTTGTTAGAGCAGCTGATAGAGCTGGAAAGGCTGGACAAGGTTTTGAGTTTCTTCAGTTCCACATCAGTTCTGAAGCAGCAGAGTGTTGGGTTTATACTGAAGCTTCTGTTCCCAACCTAAAAACAAACTTCTGGGGCTGCAGGCTTGGTCAGTTCTTCCAGCTCCTCCCAGCTATCCCCTCAAAGATATTCTCTCACTCCACAAACTTCGTTGGTCTGTCGGAAGGGCAACCAAGTGCTGCCTCAAGCAGAGGCAGTCTCAGAGCACACTGCTGGCACCTCCAGCTCGCTGTAGGAGCAGCTTGGTATCTGGTCAGGCTGAATGGTCAGTTGTGGGTCACACGGGTAGAGCTCTGTATTCTCCTTTAGGGTATCACACTTAGGCATCACACTGTTGGCACACCAAACCATAACATCTGTCCTTCCTGAAGAATTAGGGGGGGTTCTTCATTCCTTTCTCATCTTGTTTCAGTCCTACAGCTCCCAGCACCGCTTTCTGAAACACAGGTTCAGAGGCTGTTGTGGAAATAAAGAGAAGAGCAGGGAAATGGGGCAACCAAGTGCTTTCATGGCCGTTTCCACCTTCACATGGGAAGGGCAGGGAGGTGTGGAAGCCCTCCCACAGCTCAGGTTTTAGTTCCTGGATCTCTGAGCTCCTAACAAGGGTTCAGAGAGAAGAAAACAAAAGGCTGTGCATGTCAGGAGACTCCCTGGAAGGGAATGTGACACTGAAGAATTGTGTCTGATTGTGAAGCGCTTTGGCACTGGCTCGCATCTGCCGGGCCAGCACAGCCGCAGCACGCGGCCGTCCCCACGTGTCCTGCATGGAATGGGCAGCTGGCTCAGGAACCGTCCCCAGGAGCAGGGGAGCCCACTGGCACATGGCCTTGGCATCGGGAGCCAGTGCTGAGTCAAACGTCTGGACAATCAAGGAAGGCTGAGCAGCAGGCACGAGGAGCTCAGGGTACTGCTCCAGTTTGGAGATAACAAGGACTTATTAATTAACAGCAGTGATTACCAGAGTGAATGAGGCGATGAACTGCGCTTGGTTTGGGGGCTCTGCAGAAGTCTGCCCGCTGTGCTGATACCAGCACTGTCAGAAAGGCAGCCCTGGCTCGTTGGCATGCAAAACCAAGCTTCCAAAGCAGATTAGGGCTTGTTAAAGAACACTGGAGTGAAGAGATGACTCTATCCATCACTGCTTCATTCCACCACCGCTGGGAGCATCATGACCCCAGCTCACAACACCCACCTCAGCCCCATTCCAGCAGGGCCTTCTTTCTCCTCACTCTGTGCAGCTCTTGGTCATCACTGCTGGTACCCGGGAAGTTCTTTGGGATGACCACTGCTCTGTTACCCCAGGTGCAACCTCTGAGGAGCTGTGGAAGGAGCAGCACTCCTCCTCACACACAGTGAGCATGCAGCTCTCTGAGCTCCCTTCACTTTCTCATCTCATTTTTTCCAAACTCTCTTATCTTGTAGTTACCAAATGCGCAAAAACCCTGGGGCTGCTGTGAGTGGGGAGCACCCAGGGGCTGGTGATACATAATGGTCATCAAAGCCCAATGAAAATGGGAACCAGCTGGAGAGCTGAAGAACTGACGGATCTCCAGTCTGAGTGAGCAGCCGGTCAGTCACCCTGGGCTCTGAAGGTGAAGGAGCACCTGCAATGGGTACGAACGGCACAGGAATCAGGTGGTGGGCTGTAAGAAGTGTCTGTGCCACACACAGCAGTGCTGGGCTGTGCCTCTACAGTCATACAGAAAACACACGGACCAAGGGATGCTACAGGCACAGGAATACTGCAGCACCGGTAAGTGGAGGAGCAAAAGGGATAAGAAGGTAGGAAGGAGCGGAGAACAGGAGCTAGAGAGAGAGAAGGAAGAGAAATGGAAATTCTTGGGGTTTTTTTGAACACCACTTATTGGTGAAACACTCCCAAGCAGCTGCCCTGGTGTCTCAAGCATCAGGGAAGCAGCTCATTTCAGTCCCAGCGTAACATGCGGTGACCTGCTTGGTACAGAAGAGCAGAAACCAGAGCAATTCAGTCACTGCATGGAGAACTCACTGGCCATTTCACCCGAGTGCTAGCCAGAAGCCAGATGCAGCAGCACTGAGAATGTTCACCCACCCAGCTTCTCGCCCCTGCAGATCCCACATCCACCAGGACAACTTAGGGCCTCCTGACAAAGTACAGACACAGCCACCGTGAGGACTGGCATTCCAGGAGAGCAGTTTTCTGTGTTTGTCTGATGTCAGGGGGGAGGAGGATGTTCCCATCCAGCAAAGTCCCTCATTCTTTCTCTCTGATCCACCTAACTCAGGAGGCAGGTGTAAGCTTCTTCAAAGAGCCACCCTGAGCTCTTCATTCACCTCCCTTAACATTTATAGTTGGTCACATCAAAAGAGGATTTTCTCTTTCACCAGTCAGCCCCATCTACAACCTCATCCACCTAATGGCCACCGCAGTGGCACTAAAATAGGGCTCCAGAAGGCTAATCCTTTGTGCCAGCATCCAAGCCACAACCTCCCAGCAATGGGCTTGTGTCTTGCACGTCCACAAACTGCAGTTTGGCCAACGTCCACAGTTTCATTAAAGAGCTCTTAACCCATTCATTTTCCTCCTTTCCCAGCAGCTCTGGGAGTTTCTAGGTGATCCTGCTGTGGCAGGGGGATTGGACTAGATGATCTTTCAAGGACCCTTCCATTCCTAAAGGTTCTATGGTTCTATGTTAACTACCATTAGCACAAAACAGTGGGGGCTGCAGAAACCTGTGAGTACAGTCCCAGTCTCCAAACCTGTAGGCAAAGCAAAAGGCCTGATGGCTGGCTAGCAGATTGTTTAGTTCTCCTTGAGCAGATCATGAGTTTTTTGTGGCCTGATGGTTAACAAATGCAGTTTTGACAGTCCTGAGCTTGGGATCACTCTTGAGTCAAGATTAGCTCCTGACTTCTCTGTTCTCACCTTCATTTTTGTTTGCCTAGAGCTGGAGGTCACCTCAAGAAATACAAAATACATGGTTTAAGACATTAACTTTTTTGAGACCTTATTTTAGCCACTCTGATCTCTTTGCCCCCTGGACATAAAGCCAGAAAAGTCCAGTCATGATTGAGGTTTCTCCTCGCAGCATCAGCAGGTGCCAGCTGAAGTCTCTGGGGGCTGTTTGAAAGCTGCCAGTGGAGAAAAGCATTTTGGTGTCTGAAGATTTCAAGTTGGATAGAAGTGTTTTGCACTTCCCTGTCGTTTGTCCTTTCTTGCTCAGCTTTAATTGTCCCAACTTGTGCAAACACACCAAACACTCACAGGTCAGCTCCTCCACCAATCACTCAGATCTCTGTTTAGATAAAAAGTGCCCTCCCTCCACAATGCTGTCCAGAGCAATAGGTCAGAGACGAGACCTAAGGATTTGAAATGTTCCATTAATTCAAATTGTGCAGAAAAATCAATGCTCAGCAAATGTCCAGATGCCCTGACAAGCTACGAACAGACTGTGCCAGTGCGATAACGCTCATTTCCTCGGCCGGCACGCCACGTATAGGAGGGGAGACATCACACAAGAACGCGTAGTGGGAACTGGGAGGTTCCAGCTAGCTCGTCAAAGCTCCAAACCACAAAGAAGAAGTCTTACAAGAAATCCAAGTGGTAAAAGTGTCAGCTCTAACCAACCACATGTCAGTATGGAGAGCAAAAACTCAGCAGTAACAGCCACCAGGAAACCACCAGCAGCAGCCACCAGAAAGTAGTCAAAGATGACTGGACCGTTGCAGGCTGAGGCCATCACTGCGATGCAAAATCATAAAGCAACCCTGAGCGCTGGTTTTGCTCCTTTAAATTATTCACAGTCAATGGTGACCTTCCAGGGTCAGGTTCCCTGCTCAGCATTTCAGTGTCTCACGGCATGGAAAGATGTTTTCCTTGACCTTTGCAGGCTCCCATTTTGTGTGTTAGCTGCTGTCCTGACAGCAAATACAGACATCTGCAGCAGATACAAAGAGGAAACAAAAATCAAACACCAAACTATTTTCTCACTTCTCTACAAGTTAAAAAAAAAAAACCCTGAAGCATAAATTCTTAATGCCCTTTACAAAAAAATAATCATTTATTAAACAGCATGTGCTTATTAATAAATTACAAGGCAACCAGATGCAGAAGTCACTTTCAATGTGCTGTTGAAGGTGTTTATGCTGATGAGAGTCAGCAGAAGCATTTTTAGATGTTTGTTTGCACTGGGAAAATATTAGAATAAGGCTGTGCCAAGCTGTTTTGAAATTAAAGTTCCATCAAATTAGGAGGGAAACTTCTCGACTTTGAAGGTGACAGAGCATTGGGACAGGCTGCCCAAAGAGGTTGTGGAGTCTCCTTCGCTGAAGATATTCAAAACCTGCCTGGATGTGATCCCAGGCATGGGGGCTGGACTAGATGATCTCTAGAGGTGCTTTCCAACCCCCACCAGCCTGGGATTCTGTGATAGTTACCTATTGATCTTAAAGATTAGCTGGCAGTGTTTGTCCACACACATTCAAGATGACCTTTCCTCCTGAGAAGTGATTTCCACTCCCCGTGCTCCAAAGCCATTGCTTGGCAGCCCCCTAGTCTATCAAAAAGCATTTCTATCCTTACGTGAGTCGTGTCCCAACAGCTGAACCGAGGTAAATGACGCCATTCCAATGGAGCAGAAGTACTGTGATTGTTTTAAAACATGAAGTCACAGTTTTCTTCTTTGACTGCCTCTGGCACAGCACAAAGAGCCGCGGCGGTGAGGAGCAGGTCAAGTGCTCCCATCTAAAGAACCAAATCCTTCAAGAACATTGAGGTAAGGTCCTCTTGACGCTGTGGCATGAGAACCAAAGCACGCAGGCGTCAGGTGGAGTGCCACCGGGCACAAGCCATACATAAACACACCATAGAATCATAGAATCATTACGGATCGGAAGGGACCTCGAAAGATCATCTAGTCCAACCCACCTGCAACAGCAGGATCACCTAAACCAAGTCACACAGGAACCTGTCCAGTCGGGTCTTGAATATCTCCAGTGAGGGAGACTCCACAACCCCCCTGGGCAGGCTGTTCCAGTGCTCTGTCACCCTCATCGTGAAGTTCCTTCTCAGGTTGATGTGGAACCTCCTATGTTCCAGCTTACAACCATTGCCCCTCGTCCTATCACTACATGACACCGAGAACAGCCCAGTGCCATCCTCCTGACACCCACCCCTCAAATATTTGTAGACATTAATGAGGTCACCCCTCAGTCTCCTCTTCTCCAAGCTAAAGAGACCCAGCTCCCTCAACCTCTCCTCATAAGGGAGGTGTTCCACCTCTTTTATCATCTTTGTTGCCCTACGCTGAACTCTCTCCAGCAGCTCCACATCCCTCTTGTACTGAGGAGCCCAGAACTGGACACAATACTCCAGGTGTGGTCTCACCAGGGCAGAGTAGAGGGGGAGAAGAACCTCTCTTGATCTGCTAACCACCCCTCTTCTAATCCACCCCAGGATGCTGTTGGCCCTCTTGGCCACAAGAGCACATTGCTGGCTCATAGTTGTTGTCCACCAGGACCCCCAAGTCCCTTTCCCCTACACTACACTCCAACAGGTCAGTCCCCAGCCTACACTGGTACCTGGGGTTGTTCTTGCCCAGATGCAAGACTCTGCACTTACCCGAGAACCGTGTCCTTATGCAGAAGCAGCTCCACAAGCTCCTCACTGTTGTGCATACGCTGGAAATACAGGCACAGAGCAGCGCGGGCTGACAGAGCTTCCAGACAGTTTTGGCAGCGTGGTCTGCATCCTTTCCATTTCTGCACAGGCATTCCCTTACTCCAGACCTGTTTGTTCCCCGGAGCAGGGATCCCCTCCTGTGCCAGCTCTGAGTATGCGGGTGTTTTCGGTAGGAACACTACAGCCTCTAGGTGTGCAGGCATCAGGCGTTGGGGATGCAAATGTACAACGTGTGTTTAAGGCAGTTGTACCAGAGACTGACATCATTCAGCTCCTTCTGTGTGTTTTTTTATAGCTACAAAATTGAGCTAAAGCCCAATTCTCCTCTTGCTGGTGACAGCTCCCTAACCCAAGCTGTGATCTATGCCATCTCCTCCTTTTTTATTCTGCCCATATAACAGAGCAGATTCCTCCGATGACACATCTGCCAAGTTTCCTTGACTCTGCTGTTAACACCAGTGACAGATCTATTTGTTTTGTAGATCTCGGGGGAAGACTCCAGGGGCATCTGCCCAAACCATCTCAAAACCAGCAAAGAAACCCGGGGACCACGAGGCAAATCTCTTCTTCGGCACACACTGCGGTCCTTGATGCAGCCGCACCGACCGCGCTCTGAAGCAGGGAGGAGGATCGCACCCTCTTCTTTCTGGAAATCTCAGTAGTAGCATAAGCAGGGTCAAAACATCATCGTCGTAACTGCAGACTGCAGCAAATCCTGAAATAGAAATTGCACACTTTTAGGTGAGAACACACCAAACCAGTCACAATCAATTAGTTGTATTTAGAAGCAATTATCTGTTGCACATATCCTATCACTTCATATTCAGCGAGAGAGCTGCACACCTATTTCTCTTTGTCAAGGAGAGCTGCAGAAATCATTTTAGTAGTGGCCCAGAACAACAGACTAAAACTGGGAATAAAATTCCTTACAAATCAAGCAGCAGTTTCTTCCAGTTTGAAAATCTAAGCCTTTGCATCACCAAACCTGTTTTTTGAAAAGGTGAAGAAAAACATGTCTACCCCTTTCAGCGTAACACGTGTCTAGGAAAAAAGGCTGCTTTTGACAAGGACATCTGGGCAAGAGCAACCCCAGGCACCAGTATAGGTTGGGGACTGACCTGTTGGAGAGCAGTGGAGGAGAAAAGGAGCTGGGGGTCATGGTGGCCAGCAGGATGACCAGGAGCCAGCAATGTGCCCTTGTAGCCAACAAGTCCAATGGCATCCTGGGTGGATCAAAAAGGGGGTGGTTAGCAGATTGAGAGAGGTTCTCCTCCCCCTCTACTCTGTCCTAGTGAGACCACATCTGGAGTACTGTGTCCAGTTCTGGGCCTCTCAGTTCAAGGAGGACACAACTGCTGGAGAGACTCCAGCACAGAGCCACAAAGATGATGAAGGGAGTGGAGCATCTCCCTGATGAGTAAAGGCTGAGGGAGCTGGGTCTCTTTGGCTTGGAAAAAAGGAGACTGAGGGGTGACCCCATTTATGTTTATAAATATGTGAAGGGTGGGTGTCAGGAGAATGGAGCCAGGCTCTGCTCAGTGTCATCTAATGATAGGACAAGGGGCAGTGGGTGTGATCTGGAACACAGGAGGTTCCACATCAATATGAGAAGGAACTTCTTCACAGTGAGGGTGATGGAGCCCTGGAAGGGGCTGCCCAGGGGGATTGTGGAGTCTCCTTCACTGAAGAAGTTTAAAACCTGCCTGGATATGCTCCTGTAGGACTTGTTTTAGGGGATTGGACTGGATGATCATTCAAGGTCCCTTCCAATCCCTAATGTTCTGTGTTTCTGCGATATAATATGGGTAGGGATTGACTATCAAAGTATCAAGCAACACAAGTTTCTTCCATGACAGTCATGAAGACAAAGCTAAAAAAAAAGCTTATTTTCTCAGAAAAAAAACCCCAGAAACAACAATCAATATCAATTAACAGAATGAACCTTAAATGACTTTACTGCTGGGACTGGTGCATGTTGCAAGCCGTCAACCAAATGGTGCTGCTGGGTTCAAAACCTTCTGCTACTTAGACCTTACACCTGAGACCCAGCCCAATGTTCTACTGAAAAACTGAGTCATTTGAAGAAAGCAGGAAAAGCTAAGAACCAGGGAGGGTCAGGGTTAATTTCAAATGAGAACAAACAAAAATGTAAGCCAATGGCTTCTGGAGGGGAAGATTTTATATATAAAGAGGTTAATTCTCTGGGTGTCTTCCTGTTGGCTGCCAAGAAAGAGTTTGGCAGACTTCTAACAAATATAATCTGGGGTTTGAATCCTACTCCTCACAAATACAATTAGACATCCATGAGATAAACAGCTCTGTGTCGGTTCCGTTCTCTAACAGCCACTTGAAGAAAGAACCTTGTTGATGGAGCAAAGGGACAACAGCAGCCATCCTACTGCAAAACTCTTTGTGCTGAGCTGCTGAATGAGGACTTTAGCCCCTGACTTCGCTCAGACATTAAAAGCGTGGTGCTGCATGACACAACATCTCAACAGGTCTGTGATTTGAAAGCTGCTGGCAATGCAGAGTGAGCCCCAGGAGTAAAAACCTGACCCCAAGCCGCTCATTTTCTCTTGGACTACTTAAAGGCTGTTACATCACCCCCAAACAGAAAAGCGAAGTTAAAGTGATGAGAAGAAACATCCCCTTGTTTTGGGAAGTTAGAGCAGGAAGGGAGAGTCTCACAGCCATGAGAAAAAGATGGGACATTTCTCTTTGGAAAAGAGGACCTGGGTCAGATTGCTAAAGCAGAGGTTTAGCGTCTCAGATACAGAGTCTGGGGGCTTCCCTGCACACCCACAGCTCTCCATCCCTTCTGCTCCCCCTCTTCCTTGGCTCCTAGTGGAAGTCACACTTCTGCAGGAGAGTTTTCTTTCAGCAAAACCCACAGTCTGTTTGCAGACACACCTAGGCTGTATTTCCATGCAGCCCCAGTACCCACCTTTGCACAGGGAGCTTTAATCTTTGCTGAAACCAGCCACCTCCTTCCGCTTCCACCGGTGTGACACCTCAGCAGATCACATCCCTTGTCACCACCAAGGACCAGGCAGGGTATAAAAGGAATCTAACCCCTGGGTTTAATTTACAGCCTGCAACTAAGAGTGAAATCCATTAGGAAGCAGCAGGGACAGGCTGTGAGTGCACAGGGGGCTTGAGGAGAGTCCCAAGGCTAGCACCTTGTTCCCACAGCCTGCACTGTCTGCAAAGGGGTCACTGAGTTGGGAAAACTTCCCACACCAAGAATATTAGGAAAACCAATGCACTAAGGAGGCTGATTTCCCCTTTCCAGAGGAGGGTTGTGTTTTGAGGTCCTGTAACACAAGGACAGGGACTGATCTGGGGTGTTTGCTACAAACACCAACATTTATGGGCTGCTTGGCTGTCCACATGGCATCACTTCAGCAGGACACTCAGAGCACCAGGCTGTGATGAGCCAGGACACTGCTGGGGCCCAGAGCACAGCAGCACTGAGCCACCTTGGCTGGGCAAGTCCACAGCACTGCTCAGCAGGAACAGCAGCCTTAGTACCTCAGCAAGTAACACTGCCCTGAAATCTGGGTGGGTTTGCAGTACAAGTATCTCCTACAAAGAGACACTGGTCTGCAGGTGATTGCCAACAACTAGAGACACACTTGAACTCCATCCCACCCCTGGGTGAGCTTCTGCTGTTACCAGATCACCTGATGCCACTTACGCCATGTCCTGCTTCCAGCTGGAATAGACCTCATGTTCTTCTTAGGAGCTGTACAGTGCTGTTTTGGGTTTGCCACCCGTGTTATCAGTTGTTGCTAAGTTGTGTTTATACCTAGTCAAGGGTCCTTCTGTTTCAAATGATCTGAGAGCATGAAAGCAGAGTGGCACAAGAAGCTGGGATGGGACACAGCTGACCCAAACTAGCCAAAGGGATATTCCAGACCATAGGATGTTGTGCCCAGTGTATAAACTGAGGGGAGCTCAGCTTGGGGGGCCACTTGCCAGGCCCTGACTTGGCTGAGCAGTCAGCAAATGGTGAGCAACCATTGTACATTGCTTAGGTCTTCCTTAAGTACTACTTCACTCTCTTCCAGTTACCTTTCATGAAAATTACCATTTTTAAAATTTTAGTTATTAAGATGTTTTTATCTCAACCCACGAGTTTTTCTCCCCATTGCACCAGGGTGTGGAGGGAAGAATGAGCAAGCAGCTGCCTGATGCTCAGTTGCCAGCTGGGGTTAGACCACAACACACCAAAACAACAGCTGAGGATAACACATCGACAACCATGGGCAGCGAGCACTTACTGCAGGCTCCAGGATGAATTAGCTCTGACAGGATTTCTGCTTCCATGGAATCACTGTTTCACAAGAGCATCTTCTAGCACAGCTCAGTAAAAGAGCACAAACACTCCAAGCTCCCTCAGAGGAAGGCCTGGCTTTAAGGGAGCCAGGCAGAGGTTTCCTGAGAGGGCTGATAAATCAGTGAACACGTGCAGAGCAGCCCTCATGCAAAAGCAGAGCCATGTGCGTCTCACTGGAGGTCAGGCAGTCAGTGATTCTTGGACCACCTGCCAAATCAAAGTGTCTGATGTCTTGTGAGGCAAAGTCCCTGGAGGTCAACATCTGGCAACTGCAGGGCTGAATCAAGTTGTTTGGGCACAGCAATGCCAATAAATTGATCCTAGTCCAAATGCAGTAATTCTCTTGAGAAAGGTGACCATTGATAGGAGATGTCACTGCTGCCAGCCTCATTGAGCTGTTAACTGGCCTTACACAGAGAGGCAGTGATCTGGTTCTCCCCAACCCACTGCAAGAGTGAAATGAATTCTTTTTCACAACTAGGGATTAGATAGTATCTCTAGTTTGCAGAGATCACTACTTAGAGCTGGGCTCTGAGATGCAGCAACTCTACCCTCTCTGTGCTACAGTGCAAACAAACCATCCTCCCTCTTTGCATTCCATGTTGACCACTTCTCCACGGATGCCAGGCTCTACTACATCTTAGAGACACTAAAACAGAGAAGTTACAGAAGATACAGATTTCACTCACCCCATCAGCATCACCAGTATCCTTAACTCTTTTGTGAGGTTTGTGTCGCAGCCGAGCACATTGAACCTTGCAGCTTTTTACAAGGAAATGGTTCTTTTTAAGGATTATCAATGATGTCCTTTGAAAAGAGCTTGGAGAAGAGTAAAAGCATCAGTTAGAGACGTCTTCACTTTTCGCACCAAGCGCCGCTTGACAAGCACGTGTTACAACAGTCAAGGGTTTCTCAAAACATACAATTACTTGAACAGAAGCCAGAGCGTGTGGATTGCTTCTCCTACTCCTGCGGTGGGAACCGGGAGAGGTGCTGCAGGCAGTGCATGAAGGCACACTGGTGATTTCCATAATATATGGGGGAAAAGATTAATCCCCTTTTCACAAAGTGGTGCACTGAGTTTCTACAATCATCAGGGACCAGTGAGTTAACAGGCAACCAGGGTGTGATGACATAAGCAGGAGATATTCAACCTAATTTCTTCTGAAACACAGGTACTGATGGAACGTGCCGAGAAAGCTCGCTTACACTTCAACATCACCAGAAGATTTGGCTATTTAACCAAAATATAGTTTATCAAGGCTATCTGACTTGAAACTGCCCTTTTACACCACCATAAGAGAGAGGTCATAGAATCACAGAATGGTTTGGGTTGGAAAGGAACTTCAGAGCTCACATAGCGCAACCCTGCTGCAGTGAGCAAGGACATCTTCAACTACGTCAGGCAGCCCAAAGCCCTCTCCAGCCTGACCTGGAACATTTCCAAGGATGGGGCAATGACCACCTCTCTGGCAACCTGGGCCAGTGTCTTCATTGTGAAAAGACCAGAGAACAGTAGAGAAGTTGCTGTTTTCCCAGTTTCATGTTCAAGCAGAACACGGAGGCTCTTTCCTCGTGCCGCTGTGCTGACCCTCATGTGTCTCAGTGTCCCAACAGCCCCAAGTCAGTCCTTCACTGCAAAGCAGAGAGCGGATGACTCTGCCACCCCTCCTAGCACCCACGCAGGGCTCTTCCCAAAGCAGTGGAGTTACAAGGGGGTAAGGAGTCATTGCTAGAAGATGCAGGATTTTATCTTGGGAACAGTGACACTTCAGAATTACAGGGCCACACAGTCCCCACGTATAATGCGGCATTGCTCAAACAGAAAGCAAATCAAAGCTATGACCACAGCCCATGACAGCTGCCAGGTGCAATTTCAGAACAGGTTCCCAAGAGTGACACACAGCAACTGTCCTTCAACAAACAGAACACCAGCTCCTGAAGGATATTGACCAGTGCCAGCCCCAGCCCCAGCCCCAGTAGGAGTAGTGCAGGCTGATAAGAAGCAGTGACACGCTGCAGGGTGAATAGATGCTCGTTTCCCTGGGCAGAGCAGATTGCAATGTGAAGAATAAACACCTGGGTGAGTCACTTACCCCATTAAGGGCCATGTGAACCTACAGTCTAAAGGTTCAGCGCTGACACTGATCAGGGTGTGACTCTTGTCAACAGCAAATCAGACTGGCTTTGCAGTTCACATGGGAACTAAAAAAAACCCTGTGCTGGATGCTGCTGGACCCCCCAGCGTTAGGGCAGGCACAAGCCTCATCAGAAAAAACCCTTCAGCTTCATACTCATAGAAAGTTTGGGTCGGAAGGGATCTTTGAAGGTCAACTACTTCAATCCCATGTTGCCTGTGTTGTCAAGATGTGACAAGTACCTGGTTAGAAGAGTTCCAGTGAGACTATCCAAAGTGATGTCCGGTTGGAATTTGATCTTATGGCAACTGCAGTCCTGGCAACTAAACAGAAAATAAAGAACAACCTCATCGTTCATCATTTTGTTTTGGTGAAAATTATATCAACTTGCTTGAAAGCATGAAATTCCCTTTGGAAGCCCCTGCACATAAATCTTTTTCATCTGTTTCTGACCAACCAACAGCAGTAAAGTGCTGGAAAGGGAAACATGAAACACTTGGTGTAGAAAACAGTGACACAAACAAGTAGGATGAAATGGCCAGTTACTGTATGTTAAGTTCTAGCAGAGTAAATCAGCAGATAGGGTAATTCAGAAATGGTATTTTAAAGGTATCTGGGTTGTTGGTATCACCCCAGTGTCAGGAAGAGTACTCTGCAGTGATTATATGTCTGGCTATTGTGTTCAGCTTCAGCTCCCATCGAAAAGAGAGCTTTAATGCCAACCTTAATGAACAACCACATCGGGACGGCTCGTTATCAGATGTAAAACACTGACCAGGAACGGAGACGTCCTGCTTCTCCAGTGACATCCCATGGCAACTGTTCCCAACTACTCACTTGTAAATATATTATTCAGTAGCTTCCCCAGTGGCAGGAATTGTGTCATAAATGAGGACTCCTGAGGACCTGCAGAGATCTGATGATTCTGCCCTGCCACCTCCCTGAAGCACCAGGACTGACATGTCCCTGGGGTGCCAGGCATGTTCCCCAACTGCTCATTTCTGGCAGAAGTAGGACAGACACATTTCCAATTTTATTTCTGACAGTATAAATGTTTCACTTCCTTTCACATGCCAGTCGCATCTATGAACTCATAAAACATCCCCTGCTTTGCTCTGACCCATCTGCTGTCACTGACCAGTTAATTCTGCTCCTGCTTCTGTGGTGCCAAGCACATCCCCACTGCTTCCTGGCACGAGGTCATCCCAGACCAGTACTGCGACGTCATCTGTCTTCCCTCCTTGTCACCTGCTGAGTGACACACCGGGTGCTCTATACAGGGACTGATGATGAATAATGTCTTGTCTGAGTCACCTTCTCTGTGACAACAGCAGACCTGTCCAGCCAAAGGAAAACCATCTCTTTCAACAGCAAACAGACTGTCCAAATGTCTTTTATTGTAAATGTGGTCTCAAAAATCAATCTTTGAAAGGGCAGAAAAGGTTTAAATGAATGACTCTAGTGTGTACTGTTCTCAACGTTCATAAGCTGCAAGCTCTTAATAATTAAAAGGCATTTTAGCAGCAGTTGCATTTTGCATTCGTGAAGATTAATTTCCCTTGAGGGAAACACAAACCAACAACCTTCACACCGCGACAGCGACTCCAAGTTCATATATTAACCCAACAGAGGAGGCGACACTCTGTGACTGACAGCCCCATCATTTCTTTCTCTGGAGGAGTAACTTTCCAGATTCATAACCAGCAGCTGGGGAGAACTGCTTTCCAGAAGTTGTTCTACTTACACTGCAAAGAAATGAAGGTAGAAGTGAAGTAGCAGCGTCTGCGCTCACCACAAAAGCATTTGTGAAGCATCAGTGCAGAGCGAAGCACAAACAGGCAACAACTTCAGAGGCTTTCCGAACGCTCTGGGACATTGTGGCATGGGAAAGAGATGCCAGCAGTGCTGCCACTCACAGCTAAGTGTGGGTTTAGTAGACAAAGTTTTTCAAGTTTTCCAAGCCTGCATTCTTATGAGGCTCATTTTCCCAGCCTTTTAACACTAGTTTTAAGAAGTAGCTCTCCAAAATAGCCACTGGGTCCCATTACCCTGCAGGAGTAAGTGGGGAGTGTGAACCCAAACCCTCCCAACTCCATCTGAAATTTACCTCTAATACCTTGAGGACTCAAAGCCCGTTTACATGGAAATCCCACCTCTAAAAGGAGACATGTAGAAAGTTCCTGATTCCACAGGTAAAACAACAGGTACACTTGCCCTGGGATGTCCCACCAGCTGGGAGACACACCTCACATCACCCTCACAACACTACTGGGGAGCAGGAAGGAGCTCAGCATCCTGTATTTTTGCTCAGGTTTCCCTTAATGAGATGTCAAACTATTTGCTACTTTTACAACACTGAGTGAACATCATGACATTAGATCTACAAAATATGGGTTTGGCTACACAAGAGCTTCTCACCCTAGTTACCCTTCCTAACTATGGAGCTAAACAGGGCTTTAGAAAGATGTGACAGTATTTCTTCAGTAGTAATTCAGAAAAAAAACAAACCCTTGAAAGTAAAAAGTACACAGGACTCATTAAGTGCCATTAGAAAGTCATTATCAACGTGCAAGTGCTTCCTAGAAAAAGTTGCCTTAAGTCTTTATTCTTGAAGAACAGACCTTATTTAGTAGGAAGAAGAATTCACGGGGAAGGTAAGAGCAGGGAGTCTCCTGCCTTTCTCTCATAGAGAAACCTCTAGCCCGCAGGAAATAACATGAGTTTCATAAAACCCCAGTGGTATGAGAGCAAACACTTCAAATAAATCTGTAAGCCCTCAAAACAATGTTAAAGGACAACAGATGTTCTTCCCCCACACACTAGCTTGTTCGGAGACTCACGTACTCAGGAGAATCTGCATTGATTAAAGTGGGTATTTGGAACCAGCCTCGTACAAACTGGGAGCAACAGGAGCACAAGGAGCTTTGCCTGTCCTCTTCCTGCTGAAAGCTAATGGGAAAACAAAGACCTCTGAACACACCTTTGTTCAGAATTATTATCTTTCTAATGTAAAACAGAGCCCGTAGCAAAACAAGAAAGATAAGGCTTAAATTTAGGCTGAAAACTACTTTTGGAATGAGTTTTTGCTTTGACTCTATTTCTGCGGTACGTGGCTGTCACACCGCTGCCTTGGCTGATGTGCTGCCAAAATAAAATATAATCACCATTATAACTGCTGCCATTGTAAGTCAATTCTGAAATTAAATCAGCAATTCAGATTCATCATATTGTCAAGCGTCCTTAAGCAGGAGCCCTTCCCCCTCACCACCATGAAACATTCCCGTTCAATAAAAATGATGACAGTACAGGCCCGGATGGGGCCATGAGACACTGAAATGACACCCAGGTACCAAAAACCTAGAGCAGAACCCCAGAGCCTTTTCTCCAGTCTGTAAAAGAGCTACACCCTCCGACGTTATCGTAAGAATTGATCGTTTTGTTCACAGACTCGTTAAGTGAAAGTCCTCAGTAAGGCTGGAAGGATCAAATCCAGCCAAGTCATTAGGCTACAAAATAATTAGCTGTGATTAGGACTCCGTTCCTTATTCCTGCCACAAACGATACAGCCCATCAAAGAAGTGACAAATGCTGCTTCAAGGTTCTTAGCACCGGGTGGCCCAAGGACCTCTCCCAGGTTTAGGAGCTATGGATTTGTATTTTCCCACCATAGTCAAGTGCGGCAAACATTGTGAAAAAGCAACTGTAGAGATGCTAGCCCTACCAAGAATACTTGGAAGCACAGCACCTGTGACGTGGGTACTGGGCTATGAGGCTTAGGTGCCAGCCTCAGGTTTGGAGGTGCTCTGTGAGCAGCTTTGCTCAGCTGGAGTAAGAACCAAAATCCTCTTTTACACTGTCGCACAGCAACTGTGGTGCCTCTGCCTTTGCAATCAGCTGTGTAGCCCACAGAGCCGCTCACAGCTCTTTAATCTTCCACCTGAGGGTTCTCCTTTCTTGTTGCTCTCCTGCTGCTACTCTTCCATGTATAGTCTTGCACCTACAAACCAAATATTGATATGGCAGCAGCTCTGGAACCCTGCAGTTATTCACACTGGAGAGAAGATTTGTCCCTCCTTTGCTGCCTTCCCTACCAACCCCCACTTCCTTGCCTTAACCACAGCCTTTGGGTTACATTAGACAACCCAGTTACAGCCTGAAGAAAGTTTACCAACAAACCATTACACAGCAACTGCCCCAGACTAACCTGAGCTGCCTGCTCCAACAGCACTATCACCACCACAGAGCAGGGGATGAACCCAACAGGGAGTCTGAGTAGGTCCCAGTCAAAACTATGGGAAAGATATGGGGTGGGAGTCATCTGCTGCACTGAATCCAAGCACAACTCACTAATTTGAAGGAAGCTCAGAATTAAAAGACTGAGGATGACCTGCTTCTGCCTTTTCTTCTCTGCATTATTTCATCACCATGGACACAAATCAGAGCAACTAATATGGGCTGCAGACTAAACTCAAATTAGCAGAGAAGAAATTATTTGCAAACTGATTTCCTCTCACAACTTCAAATAATTTAAACGTTGTTATTGTTGTTAGCAATTTAACATCTGAAGGTTTGCACAAACTCTAATCTCAAGGGCTAAACAGTTCACAGTGATCTGAACATCACAGTAAAAAATTGGTAGCTAAATACCTCACTGACACAAACAATTCTATAGATGTTTTGTAGTTCTGTTTCATCAAAAGTGAAGCATGTGAAAGCCAGGAAACACATCGTTGTCAGAGGTGCTCCTCACCCAAGAAACAACAGGGATGATCTGCAAACACAAAAAGGCTGTCCTGTGAAAGCAAAACAACTCTGGCAGTGATGGAAGGTTATCGAATGAACCTTGTTCTTAACCTGCACAGAAAGGTAACCTGGGACTGACCTTCTCCTCTGTCCCCACTCCTACCTGCTTGACACCTCCCTAGCTTTCCTGTTCCTTTGCAGGATTTAGCAGCATCTAACCACAGCTTACGGTGCTATAGAGCTTAATAATTCTGTGCTGGAACCCATGAGCACAGAAATTCTGCAGCAAGTTTCCACTGCTCCTGAGCAAAGAGCATCTGCCCGTGGAGCTCAGGAAAGCCTCATCCTATTGTCAGGATCACTTTCAGAAAAATGTTATTAGAACAGCAGGAAGTATAATACTGGAGATGAATACAGCAAACAACACGGGGCGTGTCAGGTCTCTAAACAATGAGTGGTCAAATGCCACTGTCTGCTCCTCTGCCTTCAAACCCAACCACCACCCCTATCCTAGTCAATTCTACCAGGGCTTTCATCTACCATAAGTAGAATTACTAAGTAACTGTGTCCTACAGAATTACAAATAGAAACTTCTTCACAGTGAGGGTGACAAGAGCACTAGAAGGGACTGCCCATGGAGGTTGTGGAGTCTCCTCCTCTGCAGATGTTTAAAACCCACCTGGATGTGTTCCTGTGTGACTTGGTCCAGGTGATCCTGCTGTGGCAGAGGGATTGGACTAGATGATCTTTCGAGGTCCCTTTCAATCTCTAATCTTATGTAATTCTGCAATTCCTGAAACATCAAGTAGCAACATGTCCATCTCCTTCAGTTCCTTTGCAGAAGGGCTGCGAAACTACTTCTAAACTCCTGAGAATGAACCACATAAAGCAAATGCAATCTCATTTAAAATCTGGCTTATCATTGCTATTCTTAAATGCAGAAGTGTCCTACCTACTCTGCACAATCGTATTATCTAATTACTGACAACTTTTAAGTAAATCATTTTTCACCGACTACCCTGTACTATCCTTCCACAAAACTGTTAATTAAATACGCATTTTCCGATTGGTTTAAACACTATTCTTCATTACTGTAACCAGTGTCTTGATAAAGGCCCTCACAACAGTTCTGCAGGCAAAGGATTCAACAGAGCAAAACCACAGCACTTAATTAAAAGGGAAAAAATGTCAAAAGACGTCAAAAGAAAATTTCAGCCCTCAACTAACCCAAGAAATAATGAGAAAAGCAGAGAATAAACAACCTGTATCTGTTTACTGATCGTTCACCCAGTCGCAACACGAGCTGGGTGCCAGACACATTCTTTTTAACGGAATGAAAACAATAAACAGCAAAGTTCAGAAAGCATCACAGTCTTTTGGTAAAAAACATCATAAATCTCAGTTTCACGTTGCAATTTGTGATTACACTGCGCCAAACGAACCATGGGATTACTTACATGTATCAACAATTACGATATATAAAGCAGAAATAAATATGTGGAGATAAAACTCAATTAAAAAATACTTCTCAATAAAATATGAAAGGACAGAACACTAAGTCAGCTTTAATTTTTTAAAATATCTTAGACAACTGAAAGGAAAGGATTAGTTGTGTTTGTTCTGCAGGCCTGAGATAATGTGCTACTGAAGACGTCCCAACACCAAAAAGAGATCTCAGAGGGGAGAAACCAGTTGGGGAGATTCAGAGATTGACTTGAAGCGAAAAAAAAAACCAAGTTTGGATCACATAATTGACAAGTTTACAAGGTCATCAAAGCTTGAAAGTCCATCTTGTGTCTAGCTTTCCCATGCAAATTCTGGATACGCATTACTTAAATATTCCTAATGTCGATGTGCACCCACTTCTTAGGTTGTACCACCTCAGTAAGAAAAAACAACTACATCCACAACGATGAATAATTATTTGGACCACAGGGAAAATCCTGTTCCCACAGAGGTCACACCAGCAGAAGTTCCTAGCACAGTTAAATTCCCAAACTTGACTGTGTAAATGAAAAAGCCTAAATGTCAGCTCAGACATCTAACTGTAAATGGAAACTCTTTCCCTAAAGGCATATTCTTCCACTTGCACAGACTAGCACAACAATAAAAATTGCAGAAATACAAGGCTATGAGAAAACAAGCCAGAAGACCATGCAGTTTGACAACAAAGTGGTATTTTACTTCAAAAATAGTTCTTTATATTCAAACTCCAAGTTGCTGCAGTGTAACAGGAATAGGAAATGATCAACTGAATTTATCTTGATCATCTGCATCCCCTGGCAAACCAGGCACTTCTGGTTTTCAGTGAAGACCCTGGTCTTCTACTACTCACTCTGGGTCTATTATAAGGCAAAGCAGTAAGAAATAAGCCTTACGGTAACGTAATCCATCCTCCACTAAACTGGGAACTGCCTCATGATTGAGCATTATCCAGTAATGAATTAATCTGCTCGTGATCCATCACAGGAACTCTTCCGAGTACATGTGGGATGTTTCACATTGTCTTTCAAGATGAACACACAGAACTACTGCAGTTACCTAACTGCATCTGCTGCTTCACATTCAGCAAAACACAAGGTCAGCTTGGCAGTTAAAGTAAAAAGCTGAAGCAAAATTGACAGAAATTAGAGTAATACAAAGGGCATTTCTGAGCAGGAGTTTGACCTGTCTCTCATTCTGCGTCACTGGAGCAAAAGTTACTCATTCTTGTTGTGAAAACAGGACACAACTGTACTTCATCCCTTTTTGCTTGTTGAGGGAGGTTACCATCCAACAGTTAAATAGTGTCTACTGTCTTTTGTATACTTCAGTCAATGTGGACATGGCTGAAGAGTAAGTACCACACTCCTAGTGTAACTTCTGGAAGTTCAGCTCCCAAGAGAGTTCTCAGAACTGAAGTACAGCATTCCCAAAATGAGGCAGCTGGACTCTTCTGTGTCGGTCACACCGAAAGGGCGCTTCTGGGGCACGTTTCAGTGATAAACTCTTCAAGCAGGAGGTACTGGCAGTCGTCTTACTATTTCTGTAGCAATCTTTAGATAGGCTTTAGCCTGCAAAACAGAAGCAGATACTTAGCACCTTTAATTTTCCATAAAGAACAGTATTTTACATCTCATTAGGTATTTGTTTTCCCACATGCCTTCAAAGAAAAACAAAAACATTAAAATAAATGCATCAAATTTAGCCTTTTACTCAGGAAAAGCCATGTAACGATACATAAATACAAACAGTACTTAAAAAAATCACAGAATAACAGAACATTAGGGATTGGAAAGGACCTCCCAAGATCATCCAGTCCAATCCCCCTGCCAGTGCAGGGGGGATTAAAATGTAACTTTGGTATGACTCCGAGAATAGAACTTCACTGAACAATTTCTCTTCAACAGCAAACAGAATCAATATTCTTTTGGTGAAGTATTGAGATGGAAGGAGTCTCTTTAGTCCCATGGGTGCCATTAATTTTGAACTTCCCTCACTCTGAAAATTGAGATGTACCATGCAGAGGATTGAGAAGCAGAAGCAGAGAAAACAATATTCCAAATGAAAAAAAAAAAAAGGTTCATTAATTCATTATGGACTACAGAGTTTTCTACAGAGACACTGAAACTTGAAGTATTTCCAAGAACATCATCTCCCAAAAGTAAAGTACTGGAAAGAACTAATCCTACACCACCAGAATCCACACAGCAAAATCTCCCTCTCACACCAGCCTGTGGTATCCAAGTAGATACCTTCAGCTGCAGGGCAGAAGAGCACAGACCTGTAAGTCCATGGGCAGTCACCCAAACAGACTTCTTGTAACGTCTCTACAAACACAACACAGTCAGGACTATGACTCCTCTGTTGTAGGGTTTGCTCCTGGCATGTACCATTTTCTTCTCTGGCCATCCCAGCCTCAGCACCTCATACCCTCGGGGTTCACATCGCTGTAAAACTCAAGTCACAGAATTTTCTGAGGTTGTACGGAACGCAGACACCAAGCTGGGACGGATTTCTCCCATACACACATATTTGTGGCAAGAACTCTAGGTATTAAGTCAAAAGCATGAAATTCAAACTTCTCCTCTGGGTGTAACTGCAGAGCAACTGGGCAGAACAGCTGTGCCCACTTGTGACACCCACCACACCCAGCTGTTCATTTGCCTGGGTGGTCTAACTACTCCCCAGCCACCTGCCCAGGTAACAGAGCCACCTGAAACACGTGAGTGACTGGGGTCAAGGTGCCTTTGCTGTTAAGTACTGGAGTAACTGGTGCAGGAACACTCCAGGTGTAGACTGCCTTGGAGATTCCCACAGGCAGCAATCACTGCAGACAGATGAGTTCATGTGTTTTCATGAGGCAATTAACAACCTGCAAGGAGAATCTGGCCCCTCCTAGAGACTTCCCAGGCTGCTCCTGGCTCCAGAGTTCATCAAATTGTACAAAGAATTATAAATCCTCCATAGAAACTGTTCCTGCAGATGCAAAAATAGTAACACAGGACAGTGTTCTGTACATAGTTAAGATAGAAGATGTTCTGTACACAAATCTAGGTAATTAGCAGCAATGGATCATGTATTTGCTGCAGTGCTCACGCAGGAGAACAGACTGAGCTAAACTGTATTTTATTTAGAGAGTCTCATCTGACACAGCCACCAACACCACTGACAAGGAATCCTGGAACACAAACTTCTACAACAACCCAGACAGCAAGGAGACACCCTGCTCAGGAGATCTGACTACCTGTCTAAGTGTTATCCTATGTCAAGATGCCAATAAACCAGAGTCCCCCCACAACCCTCCCAAAACCTCTGGTAATGAGCATCTGGCCAAAAATTTCACAATGTGCAGACTCTTACTTGCCAAGAAGCTCATCTGTTGCTTCATAACAGGAGGTTCCTGGTGTAGCCATTGTGTTAGTATTTCCTAGCCCTAGTATTACGTGCAACTGGTCCTACCTGTAAGCATCCTTTTTTGTTTTCTAGACCACTACTTTAGATGCTGGACAAACCAGTATCTCATACATGTCCTTACAGAGCTGGACCAGTAACCTGATTTTGATGAAACCAACCATTTGAAGCCTTAGTTTCCTATCTTCAAACGTATCATTGCCCTACGAGCGAGGACCCCTCTGTCATCCAAACTCTGTGAATCTTGGTGCCTGTCAATACATCTTTCATTACATAAAAACAACCCTGTATCTATGGAATAGGTTCTCCTAGTCATCTTTTCAATGTGGCACCTACAGAGAGCACAGCTCAGTTCAGCTGCTGTTCCCTCATCACTAAGAGGAGGAAGATGGGTTGCAACAGAAAATAGAAAGGGGGTTTTTATTTCCTTTTTTGGTGGAGAAAAAGGATGAATTCTTATTCATCACTCACAGCCACTTTCATTTTAACTAGGATAAAAGTGACCTTTGCAGATCAGGTTTTACCTTTATGGTTTGGAAGCTCTAAAGAAATGGTGTATAGACGGTCGTTCTGAAAGCACGTTTTTGGAGATGGACAACTTCGTATTTAACTGTCGTATTTCAGTTAGCTGAAAGCCAAACACTCTCCCTGCTTCAAGAGGATGAAAAAGTGCACAGGAAGACAGAGTGCCCTAAAACCAGACCTGGCTTCTTCATTACAAACTGACTAGATGGGGTTTGAGAGCAGCACCGGGGAGAGCAAAGGCAGAGGTGGAAGGCAATGTTCAGAGAGTCAAAAGATAACGACTGCATGACGTAACAGCCACATCTCCAGCTCCAGCCTCTCAAACACCAGTAAAAGCACTGCCAGAAAGGGTGGCATTCTTTACATCACAAACCTCCTCAGGACTGAATGGGCATGGCACAAGAAGTTACTACTGACAGGAGGGAATCAAAACTTGCAATGAAGTGCAACAGGAAAAGGCCTGAAAAGTCACATTTAGCCTGAATAATCAGAACATTGTCATTCATCACTCTGTCATGGGATGACAGACATGGGGTAGATTGAAACAGCAAGTCTTTTTATTAGTTGATCTAATTAAGCCCTAGAGAAATGTGTGTCTTCCAGTTATGGCATTTCATTCTCCCAGAAAACCTGACCTGTGAGAGCAGCATGCCTCACTGCCAAGACTCCTGCCAACCAGCCATACAGGTCAGAGCTGCCTCTGCCCTATCTATGCAAGTCCTGACTGTCTGGAGTACTGAACGCTGGGGATGCTGCTGTAACCTGTGGAGTCACATAAAGTATTTAAATCTGCTCAAGCAAGCTGTTAAGGCCTTATGCTTTATTCATTGCTAAAGGAAACTAGCAACCATGAGCAATGAGCAACTAATGAAATAGTGACTACAACAAGGACAAATACTAGACTTAGCTACCATCTGCATGGAAATAGTGATAGGTGATAGCTTTTGCTCTTATTAGCATTCTCTTTGCTCAACCACAGTCCATTTCCCAGTTCAATCAGAGTTTTAAATAGCTTTAATTTTCATGGAAATTGCTTGTTACTTTGCCACAAGTCCAACCTACGGTGCACGCCTGTAGCTGCCCTCCGATGTCTGTATCTTACTGTGGTCAACTCAAAAGGCACTAAAAGCAAGATGATAAACGCAGCTTTAAATGAGTTTCCACTTCAGATAAAAGCTTTATGTCACCTAGAGAAATTCCTGATTGCTGCAACAGGCAAAGAGCCTTTCCCACTGCGTCTTCCTCTGGGCTGTTCTACCATAAGGTTCTTCTTTTCATATACTGGCAACTCCCGCTGAGCCGTAATGAAGTCTCAGCCCAGAAAAGGGATAGTCAATCCATAAATTACAAGATGAAATAGAGGAGATGAGCAAGTAAACTGGACGCTTCCTGAGTGTAATATCTCATAAAAAAATACTCCTTAGTGCTCATGGGAAATCTCCTGTTAATCCTATATATCAGCAGCTGAAACAGCCAAGTGTCCTGTGAGGGAGCCTCAGCTGGGAAGCGCTGCAAGCCCCGAGGTGCCTGTGTGTGCAGCACTCAGGTGCCATTACAGACATCAGAAGAGACATCCTGCCCAGAAAACATGGTTAAGCAGAACAGGGCAATTCAAATGCAATACAGCAGCATCCCTCAACACACAGTCCTACCAACTCAGCATTTTCTTCAGCAGAGAGAAGCACAGACGAGGGTCTGCTGATGCACTGTGCTACCTACACCCTAACTGAAGGCTACCCAATGTTACTGTGATCATTCAAAGGAAGCCCTGATTATAAGGCATATTATAAATCATATTGCACAGTCTTCTTCAGCATTTGCTTTTCTTTCAAAGATATCACACCCTGGAGAGGCTGCTCTCTAAATGGAATTATTGATGACAGCTCAACAACAGCAAACATTATTTGCTATCACTGCTTCATTTTTTGCTCCAGCTACTACTTGTGAGCTTCAAGATGTTCATTTTTACTCCGCTCACACACCGCCCTACTCACACACCACTCGTTACAGAGTTCTGAAAAAAAACAATAAAAATCTTTCTGAATACAAATTCCACCTGTCTCTTTGGATAACACCCCAGTAAGGACTGTAACACTCTTAATTGAATTGAAAAAGGATTTTTAACCAGACTTGCTTTCTTCTATTACATCAGGCTGCTGAAGCCCCATGTCCCTATTGTTTTCCATCTGACTGGGCTGTATTTCTCCCCTTACAGATCTGTGTGAAATCCTGGCCTCAAAATCCTTCTCCAATACATTCAAATACATGAAAACTGAAAGAGGGCTGAATACACTTCCCTTTGTTAAATGTGAAATAGGCAGCAAGAGAACCTCCCCCAAGAAGTTCATGGAGTTTATACCACACACTGGTTTTCAATGCAAGCTGTTTTTCAGCCACAGGTCCTGGTTTCCTTACTCCAGGACAAGCTTGGNCGCTGGACCCTCTCCAGTAGATCCTTGTCCCTCTTAAACTGGGGGGCCCAAAACTGAACACAGTACTCAAGATGAGGCCTCACCAGGGCAGAGTAGAGGGGGAGAAGAACTTCCCTCCATCTGCTGGACACACTCCTCCTAATCCCAAAAATCAAATTCATCATCACACTGCACCTAAGCTGGTGCATATCTGCCCAGGCTTGGTGATCTGGCAATCCAACACCTGGGTTGCTCCCTTTCACCTTCCTCTGCATTTCCAATACACCCCACTTGATTTAATGGAACAAAAGGATGAGCTCAAAATATTTTTTCTTAATAAATACTTTTCTTAATAAATTTAAAATGTTTTCCATAACAATATGTGTTGAGAAAACATTAAGGAACTAACTGTCCATTACATGCTTTATGGAATTTGGTGGGGCGTTGCTTATTTGGTATCAAAAGCAGTTGTCCTCATTATACTTTCCACTGTGAGGGATCACTATCTCTTAAATAATGGAGAAGGAGGTGAAATCTAAGCTTGTTTCACAACTTCTCTGCTCTCTTAACCTTCCAGAATACATGATCCCTACTCAATTCTTTTACCACCTCACTCCCAAGACAAGGGACAACATCTATTGCTTGCTCAGCCTCCTGCATGTCTCCTCCCTGAAATATCTATCCCAACAAGACTCCAAAGCTTTTAGGAGGTGAATGGACACACCAGCACAGCAAGTGTGTTTTGTACTTGCTTGTGCTGCTGCTTTCATCTTGAGACAGGTAAAGGTTGGTGCTCAGAAGTCATAGATAACCTATCTGTTCTAGCAAGGGATTAACAAACCCACTGTGCTGTGAAGACTACACAGTTTCCAGGGGCATGTCCTCACAGGTCAACCACCAACTGTCCCAAACCTCACTGGGGTTTGAGCTCACAGGTGGAATAGTCCTTATGAATCTCTACTTACCTTTTCCCTCAGTGCTGACTAATGATTCACTGGGCATTTAAACAGCTCATTTGGTGCAAGAATGACTCCACTACAATTAGTCATGTTCAACACCTCTTGCTGTGTTTCTAGCACTCTTATCACCAAGTTTCAGGATGCCTCCTTCAAACACCTGTTTTGCTGCTGGTTCCTTCCCACGCTTCCTAGGAGGTTCCCTTACATCTCAGCATGGTCAATTCCACCTGATTTCAGTGATCCCCTATTTCTTTTCCCTACTGTACCTTTTTCTCAACTGTACCATTTTAGTAGTGTTTCTGATTTTCCTTGACTAGCTGTTGCTGTCTAGAGACTCCTACATTTGGGTGAGCAGAAAAACGAGGGCCTAGTCAGACAACACACATCCACAGCTTGATGTTGAGAAGGAAAATGCTCCCAAGACTCTCAATTATCTCGAGAAGGGTCTATAAGTCCTCACTGTTTATTAAACTAAGAAATTATTAGCTTCATGTAGAGAATCTGAGATCACTCCTGATTGTTGCTGGTGTGCCATTCTGGCTAATGTGTGAGCACAGCAATATTCCATTTCTACAGCACATAAAAGTTATGTCAATAGTGTCAAAAACATTAAATGTTTTGAATGCTCAATTTAAAAAACTAAGCTGACAGAAAAATTAAGGTAGGCAATGTTTGTATCAAGAGCAAAATCATTTTACCAAGACTGTTTATTTCTCCATGGGGACTGCCTTGAGCTTCATGAGAAGAGAACTACAGCCATTAAACCTTTCCATCTTTTAGCTAACTAGTCAGCTCTCCCCATAAGCAGATAAGCCTTACGTATTCAGTGCTTCCCCTAAGAAGAATTTTCTAAGCTCACATACACAGTTCCACAAGTAATGATTCTTTTTCTGGAACAGTTGTTTTAACAGTTGTTTGTTTGCCAGTAATGAATTTCCCTTTCCCACCAATTCCATATAAGCTTCAAAATAACAAATTCAGACAAGTTTGCTTACACCATTTAAATTTCCACCACATCTAGCACAGAGTGGGAGCTACTCTTTTATGTATCAGCAAGGCTAGCTGAACCCCATGTAAGCACAAACACTGTTAGCTAACCTGTCTTAAAAACACTCCTTATTCCAGGCCTGATGGAGCTCAGAATGGTGTGACAGCACGCTGGGTTTCTGAGAAGTCAATCACCATTCCTATCCCCCATCAGCTGCATCTGCTAGGTATTAATTCAGTCCTGTGATTCTCTATCTGATTTGTGTGTTCGAACAAAAGCAGCACAAATTATATTAAAAAAACCCCAACCTGTAAGTTTAAGAGCCAAGAGCAGAGATAATTTCAGCAGCTCTGAGCATGTTGTTCTCTATCCGAAAAACTGTGATTGTTCAGGCATGAATAGCCACAATTTTGAGAAACGTGGCAATGGGTATCATGTATTAAAGATTAGAATCTGGCCTGATATGACCCCTCTCACCATCAGCTATGTGCTAAGAATTTAATTTTTCTTTCAAAATATAAGAGAACAACAATAATTATTGTCTGTCTTTAAAATGAGAAGCAAGCCAGGGATAATGGGAAACTCTTTTTCATTCTGTAGAGATGAGTGTCATGTAAAAAAAACTTGATTCTCTGAGGACAGTGATTATCTCTGAGACACAATGGCAGAGAAGAATATTAAAAGTTCTCCCCAGAGTCACACATATTTGTCAATCTTTATTCCTCTTCAAATTTAACTTAATTGCCACAAATGGTGCTTCTAACCCCTCCTTTCGTTACCAAGAACATAGTCCAAGGAGGAACAGATGGCAACGAGACAGACTTTATTGTCTTTTTTTATTTTCAGAATGCTATCCTACACGTCTAATTTTTAGATTGATAGTCCTGCAGGCTACAGGCTCTTGGTTATTATAGATTTCAGATACTGTGAGCTCTGAGCCTTCCATCTTAGTTTGCTCAGCTGTTTCACTTCAACTTTGACCTGAGCCTTGCATCTATTTAGACCTTCGCACTGCTGATTAAACTTCCTAGACAGAAACTAGCATATAGATTATAATGATTCCTTTTCACAAGGATGTAAACTCAGATCACTACCTTATTCCACAGAGGATCAGAACAGGCCTTACAAAAACACTGCATTAGCAATCACCATTCCCTAGTGCTGCTCCTTCTGTTTCAAAACAAAACACCGTATTACAGTGTCAAGACTGTTGCTGTTCCTCCTGAATCCTGACCAGTAAGTTAATAACACTGGATTAACACTGTTAATCCCCCTGTTGGTTTGGGTTTTTTCTTTTTACAAGAATGGGAAGAGATCCTCCAGCAATCATCAGTCCAGCAATCGTGGTATTAGGAGGGTTACTGATATTAGAGTGCACTGTGGGTACATGCTATCTTATGTCTAATTGATTCTACCATCTATTAGTAGCCTTTTTTTTTTTACAGTAACATCTAAGCAGCAGTCAAGAGCAAGGCTGCATCATGTCATATACTGTGCAAACACTATGTGGCAGATAACACCTGGCTGTACAGAGCCCATCAGGCAAACTCCAGCAGAGAAAGAAAATACTAGCCAAGATTACCCTGTCACCTTTAACATCGACACCTGCTTTTCTTTACAGACCTGGACATTTGACTTTTTCCATTTCAGCAACCTGGATTTTTCTTTGGCAATAAAAAGTGATGGCAAATGTCCCCCAAAAATCCACCTCCTCTTGTGTGTAAATTGCTGGTAACAACCCAGGTCCTGCCAACATGCAGGCTTGCTTTCAAACGTCTTTACACACAACTCTTTGACAGTGCCCAGGCTCAAGTACCTAAGACTGAACTGACAGTTGTAGGGAAACTAGCTGCAAGGTTTCATGAGGCTTGACACTGAGTTTCCTCTCCCTGGCATGGTAGAACACAGCCAACATCTTCACTCTGCTGGATGGTTCAGATTAATTAAACAAAACCCAACCCACAGAAGGAGATGATCAGCATTTCAAAATGAAGGGCACGAGCTGTTTTACAGTTTTTTCCTCTTTTACTTCATCTCCCTACGTTACACTCAGACACACATTTCTTTCCTCACCAATAACAAAAAGTACCCCCCAAGTGCCTTTGGAGAGCAGCTTTCTGTTGGTTTAAGCAAAGTGCACCAAACTTACTGCATCACTTTGAGGCTGCGAGATCACCACAGGCTGTCCTGAATCACTCGTCTCCCGTATATTAACATGCAGTGGAATGTCTCCTGTATCAAAAACACCAAGATACACACATGCAAAGATTTACTATTTCTTAAATGTTTCATTAAACAGGCCCTGAAGCAAACTGAAATCTATTTCCAGTTTGGTATATTCTTTGATTTACTTCATCTCAAAAAAATTAGCATTTAAAACGAAAATTGGCTGCAGTACAGTTTCTGTACATCCTCAGCGACTAATGCAAATCATATTCGGGATTTTTCATTCTCTGAATGAACTATGCTTTGTTGTCATATATTAGAGAAGCAGCTCACTTTTTCACCTCAAATACACAAAAAAGTATGGGCCGAGATATAAATTGTTTTGCATTCATAAAAAACAACCTGTTTGGCCATTAGGCAAATGCTCAGGAGGCAACTTAATGCTCAGACCATTTCCTCATTGTATATTATTTTCAGTGCTGCTGGAAGATGTTAATCACTGTTCAAAGAGTTCTTTGAGTACTTAATTTCCAAGTAGTACCATTTGTCATTGTCCTCACTAGTCCATGCATCCAATTAAAAAGTAGACAACTACTCAGTTCATTTTTCTTTCCAGTAGAAACCTTCTTTATGTTCTGGCTTTTATAACCAGCAGGGAACTGTCAGAGAGGAAAGGAACGTTCTAAAGGATAAACAATTAGCAGCCCTATTCCAATTCTAAAACATACTTTTTGAAATACAATATTTCAGCAATAAAGAAAACGTGAAGTTCCTGTTCACTGCTGCATAACAATTATGAAGCGAACTGAACGCTAACTTTTTCTAGTGGAAGATACAGCTGCTATTCACATCATTGACTGGTCTCAAAAACGACTGGTTTAATTCAAACACTTGAGCAACATTTAACACAAACCAAAGTCAATGTAATTTTCTGAAATTCAATGCAGTCAGAAAAAGAAGCATTAAACACACTGTATGAAAACTGACATAGCTTAAGAGATAAAGCAGAACCAAAGGCAAGCAGGAATACAAATAAAAAAACCAAGCAGCTAGCAAACACAAAAGCTGCGGCTCCGTGATTAGTGAATTAAATCTTTGAAGAACTGCAATTTGTTATTTATGATGATTACAGTCCATTTCCTTCAACATTAATTGTTTCTTATTTGTTTCAGTGATTAATACATTTCTTTAGGCATAACAAGTCTGTTAATTTATTCATTACAAATATTTAGGGAGTTCTTTCAAAGTTTCTTTAACCTTAAACACTCTTAATAAAATAACAGTAACTTTGTAAACTTCACGCAAGATAGTTCCTACCATTGTTTTATGTGGAGTCTAATCTTCACTTTTTTCCCCCAGGATGTTTTGTTAACGAAAAAGTAGTTCTTCACTATCAGCTTAACAACAACCTCAAGAGAATTACAAGAAGAACTGCCCTACTATGAAACAGCAACAGCCTCTCTTCCTTCCTCATAAAGATGCACTGCTACCATAGGAGCAAAGAAACAGCGCTGGTATGAGCAAAAGTACAAGTCAGAAGGCAATGCAGAACACAATCCTACTTTTAAAAGAAAAAAAAGCAAACCCTTACAAATTAAGCAGAAGCATAAAGAGAGCAAATGCCTCTGCAGAGCTGTCTGGGTGCTAAGTGCTTGAGGAAGATCGAGGTTTTGCACTGTTATTCACTATAGAATGTCATGTGAACTTGCCATCGTACATTGTTCTAACAATTATTGTTGCTGCAAAGAAAAGGAAAATGCTGAGAACAATTTAAATTTATTGTAGGAAAACAAAAAAAAAAGCAATCGCCCAACACTGAGATAAAATTTCCATTTGGGCTAGATTAACATAAATCTGTAAGCAGTAATTCTTGTAATTAAGTATGGCATTATATAATGGTCATTCCTGGAAGGAGGAGCACACTAATCTGACCAAGTATTGTACTTCTAAATTTAACCCTGGTGGTGATACTCCTAGTCTTAGTCAGGTTTATCACTTCAAACTGTCAGTCTGAAAGTAAACTCCACTCTGGTTTCCATTTTACATCTCCTCCATTTCCTGCTAGACCTATAAATCTCTCCCTCACATCAGTCCTAATTAAATAGAGTCCCAATCAGTTCCACCCTCTTAGGGAATAGCTAAACCCATCTATGGGACTGACGGCACTGCACATCATTTGTGATTCCTCATGTTTGATTCAACTGCTTGCACAGGATTTGCATCCATCCACATAACCCAGGGCTGTAGGAGTCCCCGTGGGCTCTGATCACAACTTGTTATATATTCAGAAAACTAAAAGTTAGCCCAAAAGCATGTCTTTAATTATGTGTTGCCTTGCAATCTTAAGTTTATGTCAGGCCTTGATGTTTCTGTGTTGATCTTTCTAAGTGAGCTTCCTGGTTCTTTTTAATGAATTAGCTATGGAAAATCATTCAGATAATTACAGTAATACATGGAAACACATCATTAGCACATGCAATTATCCCATTTACCAACTTAATTATGCTGTGTTATATTCTGGTTTGGTTTTTTTACTGACAGCATAGGCTGAAATATGCTTTTTAAATAGCAATGTATATTTTAAAGATCAATGTATATTTTAGCTGATGGGGATACCAGACTGTTTAATCTTGGCTAGTGTTTTTTTCCAATAAAGATACATTTCCATTTGAAACAGTTTGCAACAGTGTGTTTTTTTAAATTGCAGCACTTAAATACAATCATTATACTCTGCTTGACTCATACAAAGGTCATGGTATCTTCACACGGGCAGAAAACTAACTGCTATAAGAGACTGCATTTCAAATAAATAGTTTTTTCAGTACATAAGGATTTATTTAATAAAAACCATTTTCTTTACAGTAATGGACAGAGTTTAGGTCTGTTTTGCAAGGCCAAACAGAATTCTTGTTGATTTGTTAAAACTGTTACGATCAATTATGTTAATTAATTTCAGGGAACACAGAACATCAATATTCAAACAATTCATGTTCTGGACTGTTTTTAAAGAGATTTGAGAGGCACTTCAAGAACTGTCATATCCAGTCCACAACCCATTTCCAAGAATAATCCTGCTAAGGAACAGAGCATACAAAAATCGTGACATTCAACTACTTGTTAGTTCTATTATATCTGAATGCTCCCTGAATATAGAGCAATCTAGGATTATGCTGTTCCGCCCTCCAGTTAATGCCTTCCTCGCGCACAGCATTTGGTTTTTTTCTTCAAAAATAACACCGTTCCTGTAATCTTACCCAAAATATCCAATCCGAGGGTTTCTGCTAGATCTCTCACGCCGTCAGCTCCAAAAATGTGTGTCTCATGCTTACATTTGGGACACTGGAAAACACTCATGTTTTGAACCAGTCCTAAAACCTGTTAAAGTGAAAAGAAAGGAATGTTCAAACCTGAGATTCAAGCTTTGGTATTTCCATTCTTCATCTCTGACAATAAAGACGACGCTGTCAACAAAGAATCTACAGAGTGCTCATTTCTAATGGGAAGTACCAGGAACACCAGACTCATTAACATGATTATCAACTCTTATTAGCCATCTCAGCTGCACTATCATTTGTGCATCATTTCCAGTTCTTCACACTCAAAGATTAACAAGCTTATTTGTAACAAGAAGTACCTCTCACACAGGCCTATTTTTGGAGAATGCTCCCTGCCGCTGTTTCATTTTCAAATACTGGAAGACTTTTTGTGTTGTGTTTTATGGCTCAGTAATTTGCAGTTTCAGGAAACACAAAATACAAACATAAAAAACATACCATTACGAGAAATGACACAATGAGACATGCATTTAAGATATTTTTGTAAATTATCCTGTAGGGAAATGTTTTCAAAAAGAACCAGATCTGCTGTTCTTCTGGAGAGCAGCAACACATTTTTAAAGGATCAAACAAAAGAAATAATTATGCAAAGCTCAGTGGCAAACCCCACTGCAGAAAATCTAATACACACCATTAGGTACCCTACCGTTGATGCGAGGTGTTCAACAACATCTTCGCAAACTACGTCAAGTGAAAATTTGCAAAATCACACATACAAAAATCTTCTTTCACAGTAGAGAATAATGCTAATGACAGCATTGATCTCATTTTATTCACCTAGTAAACAAAACTTCTGCTGAGGCATAGCAGAATTTCTCTAAATGCTTAAAACAGCTTTAAAACACCACAGGGTGAAAGCTTCCACCTGTTTGCTTATCGACAGAAGACCTGCTTTAAGAGGTTGCATGTTAAAGTATCTCCAGATTTTCATGTTATCTAGATATATCACACTCTATAGCCAAGTTTAAAAATATTAAGATAGATTTTCAAGCACGAAAAGCTGTTACTTGCTTTGTAGCATTTTGTACTCTCAGATTTCCCTGAGCATTCTATTTTTGGGCTTCAACAAGCTGCCCAAGTTATTAGAGAAGGAACATGCCCACTATGCCAAGCACAGAATATCTCTATGGATATCAGGAAAAAGTTGTTCACTGAAAGGACCATCAGGCCTTGGAACTGGCTGCCCAGGGAGAGGGTTAAGTCGCCATCCCTGGCTGTGTTCAAACGCTGCTGAGATGTGGTCTGATAGCGGACTTAGAGTAGGGTGTATGGTTGGACTTGGTGATCTTAATGGTCTTTTCCAACCTAAACGATCCTATGTATCAGTGTTCATAGAACCACAGAGTCATTAAGGATTGGAAGGGACCTCAAAAGATCATCTAGTCCAATCCCCCGCCACAGCAGGATCACCTAGACCAAGTCACACAGACTTGTCTGTGGTTCCATGCAACCAATAAAGACTCTGTCATTTAATTAAGAGTGAATGGGCATCTTTTGGCACCAGAACTGAAGATTTAAGAAGCAGATTACTTACAATATCTTAATGAAAATTTCCATTAGATACAAGCTAAAAATTATCAATACACGATGACCTGTTTTTTCTGCACCACCACAGTGTGCTTCACACTAAATCTTCCTTTACTCGTGCAAAACTTTCAGAGGGTTTCAGAAGGAACTTTTTAAGAAACACGACATTTTCCAGTTTAGCAGCAACAACTTTTCCCATTTTCTAGTTTGTCACAGGGACTGTCGGAGTATCATGAGGAACAAGTTCGTATTTAGTGGCAGATTGTTGCAGATAATCTTCTCATTCAGTTGTTAAGACATTAAATGCTACACATCCAATGGTACAAGGCGCAGGTACGGCAAAAAGGGCTCTCTATAGCCACTGACTTCTCACGATGGCCCCGAGCCGTCCTGCTCTCCTCAAATTAACATCATGGAATTTTCACAATGTTGGTAAAGTGGAGGACAGCGGAAGGAGTACTATGTGACAGAAGAAAAATAGCATTTTAACGAGGATATGGTGAAGCCATTTTCTGCAGCAGGAGGGAAAAAAAAAGAAAAACTTGACATTTATACTTGAAATGAATTCATTCGTCTTGAGTTATCTTGGAGTATGAACTTTCTGTTCTCCTGAACATACAACATTTATGATTCAGCGAATTCACAAGCAAAGAGAAAGTTAATGTAGTCTGCTGTTGTTTTGTGAATAGTTAAGGACTATGACAGCTGTTTTGTCACTTCTTTGATAACCCAGCAGCTATGAAGTCCTTCTGTCACAGTTAATGCAGACGCTGAGATACAGCTGTATCCCCAGTGCTACCTCCATGCATTTTAGAGGTCTTAGTCACTGTCCCTTTTCATTTTCCTTTCAACAAATCCTGTTAACAGCAAATGACACTTCAGCACTACACAATCACTTGTATTTCTGCAGTGCGGTTCCTATCTGTCGGCCAAGGGGTAGTGCATATTTATTAACAGATAAATTATTATTCTGGAATATGCAGATTTTTGTTTTGACTATGTAGTTGCCAATTATAAACACAGTTTAATATAGATTCTGCACAAACATACACGACTTTAGTGCTGAAATGCATTTTCAACGTGCACATTTCTGCAGAGCTATTTGCAGAAGGAAGGGAGCTCACCATGATCTTCAGAGCTTCTAAATGCACAAAGTAATAGGTCCTCCTAATGAAGTCAGCAATAATTCCCATTTCCCTGCTCAAATAATAGATCTGGAATAGCTTCAAAGCAGCTGTTACTGTCTAGACTAACTATCCCATAAATGTACATGAATCCTGTTCCAGTCCTTAGTGGGACTCTTCCCCCTGAATGTTTCTCAGCAAACCTGGCTCAGCAGTGACAAGAGGACTAGTATGATGAGATGCACCACAACACAGGAACTACCCTCCTATGGTAGTGGAGGACAGGGCAGTTACTGCATGGAACTGAATTAATTTAGTCAAGTCATTATTTCAAACAGTGATCATACACATATCAAGAAATAATGGGAAATGAAGAAATTTTTCATTACCTGCACACCAGCTGTTTCTGAATGTCTACCTACTTCTTATGCTCCATTACCCTTCTGGCTGTAACCCTGCCAAAATCCAAACACACTACCTCACAAGTTAAAGAAAATACAGTACGAAAATGAAAGCCCTGTCTTTACCCAAGGAGATGCCACTTGAAAAAAGCCCTAGAGTCATTCACTGTACTTGAAGAGGACAGCACTGAGGTGCCACTCCAACCAAATTGGGACTGAAGCAACCAGAGTTACAGTCCTGCAGTCTGCCCTCAAATTCCTACATATCCAGTCTCTTGATGTTTCAGTGTTTCAAGTGAACATGCACAATATTTGTTTTCCTACCTTCTGTCTTGGAACAAGAAAAATTTGGCTCTAACATCCATTCCCAATATGGGGCCTTAATCTTGGCATCAGCACCACTTTGCAAACTCCTTCCTCACCAGCTGGGCTCCACTGCACAGGAGACAACGCTGCTCTTCTAACAACTGTCCTATTAGACTGAAAATGAGACTGCTGCATTGTAATCCCATTCTAACAGTGACTGCCATTGCCAGTTTGTCCTTCAGTTTCTTTAGTCCTTCTGCTCTAAACTCAATGCAGTAAAGGACACATAATACCAACAATTATGACTTTACTGTGTGGATCTGTCATTTAAGACTTTGGCAACTAATGATAACGTGAGAGAGAGGAAGGTGGGTATTCAATGAACATTCAATAAAATATACTTACAAAGAAATCTTGCTAACTTCTCATTTCATCAAAAGGAAAATTCCATCAAGTACTAACTTAAACACAATTTTACTTGATGAATTTTGTAAAATTTTAGCACACTCAAAAGTAAAATCAAAACAAAACATTCCACGTGCTGTTCTTCTGTTAAAGGTATTCAGTTTTCTTCCATCAGCAAATGACATTCATTTTGGTGCAAACACGTTTAAGGTTAACCACAGGAATTTATCAGTGTACTTCTATTGTGAAGCTGTTCCATAAATGAAAACAAAACCCAAAAGCAGTCACTTCAAGGCTCTATTGAAGTTTTTAAGTTATCAAAGCACCAGCTACGAAAGAAATTCATTTGTTAATAAAGGGTAGAAGTAACCTTCACATAGGTAAGCAAGAAAACACCTTTTTTAAAGTCTAGTAAATGGCTTTTTTCTTTACTGTTAAGATAAACCTTTCAGTTTATATTTACTCATTCCACGTGAAGAATGAACCTCTTCACGAACATACTCTAGAGCACAACATTCAGTTACTTAGCAACTTGTAGCACACATAGATAATACTGAGTTAGAGAGATCATCCTGTTTAATTTCTCCCGATCCATATGAATGTTATGGAAATTTTTTAATTTTGCATTTCCCAAAGACATAAGCTGCCACATAAGCTACAAACCTCATGAAAAACAGAGTGATATATAAACAAAAGGATATAGATAGGCTTATGCTTGTCATGAGAAGTCAGAGAGCCCTTCAAATGGCAGAGTGACAATTAGGTATGTGCACACCTGCCATCTCAGTATGGACCAATGGATGATTTTTCTGCATTTCAAGAAATTTTAGCTTTTTAAGCTCTGACTCAGGCAGTGCTGAAGAAGACACATAATGAGGATATCGAAAGAAATTGTAACTAGTAGGCATGTATTACTTTGTTAGAGTCTCTGATTAGCAGGCTGATCTCTTCCAGGTGATTAAACAAACTGATTGAAAAGATATCAAGCACTGAGAAAATCCTTTCTGTTAAGGTAAACTCCTAATACACACCTAAGATTGATTCTAATAGGAGTTTTATTTTGTACAGTAATTTATTCAGTTGAAGTGCTCATGAATGGTTTGTTCACCTGTTGCAGTATATGGATCTCTGGGGGAATATCAATCTATGAGTATTTTTATTGTAGAGGCTTACAGGTACGTGGACTTTTCTAAACATTTCAGCTCCTTTGCGTGCATCCAATAAAGCCACATCTTGTGGAGTGGAGATGATCACAGCTCCTGGGAAATAAAAACACAAAATACCATTAGAACGTATAGTATTAGACTGTTAAATACTTTGAAGCTTTAGAACATGCTACTCAACTCAAAGTAATCTCACATTTATATGCTTTTTTCTTCATTTCAGGTAGAAAATAACGGTGAACCAAAAATCACTGATATACGATATGGAGGATTAAAAATAATTTAGATTTTTGTTTTCACAACTTCTATGATGTAAATGGGAAAATCTATTTAGCTGTTATATGGCCACAGCTGGAAGAAAACATAGTCCACACGCGGGCAGTTTGCAGCAGTGGTACGCTGGGGACACCTACAGCGACTGTCCCATGCCAATGTCAATTTCATACCTTTGATTTAACAACAAGCTTTGTCCCAAAATCCAGAGGCACTTGCCTGTAACCTGCTGCTGAACCTGCTACGCTGTCTGGTACAAGCGCTGACAGGCATAGCCTTAAAACACTTAACATGAGACAACACCAGCTCGTTTGCAGGAATGATACCACAAAACAGGAGCCCAACTCATACAAACCTGCTGGAATGAAGTATAATAACTGCTCACTGTTCAGACATAGCTCCAGGTTACCTGATAATTAGTACTCCCAAGAGTTATTAAGCACATAATCCAATGAGAGCTCTGACAAAGGTTAGAATGGGAAGTAAGCCTACAGGTTATCATCCTGTACGACTTCTTGATTAATACAACCTCAAAAACCAATATGGACATTATCATATTCTACATCACTACGCAAAAAGCACCTTCTTGCTCAAGGGGTTCAAAAATTATTTCTTGGACACTTGCATCATGGGCCTGCTCATGCTCATCACTATTCTAGGAAAACGCAGTGTAAAGGAGGCCATGAGTGGTCATTAGATTATCTCTGGTTTCACAGTGCCCATCCAGCCTCCCAAGTATCTGTTATAGAAACACCCCTGCAGAGGCACATTAAAGCCAGCCCCACGCATGAGATTTGTGCCACACTTCACATCAATAACAATTAACAACAGACCACTTCAGGTATGTGAGAGTTTCCTACTGGGCCCGCAGTTCCCAACCCTTGGTGTACATCAGAACAGAAGGGGTAAGTAGATTTCCAGAGAAACACATCACTGGCGTTGTTGGCACAGGCCAGAACACCAGAGACACTTCCAGCTCCAGGAGCACTGGGACAGGGCGCCTTGCCCCTCACACCAGTCCTGCAGCTAGCTGTTCCCAAGCACTGCCTGACAGAACATTTTAGTGTCTTCAGGCAGCGTCCTTAACCTCCAGTTTGTGCAAGAAAAATACAATCTGGCATGTTGCCCTTGAAAAGGTGCCAATCTCAGCCTTACATAATATTAGACACAAGTCAAAGAACCGAACAGCACACGTAATGTGCTAAGGAAATGCAATTTCCACATTACTCTGGCATCTGAGTGATTTGTTTTTATTCCCCAAGTCAACCTGCTTCCCACAGCATCATAAAAATTACCACAGAAGCCTTTCCAAAACATCCAAGTCACATCAGCAACTAGTTCCTTTAAGTCTAGGGTTACATGTTACAATCAACACTGAAATATAGGGCTAACTCCACAAAACTAATGGGCCCCTCCCTAAAACCATGGTCCACTAGGCTAAACTGACTTAATGCCTGTGCCTTTTCTGCATATTTGTAAACCAAAGATCTTCCAGTACTTGGACAACAAGCTTATTGCAATTACTTGTCAAAGGAAGGTGGAAATAGGTGTCTTGCGCATATAGACTCGTTAGTAGTGTCACACTGTTCACACTCTTCTCTGAAGGCACTGGCTCAGCATTCCCTGGATCTTCAGGAAGAAGCTAATACACCGTGTCAACAAAACTCAAGTCTTCGTTCTGCGGTCCATTATTAGTTCTTTCAGCAATTGGTACAGTGTGAAAGGCAGGAACTATGTACAGTGAAGGCACCCACTGAAACCACAAGCAGCTTATTCGAAACACATTTTTGACTAACAAATTCTCATCCAAAGGGAAAAGGCTAAAATACCAAAGAGAAACAATGGCACACTGCAGAGTTCAGGCTGCTGCAAACAACAACTGGACAACTCGTGGACAACTTGCACAGCTGTATCCACATAACAAAAGACAACATGCTGCAGAAGCTGCTGCTCAGCGTGTAATCCGTGTCCCTCCTATCTTCCTTTCTACTCTGGATTATTCCCTGCCAACCTGTACTGACTTCCACCAACGCCCTTTAAAATTAGTATCTTTTCTCTTTCTGTGGTGCAACTGCCAGCCCAGCAAACCCAACCTGAAGTTCAACAATTCAAATTATTAGCAGCATTATTTCCTTCACTAGCAACCAAATATGGCAAACGAGAGTTTTCACGGTGCTCCCCTCCCTGAATAATTTGCATATGTTTAATTCAAAGAGTGATTCAAATGATGAGCGAGAAAAACACGGCCCACACTTTCTTTGCTATCTTGGCTCCACATGGTTAACAGGAATATCAAACAGCAAAGAGTTATTTTGATCAATAAAGAAACAGGACTGCATTCATGCATGCTGCACGTCTCTTGAAGCTGTACGTGCAGTGATCACACAAGGCTCTGTCTGAACGAGACAAAGGCTGACACACTGAACAGAGACGTTGCACAAACTGTAATGTTATCACACGGCACATTAAAACACACCAACATTCTAGGTTTGCAGCTGTGTGCAGAAGAACAATTTATGTGCCTTGAGCATAGTAACGATATCTAAGTTGGGCACATTTAGGTTTAACTGACATTTCTTCTTGCTCACGTATCCCATGTATTTTTGTGACTTCACCGTACTTCAGTTGACAAAAAGCTGATGCATTTGTATTAGCAAAAACTATGTTAATTTCGTTTTTAATCCTTAACATAACAGCAGCCTGTTTCACAAAACTACGGAACGATTTCAGTTGGAAGATTATCCAGTTCCAAAATCCTTCTGTAGGCAGGGACACCTCTCATTAAAGGTTGTTTTTTATCCCAGGTCTTGAATCCTCAGTAAAAGCAAGGTGTGCCTACCCAGCACAGTGGTACTTATCCTTCAGGTGGACTGGTGTTCAGGGCACTACAAGCACCAAAACAGCCTGTAATTCCTGTGAGTAGAAAACATCCCCTGCATTCACTGGGTCATTAAGTTTTGCACTAAATGCTCTGGGTAACAAAGACACAAGGTGGAACCTCTCCAAGCCTCACTATAGTCACTTTGTGGCTATGTGAAAAACAGGCAGGTCTAGAAAGCAGCTAACAAGCAGCAGTTTAGAAGGTCTACATCGAGATGAAAAGGATCCCTCTAACATTGTCTTTTTTCATTCCAGCATCTTCAAGACAGACTTCAGAACCAGGCTGTATGCATCTCATGCACAGTGATGATTAAGAACCCCTCCACACACAAGTAATAGACTCTCTTACCACTCTGATTCTTATTCACTAGTAATGCCACACCAAAACCTGTGAAGTGTAACTGAAAGACCGACAACTACAGTTCTGGAGGGTAAAGCTATAAGGCACTTGTCTAATAACCACATCTGCTGACTGACAGGCACTGAATGCTCTCGCAAGGAACCACCCTCAGGCCTCACGCAGCTGCTGATGGCCAGATCTGCCCACACCACTCACTCACTTTTTGCAGCTTTCACTGCCTTTTCCGCTGCATCAACGTCAAACTTCGAGATGAGACTTTCAAGTTATAAATAGTCTGGTGAACCTAAATCTTCTCTTCTGTAGATCTCCTTCAGAGGCCCTCTCACCTTCTGTTAAGTTTCTTGTTACTTCACAGGTAAAATGTCTGAAATTAGTTATAGTTTGCACTGGAAGATGCAGAACAAGATCTTGCAAGAACAAAGGCTTCTCTCTGCTAGAATTTCAGCTGGCAATGATTACATTAACATTTAAAACATAGTCCATCTCCTCAAACAAACCCTGCAAAGAAGCTCCTCCAGCTTCCTCTGAGACATTTCATTACAGCTAACAACTTAAAAGAATCACCAGTGTGATTTTGCCTGAAGGGATACTGACTTGAGACTCCTCTTAACAGCTCAGAACTATTCCAAAGGCTGAACCTTGGCTGTCACACCTCCAACCTGTTTGCTGCTGCCTCCTCAGCAAAGTCTTTGAACAACTGCTCAGACAGCGCGTGTTCTCAACAGCCACAAAGCAGCAGGTAATTAGAGACTGGGACACTACAGCCTTGGCCACACGAAAAGAGGACATAAATCTCAGAGCAAGCTTCCTCCTCCCAGTAAGTGGAACTGACAGTGGAACCACTGAGTAGAGAAATACCACTACGTGGATAGAGCTGTCACCCTGAAGTTAAGCTGCCCTCATCTAACTGATCAGCAAGAGCGTGTGGCAACAGATGTTGAAAACAGAACTCACTGTGTTAAAACGTTTGGGTTTGGACCTGGCCAGGTGAATACAAGTGTCACACTAATGCAATTTCCAATGCAGTATTTAATTAGCAAACCGAAAATATTTGCAGTAACAGCTGTGAATAAGGATTATTTGTGAAGTATACCCACAAAATGAAACACATGTGCCTCACAGACACTCTGCCACTTCCCACTTTTTCTTAGCTCCTTGAAGTAGCATTTTTCTGCCCTGCTCCATTCCACCTCCTGCTTTCATATGCATTTGCCAGTCATGTCCAGCTCATAATGAACATTGTACTAGGAAAGAGCAAAGTCCAAATAGTCTCTTTGGATAAATGGATATGATTTTTCTTAACTGAGAGGTCCTAATACAAAGAGATAACTGGGTAAAAGAGTGATTCTACTTCAGGAAAACCCCTAGCACTGACACTACTTCAATCCCCTCCAAAACCCACTGGGTTTTCATTCTTTTTCCCCCCAGAGGTGGAAATGGTAAGAAGCAAATTTTAAACATTTATTTTTTTCATAAGGAATAGCTAGAGGAGAGAATGCAGCACCATTACTCACATGGACTTCTCTCATCTTTGGCAATTGTCAGTGGAACACTACATGCCTTTATTCTTCCTATTCAGAATAAATGGGTCTAAAAAAACTGAAGCAACTGCAGCTAATCTAGTACTTAACATACACTTAACAACTGTTGCCAGACCTCAGACAACCTCGGTTTTCAGAGCCTGGATACTTCACAGCCTTTTTCCCCGCAGTCCCTGAAAATTATTTTTCAGGACAGATAAATTTTAAAGGACTTGCAGAGAACACACGATCACCTCAGCCTGCACAGGGAACGCGTGTTAAATCAATCAAGAGTTAAATTTAAATTTACACTGGGACAGGGCAAGGCATTAACGTGTAACCTCTCACTGGATTTTGGTCTCTTAAGTTTACAGAGTCTGCTGAGCCTGACGCTTCATAATGAAGCATCAGGAGCGGCCAAAGCTTGGACAGCCATGATGTCAACTTGCATTTGTCAGCTACGTTTTTTCTGACTACAGAAGTAAAACTATTCCAGTGGATAAATACAAATACAAAGAATTATTTTTAAATCCTCACTGGTGTGACTAAGGTTTTTTTATGTTTTTCAATTGCCTTAAACCTGCATGCCTGTCCTTTCCTGCAGTTACTTAAAATATCAAAATACACCATGAAAGAAAGAGGAACTTTATAGAAATCTGGTACTTAAGATATTTGCTATTCAAAAATAGATCAAGCAAAATTTACTATTACCCATAAAAGATCTTCAAAAATTTACGGTAGAAACTAGCAACACACCTCCACCATAAAAGAAGAAAGCCAGCTCAGAAATGGGGGAAAAACATTGTGTATTATTGTTAAACTAAAGGGAAAGAAGATCAGATGCCTTGCAAGTGCAATTTGCATCAAAGTAAGATATATTCAACAAGGGGCAAACAGACACTTACACAAAGAGCAGTGACAGAATACAGATACACCTCTAATCTTAAACTGTGCTACACACCACTTGTTCTGCAGCATGGGGCTTTTTTGATCATTTCTCTTCAGAAAACACAAGAGAACAGCACCATATCTGTGCAGCTTACAACTTGATATAAAAAGGCCTTTATTTCACAAATCATAATTCTTTGTCATGCAAAGTCATACATCATTTTATAACACATCAACAGTTTTCTTTTTTTAAGAAGTCTGATTAGAAATTCCCTTTTTTGCTATTTTTAATGCTAATTTCTGAACAGAGAGTCTACTGGAACTTCCTGTGTGCAGGCAGGATCTGGTTCTCCTAGGTCCCACATACTGGTGTAAAACAAGGCTACACACCAGTCTCTGTGACACTAGTGTAAACAGGAGTGAACAGTTTGGTTCACCAGTCTGGTGTGTTAGGTTTCATTCAGAATTTTAAAAAGCCATGGGTCTCCAGTTGGTAGTATCCCTGTACTCTCCTCTTCAGGGCAGATGTTTGAACAGCAGTAAGACTAAATGATTAAGAACAGAAATATCCTTTAAGTTTTTACTTAAGCTTGGCCCCAAAAGAAACCCTATTAACTACAATTCCTTGAATGTTTCTGAAGGAACAAAAACAAATATTGAGGTAAAGATTTCTGCCTTATCTGCAAAGGGCATTCAGGATATAATTAAGATCTCCATACTGCTGAAAGACAAAACCATTAGGAAAAATTCTGCCATTTATAGGGTGTGGCAGCAGGATGATGCTAGGAAGTCCGTAGCATGATGACTTTAAATCCACATAGTGACAGAAGTCATTTCCTGAGTGACTAGGAACAGCAGTGCTTCTGCAGAACTTAAGAAAAACATAAAACTGCATCTACACTGTTTTCACTTGACTAATTATTGCTTCTGATTCTTATTAACAGCTCTATGATAATAATGTACGCTTTGTGTGGGGGAGAAAAAAATAAGTTATTTCCAAAAAGTGGGAAAATTCCAGGCACCAAAATAAAACAAAAGCTTTTACCTTCAGTTCTCCTGTATAAATCCTCAGCCCAACGCTCACAACTGCAATTACTGTAAGATGTGGAATTATGTGGTTGTCTCAGCCTGCTTCCTACAGAACGGGTCTGATTTTCTAACAGTTTTCTCTGCCATAGCAACTTGATCTCTGAAGAAAACAGTAATATCACAAAGTCTAGCAAGTGAAGCAAACGCAGTGTTAACATGGAGTTGGTTCTATCAAGAACAGTGTCAGTTTCCAGAACTGTCACAGAGGTCATTTTGCCAGGTTTTACCTTAACATTAATAGAGAAAGGGCAGGTGACAGCCTCATTTATTTAATGGTCAGCCTCCTCCATGAGGCAAACACTTGTGAGGGCTCTGGGAATAGAGATGCCTTTGCTGCTGCCGCCCTGCAGCCTTTGCACTCTGAAGGGAGAGAATAATAAACTTCTCCTTAGGGAGGCTAATCCTCCATCTCCAGTATTATTTTATTAATTGGATTTATGGCTCCTTTAACAAATAAACACACTCTGATTTCCAAATGCAAAGGAATTACAAGCCTTATTCTTCAGCTTATCATTAGTTTATGCTGTATCTCGATATCAAACATCAATGTCACCTGAAACCCCCTATGTTGTAAAAGGTGGAAAACACGTTAAGGACACTCCCCAGGCAGGCAAATCCAGTACCTGGCAAATAATCAACTTCTGTACAGCTCATCCAGAAGATTAAACAGAAGAACAAAGCAGAATAAAGATCTAAATACAAATTAAGTAACTGCAGAGCATAAGCAAAGTCTTTTTCACCAGCCTGACCTTGAATTTTTATTTGCAAAGCAGAGTCTCAGATGAAGGAAGGAGTGGTGATTGAGCAGAAATATGTCTCCCATTTTCAAGCTATCATACCATTCCTCATCCAGTAGTTGAGGAATGACTGCAACATGAGTAAAGTTATGGATGATTAAAGAATAATATACTAAATAAGATGCATCTCCTTGTAAGATGAGTACAGTAAAATAAAAAATGAAAGTCACAGTAGTTTCCTTTTTCATTTTCTTTTAAAGGTGGAAAAAAACCTGCACAAAACTGTCACTCCAGATGAAGTTATGTGAGGCTGCTCTTCTCTTTACTGACAACCAGAACAGTAAGATATATTTTGTTGTGTTGCTTTTACCTACTAGGCTTTGCTCTAATCTGTTGACTCAAAAAAGTTATGGTACCAATGATGCAGGATTACCAAAAAAAAGTATTCTCAAATTAAAACCCAGTAACAGTTCACACATCCTATCAGCCACACACAGCAATGTTACAGCGCTTCATGCCTCATCTGGGCAAGCCTGCCCCAAACAACACACTTTCACCAGTGCTTTTCCTCACAGGAAAAACAGCATGTGGCTGGCATAAATACATGTGCAGGTTTTGTCACGTTATTTAGAGGAAGAACCAAAATTTTCTCCACTGTCCATCCCTAGGAAGCCACAGTAAAATTCTGCAGAAACCATAATGCAAATCCTGTATCTCACACATGTATGCATGCAAATCAAAGCACAACTTTCATGCAAACTAGATACTGTACTTCTAAACGTGCTCACGTAAGAATGTATACGCCGTCTCTGAGGGAAAATGAGGAACTATGCCACTAATACTATGACTGTCCAAGACATTATCAAAGGATAAAGAAAGAGCAAGAGAATGGAGAGGAAACAGAATGGACTAAGACAATACTTTCCGTAAGAAAAGACACAGCTTAGAAGTAGGACTTGCAAATGAAGACAGAGGCCACAAAATTCTGTAGACTGCTCTAAAGATACCATCACCAAGCTCTGTAACACTGTCTTCCATAGCCTTGACAGGAACAAGGTTGAAGAAAATAATGCACCCTCAGATACAAAACCAGAGTAAAGGAAGAAAACACAGTTCAAGCTGTAATACACAAAAAAGAAACTCTTTTAATGAGAACGAAAAACACCCAGAACACGCAACAGAGAAAATGCTTTATAAGCCACTAAAATTCATTCAACCAGTAAGAACACAGGGAATTACAAATCTTATCATTCCTTGTCTGTTCCGCTTGTCTTCCTCCAAAGCACAATGTGCTCATTTGTTAGAGCTGCAAGAGTCAACCTCAGCATGCCCAACAAAACTAGCTAAAGGGAAAGACAAAAGTAAGTGATGCTATCACTCCTAATTTTATGAAGTCGGGATTGATGAAGTCACAAGCTGAACTGAGCAACTGTGGTAACATGAAGCCATTTCAGAAGTGAAATGAAAATGTTCTTTCAGTTAGGAAGTTGAAAACGCCCATACTTGTAGAAATAAGCAATACAGTAATACATAAATGCAAATACCAGAGCCATAGTGAAGACACTGAAGAGGACAGGCAAGAATTTATCCCCTTTTATGGCTCATCAGGAAAATCAGCACTGCTTGCTGTTGGTTTAAACCTGTTTTCTTTTTCTTAAATCTACATCTTTGACTTGCCTCAAACCTGATTCAACAGGTATGAGAACCGCAGGTTTCTGACAAGCATACGGGAAACAAATTAAAACATCCAATAAAAATTACTGCCTTTTAATTCTTCCCTTTGTTACACCTACACAAGAATGCGGACGTTGGTGTCCTCAGCAAGAAAATCCAGCTTCTTTTTGAACTTGTTTTGCTTTTGTCAACATCTGTTACCCTCTAAAAAGATAAAATTATTATGAAAAAAACTATCTAAATTCAAGTTACCACTTAGTGACGTAGTGTATAAATCAGGAAGATGTCATGACCTGCAAACAGACCCCAGCAATACTCAAAAGAAATACAGGATTAAAGTACTATCCTCATACAATCTGTTCCTTTAACCTTCAAATCAGTACAACCACCTTTGTCCCTGGGGGTCCCAGTGCACCAAACACCAGAACCACCCACACTTCTGACGATGCTGTAGGATTCTCTGATCAAAAGGCACACTCATTCCCTGAAGATCAAGAGACTAATGACCTTTTCCATGTTAAGTTAGGACATTTAGGTACACTGCAGTGAACCACAATCATCAATATCCACCATGCCTGCAAACTCCACAACCCACAAAGATAGAGCCACTCCTCTGTAATTTCTTTTAATGTACTGCTCTTATGTACCAGGCTTAAGGTGAAATTCTGCCTTACCAAAAAACTTCTGTACCAGTCATGCTTCACCTCATTGCTTAAAACCTCGGGAGGAAAAGTTCCTCCCACTTTGCTACTCACACGTGCAACCAACTAAGCACCATACTGCAAAAAGTAAGCATGAATCATGGTTTTCATCATATGCTCCAGGTCACAGATAAGTGAAGGCACCACATGCACCCCCTTCTACTTCTTATGGGAAAAACTCATTCAACCCTTCACCGCAACTGTGATTTGGCCTCCTCCACCACTCAACAGTGTCAGACAGCAGAGAGAACTTCTCATGGTTATTAACTATTTGGGGACAAGTGTTACAGCTGAGATCTAACTTCAAACACTAACAAGGCAGGTGCTACGTCAAACGTTTGAAGTCTTTCTGAACTTACTACGGAAGATCAGAAGATCTTCCATCACACAGCCTGAACACTACAAAGCACTTACCAAAAACTTAGGCTTGCAGATATATGAGTAACTGTGGTTACTGGTACAGCTGCAGCTAAGATACGACTGTGTTAAGGAAAAGACACAAGTAGCTGCCTGATAAAGGGAACCTTTCCCTTCTGTAGACTTCACTGTGCTGGTGACAGTTTTGTTGTGAGACCAGGATACACATCACAAAACCTATTAGCTCCAGTGCCTCTGTACATGGATATGCCCACAATGCCCACCAGTCTCTACCTATTCGTGTAGCTAACTCTTAAACCACACTCTGTGAACTTTCAGATATATGCTTTACACCTACCAGGTAGCCTGGTAAGAGTTCACAGGCAAGTGAAGTAGTCCTAGAAAGCTAATCTTTATAGGTTTTACTTCAGTGTTAGCGACACCAAAGCGCAGAGAGAAAGGAACATCCGAGAGAACCAACGTCTGCTCATGCACGTAATCCAGCCCACTCTCTGGGAAGAATGGAAGCAGTGTAAGATACTACTGCTTGGATTTGCATCAACGTAATTACCGAATGCCACCAAAAAGTGGAACAAACAGTCCCACTGATTCCTTAAGAACTCACAATCTCAGAACTTCTGCTTCAAGAGGTCTGTGGAGGTCAGCTACCGGCAACACCAGATGGGGAATGCTAGGCTGTCTACTACAATCTGGACCACTACCAAGGATGGAGATCCCATGGAGTCCCTGTGTAACATGTTTCAGAGCAGTGTTACCCTCCCTGTGAAGAACTGAAGCAATTATTAAATTATTCTTGGAACTGTAAGGATTGCTTTGTCTCTTTTACCACTGAGTTCCTAACAGTAATTACGTTGGCTATTGGCAACAGCTTCTGCTACAGAATGTCAGACAGGCAGTAATGGTTTTGTTACCTATCTGATACCAGATGCTCAGCATTCCTTCTACAACAGTGTTTCTAACTCCTGCTGAAACCAGTAAGAGGGCAACCTGCATGTCTCAAAACTGATTTGTCAAAGCTTAAACCCCCTACAATAAGTCAAGTAAATAAGAAAAGGCAAAAGAAAGCATTAATGCATTGCAGTGCTGGGCAGCTTTGTTAATGTCGTGCATTAGCAGTGTTGTCAGCTTGTAATTAAACAAGCAGCCACAACCTATTTTATTATATTAGCTTTGTTGTGCAGTAGGTACAAAGAAAACATTTTGTAATAACCTTACTGACTCTTGGCATTGCTGCCTCTCCTTCAAGGGTTCTGCTATGCTTGACTTACCAATCTTTCCGAAGCTCAGCATAAAGAAAGTAACATCATCGTAATGCTGATGTTAAAATTCACTGACAGAGCTTTTCATCACCGCACGACTGACAACCATTTCTCAGTGCTTTGCAGAGACAATTGAAAGAACTATTGACTGGCATTTTAAAATTGCAAAAGATTTTCCTACAGCCACCAGTCTTAACTACCTTCAAATCTCTGTCGCGTTCAAGCCACACGCATACCTGCAATTGGAATATTCTGTGAGACTGACAGCTGTACATCTCCAGTGCCAGGGGGCATGTCAATGACCAGATAGTCCAGCTGACCCCAGTCAACCTAGAAGATGACAATGAAAATGCACGTTAGAGGTTTGATGACATGGTTTCACTTAAGGCACTTGCTGTTTCATTACAGTCCTTGATTCCTGTAATGTAAACCAGGTGAAGCAAGGTCACTTTTAGACACCTTCTCAAAGAATTATTTCTCCAAGAGATGTAATTTTTGCTGATCACTCAAAACTATGATCAGAACTTTATTACCTACTTTATAAACATAATCTTTATTGAATTTTTTCTCTCCTTAAAAAAGTAGCAACACCCTGTTTTAAGAGTTTCATTTTGCAGCTCCTACATCCATGATTAGAAGTGAAGTTTAAGCAGAACTCTGGGCTTTATGTAACAAATACATCCTAGGAATTGCTTTATTTTAAAGCAAATTTCGCTTATCACTTCTTAGAAACTACATACAGATCTTCAGACCTTCTTCTGCTGTCATGTTGTTGCAAAGAGTTGGGTCAATACAGTATTTTTTCTAGGAAAAGGCTCTTAGGAGGAAAAAACCCTCAAAACAACAGGTTTATTAAACAAAAATCACCGGATTATTATAAAAATTTATAATTATATAAGCTTTTAAGACACCATACAACAAAAGAAGTTTACTGGTTGGTTGGCATCAAGTGAGAGTGACCTGGGGGTTGGACTTGATGATCTTCAGAGGTCCCTTCCAACTCCTACCTTTCTATGATAAAAGATACTACAGCCAAAGAGCCAATTCTAGAGTTGTGTGTAGATAAGCTACACTTGGCCTAACCACTTCCTAACAACTTAAGCACATTTCAGAAGGTCCTCCACTTATTTTTGCTATGGCCAGGTTAGTACCAGTGACCACTTCTTACTGGCCAGCAGCAATCTATAAAAGGTGGTTTGTCTCTGCAGTACAGAAGCAGTAGAAGTTGCAGTCCAGAAAGCTAACAGTGTCCTGGGCTGCAACCCAAAGAAGCACTGACAGTTGGTCAAGTAAGTGGACTCTCCCCGTCTATTCTGTACTTGTGAGAGCCCATTTGGAGTATTGTGTCCAGTTCTGGAGTCCTCAACATACGTGCCCAGCATAAAATCTTTCCCATGAGGGTGGTAAGATGCTGGAACAGATTGCCCAAGCAAGTTTTGGTTGCCCCATCAATGGAAGCGTTCAAGGCCAGGTTAGATGGGGCCCTGAGTAACCACATCTAGTGAAGGTGTCCCTGCCTATGCAAGGAAGGTCCCTTTCAACTCTAGTCATTCTGTGAGTCTATGAATTCATAACCACATTAAAAATAAAGCCCCACAAATGCCTCCCCCTCACTTTCCACTGCACAGAGCCATAACACAATCACACGGTCTGTTACTGATTCATACAGCGTATGTAAGATACAACAGTAGGAGTTGCTTTCATAAAGGAAGATGCCAAACAAGCAGGATTTTACTTTATCTCACGTATTTCCTCATTGTCCTTGTAACAGCAAAAACAACTGACATTTTGCCATTTCCCCCAGTTATTGCCCTAGAGTGACAGTCCCTGTGAGGGAAATAAACACACATTCATTTCATTTCTTCAACAGATTAAAATCTTCCCGGGAAGCACACACAACATGAAAACCAGACCAGCAACCCACTACAGTACTCCAGTGAAGATTTCAGAGCACTTAGGGGAGAAGGGGGATGGGGAAGGTTTGTTGCAAATTCTAACTTTAGACTTCCTAAATTATGGATTCAGACTCACCTCCCTTTCCTCAGTTTTCTACACAAAGGCTGCAAGAGCACCAAAAAGGGCCCGAGACAGTCTTGCTGAACAGGAAACGTTGCTTAACCACAGCAAACAATGCACTTCTCCACATGTAATACTGATCTGCATTATCTACTGTATCCTTGTTACAGATATTATATTGTTGATGAAATAAATATTACACATATCTGTGTTTCCTTAACAAAAAATTGATAAAGCTGGCAGATTTCTAAATGTAATTGGCATTCATAATTATATTGAGACAATATAACCCCAAGAAAAATTATGTATATGTGCAAAAGTGTATGTACTGAAAGACAAGAACAGGGTAGAGAAGTCGGACTGCAAAATTCTGGGAGTTACTTTGTTTTTCTTAACTCCTCCTTAGTTACAAAGCAAGACAAATGCCAGTGCTGACAAACTCGCCCCATTCCAGTAAAAATTACTTTACTCACTTTAAGGCATGAACCTTACATTTCTACCTTTCTTACTTAAAAATTAACCAATATAAAGACGACAAATTTACATTATATAGATGTTGAAAGACAGCATTAGTAGAGCAATGCTTGGCTAAAGTCAAGCTCCTTAAAGATTCACAACTAAATGTACGGATACTCTATAATTAGCTAAGTGCATAAATTTCAATATTCAAACGCAAATCTTTCAGAATAATCCCAGCCATTTTGGTAGGCTACAGTACAGATGGTTTCATTTTTTAAAAAGGATTAACTTTAAACACGTTCTCTCCTCCATGTCTTCATAACAAAAGGCACCAATATCATAATTTAAACAGTCTAGTTGAAATCTGCAAGTCCAAAAATCATATTCCCTGTCTTTAAATACTTCTATGGAAACAACGAGCAAAAAAAAGTGGGTTTTTGCTTTCTGCCTTGCAGCAACACACAGTCCAGAAACACACAAGCCAATTGTTGCTTGAGAAGTTACTTCCAAAATTTATCATGCAGAGTAGAACTGGAAATTGGTACAGAAATAGAGGATTTTTTGGATTGTTTAATGAGTAATGATTTCTTTTCAAGTTATAAGCCTCTGAAAAAAGAAGTTAGTAAATTGCATCTTCAGCACTTGGTAAATCTCATTGCTAGGCAACAGGAAAAATACTCATGTTAACACACAGTGCAATTACATTAGAATGTTTTACTTAATTTACGGCACTGACATCACTTTATTTCATGAATTTTCTTCACATTCATGGGTGAAAGCTTTCAAAAGACATGGGTCTGTCTTTATCAAATGGCTTGTGCTCCATGATCATCTGACCACAAAAACATGGTGACGCTGCAGCCTCCCAGCAGCAGTAGAGAGGATGTGTCGCTGCTAGGGAGAGTAAGAAGACAGGCTCAGAAATGGCAACACTGATGCTGAGGTGCTCATGCGGTGAATGTATGTGAGAACTACCTTCCTCACACCTTTCCGAGGTGCTTCGTGTGGCACTGATTTGGTGGATGTAATCTGGCAAACAAGATTCGCAAACTGCTCCTCACAACTAATCTTGTTTCTTTGGTTTGGATGTAGTTGAGTAGAATAAGAATTTTATTATCTTCTTTTTCAGTTTTAATTCCAGGTAAGAATGAAGAGCTGCACCACCAGGACATAGCTAGAACTGCTGAAAAGAACTGAGCCAGTGGTTCCATGTAGTGATGAGCAATGTCCTCTAGACACAAGGATTTGCTCAGATTGGGAACTGGCTTCCATTTTGCTCTGTTTTATTCTCTTAGATTCTGCAAGAAATAGATGTTGAACACTGTGGAGTTCAGTTGCTCCTCTACTACTCTCCCACAGGAATACAGCAGGATTACAAGTCATCTATTAAGCAAATTATTTAATATAATTTGGAAGGTGTTACAGAAGTACAGATTAATGGTAGAAGAAGCTCCAGGTCTGTTACTACATTTTAGCAAAGGAGAAAAGGAGGCAAAAATAGGGGGAAAGATATTTTTAATTAAATTTAGAATTGGAACATATAATCAGAAGAGTGGCTTTCTGAAATCTACTACTGAGTTCATTCAACATTATTAAAATGGGATGTATAATCAAGCTGTGATATAAAACACCAATTTGAATGCAAATCCTGTTTATATGCACCAATTTACCAAATCAGGACCACTAGTCCTCATGTTCTCAATCAGTTCCAAGAAGCATGTCTGTATGCAAATGTGGCTGCACACACTTAAATGAGCTCAGATTAACAGCACATTACAGTAAACGAGTTCCCTTAGCAAGCAATAAGGAGACAGGGTTACTAAAGCTGCCTTGTAGCATCTGAGATCTGTCAGCACCTTTGCATGCACAGAAGCGTTAATATCTTTGCCCTTCTAATATATACAGTGTGTAAAACATTTCAAACCATCGAAGTGTAATTGCACTTTCCTTAAGTATGGCATCCATCTTTTTTAAAAAAGGTTTAACTTGACATTTATTGTTAAGCAGTATAATTAAGCGCCACGTGCTTCTGTGTACTTTCCCTTGCTCAGAAACACCGCCAATGCTTCTGTGTAAATCACTCGAATCAATCACTGTTTATGTGACAATTCATAATCAAAATACCAGATATGGATTTTGAGCAGGGGTTCCTGAGAGCACATTAAAGCCAAGGTAGGGCACAGAGATGTCGATGGCATTTTTGCTGAGGCATGAAGTCTGAGCAAAAATCCTCCGTGCATAAAGCAGGAATGACAGAATATTCACAAAGAAGTGGGATTTCTGCTTGTGGTTTTGAAGTAATTCAACTGTTTGGTAAATAACAAAAGACATTATTTATTTCTTGATATTAAGAGGAATACACACAGAGTTTCCATCAAGCAGCACTGCAGGTGCAAGCTTGGCAGCAGCCAGCCAGACTCTAAGCACCAAGATCAGAGAAGTACCAAGAGCTACGTTGCAGGCAGCCTAAAGTCTTATTCCTGCCTGATCCCCTCCTTCTCCTCCTACTTTGTTGTGTATATAAATGATTTAACACAGGCAAACAGCTGGACAAAACAAAGCAGAGAAACCCTGTTGTATGTGAACAGTTATATACATATTGATTGAACATCTTCACCTGTTAGTGCAAAGTAAAACAAATATTTAAAAATATTTACTTGAAAAATTACTTCAAGATTCTACTTAAACATACATAAGACACCAGGAACAAGTAAGTTTTATTAAGTAATAAAGCAGACAATTTAGTAATTCATAATGAAACACAACTGATTTAATTAAAACTTATCAAATATTTGTGAAAATAAATAAAAGTAAGAGAGACATTAATCACACATAAGCCACATTAAGTCCCTAAAGAAACTTCATCTCTGGTAGTAAAATACCTAATTACACCATAGCAGGATATTCCATAGTGATTAATGCAACTTGGCACTTTCTGAACAAAGACAACTGCCCCTTTGACTTGTCCTCTGATGCTTAACCAGCTTCAAAGCCCCATAACCCAACACCATGAAAAACAGATGCACTGCAACAGTTCAAATTCCCTCTAAGGTATTTCTGAGCAGCCTCTTCTGCCAAGTTCAGAGAAAAACTGAAATGAAGCATAAAAGCAGTTTGCCCCAAAGATTTCCACAAGGAGAAAGAAATTCTCTTCTTTCTCAGTATAGCCCAAGAGTAACTTTTAGAAATGAGTGCCTAGGAAGAAAGCCAGAGCCCTGTCTGATTCCACAAGCAAAACAAACTGGCCTCCTCCTCCTCCCTAATGGATGTTAAGAACTTAAGCCAAATGCAGTAACCTCCAGTTTCTGTCTCCTTCATTTACATAACCTACAAAACTGAACAGCTATCAGAAGACAACAATGAAGAGGTTACCCTCTGTGGCACTTTCCAGAAGGTAGGGAAGGCACTCAGCACTGGGATCCTGCTCACCTTTGGAAATCCCAACGAACATCCTGAAGGGAAGAGGGAATCAGGCTGTGGGCAGCCAGGCATGTTCAACAAAGTCCAGGGACAACCTATGGGGTGTCTGAAAAGGGAACATTCTGTTCATTTCCAGCACAACTGATGGGGACGATGTCAGTACTACTACATATAAAACTCTTCCAATAGGTTTGAGTTGTTACTACTAAGAGCTTTTGGGAGCCAGTCACAATTTCTCAGGGATTCAAAGCACCTATCTCTAAAAGATGACAGTTTGAGAAGCAAACTTGTACTATGCAGTCAGTTTTGAGGTTAATCATTGATCTGCTGCTCTCTACTCTGGACCCACAGTCTGCACTTTGTAATTTATGGAAACATTCATTCAGAAATGCGCCATATTTTTTTAATTCTTGCTCAATCATACAGAACTGTCTGTAGTTCAGCTGCTGAATAATGGTATCTGGAAAAAAAATACCGAGCAATGTCTCCTATGTCTTTTAGCAGTAAAATTAAGCATAAAATTAAAGGTAAAGAAATCACAAGACAGTGGGCTCACATCACATCATCTATCCAAACTACTCCCCAGGCAGATGGAGCTATGTTAAGCTCATGATCCCAACTACAAAAGCTCTGAGCTCTCCCTACTAATACACACAGGCAAAAGCACTGCTTAGCTGTCAAATACAAAACCACCCACACGCTTTTAGGACAGCTGTATCAGGACCCAGTTTAAGCTCACACCATTTGTATATGCTGTCTGATTCAGCTTTTCCCTACAAGACTAACAGAAGGAATATTTCAGTATATGCTGCCAATACTTGTAAGGGAGAAGCTTATTAAGCCCACTCCCCATATGTACTTCACAGAATCACAGAACATCAGGGACTGGAAGGGACCTTGAAAGATCATCTAGTCCAATCCCTGTACCACAGCAGGATCACCCAGACCAAGCTGCACAGGAACACATCCAGGCAGGTTTTAAAAGTCTCCAGCCTAAACACTGTGTGCTGATGGTAAAAGCTGATGCACAGTTCGAGACTAAATGCTGAAGCTATGGAATACAATGTTCCTGATTATCTTCACAAGTTAACTTCCTTAAGCTTCAGCTCACATTCTGGTGCAATGAGCAAACAAACACATTTCTTACTGGGGCACTGACAGACTAACACAAGCACCATTTCATGGTTATAATGAAGAAAATGATTTTAAATCAACACTGAAAACAAACGATCATTAGATTAGAAATGTCAGAACACTGTGCGTAAGTACAACGCATCGTGCTTTTTGTATGGGAAAGGCAACTTCTTTAAGGCCTTCTGAAAGAGGTTTACAGAAGACAGTAACATCACAGATGTTGAGTCACTTAAAATGCTGAAGAAACCCTTCCAATATTACCATAATTGTGCTATATAAAATATATAAAAACTGGAATAAAATCAGTTACATGACAGCTGAACTGAGGCCAAAAGACAGCAAATCTCAAAACAAGACTTGTTTATTTGCCTTGTGATATGTCATCAGCTCAAAGTAAGCAGCTTTGAGGTGAAACATTAATTTTCAATAATGTTTTTGGGTTTTTTCCAACAACTGTTTTACACAAATACATCCTTTAAACTTTCTCTACTTAAAATTCACCAGCATAGGCTCCCCATTCACTGAATTCAGAATAGTCTAACCTTGCTAGCAAAACCAGCAGTGAGAGTCTGCCTGAATTACATTGGAGCACAACAATCAATATTCCCAACAAGAAGCCACACCAGGATACAGAACATTTCAGTTCCAAAGCAAGATTCAAGAGGATGAGTATGAAGAAAGAAAATAAGTGAAAGCGTGTACAAGAGTGAGCAGAGCACATCACTGACTTGCTGGGACTCCTGACCACAGGACCATAAAGCTGATACATGTTCTCTGGCAGAAGATCTGCCCTTAGGTCAGAAAGAATCAAGAACTGCATATGGATTGTCCTTATGAAGAATAGAACACAAAAGGCATTAAAAAGACACAGACAAGATGTAAAAATTTAAATAAACAATTTTAAAACTAGGCATTTTGCAGCTGCAAGCCTAACACTCCCACAAGTTCAGAACGTGATGAATGTCTCATTCCTCGACTAGTAAGAGCATTTGCTATGAATCAGACAACGTATAGTCCGTGAAAGCACTGCATGTGGCATGCAAAAATAATAGGTGTGCTCACAGAACCCTGTTTTCACACTCACCAGTGCCATCAGCTAGGAACCTGCAACAATAAATGACAAGTGTTACTTCTAACTAATTACAATAAGTTGCTGAAGGTGCTGCTACCACGAGTTTCATGGACATTCCACATTTACTGTCGAGCAAGGGACAGGCTTCGTATTTTCATCTGGTACCTGGGTTTTTATGCTTCTACAACTCTTACTTAACGTTTTTAATACAGAAAAACTGTTTACAACTGGCAGGGAAATGTACTTAAAACATGAATCCACTTCAGCTGCATAACAAAAGAGCCGTATTCCAAATGCATCCTTCTGCTAGGAGAACACATTCCTTTTTAAAAGACCTATTTGTGGAGCAAAACACCAAGAGAAGAAACATCTACTGCAGCTTCATAAATAGCACAGGAAATTGGGGGTTGTGCAATTGCTTTACGTTTGTGTCAATCACTTGGTATGTGAGAAATAATCACTTTCTACAAAGAATGCTGGTACAAAACCTGCTGCTATTCTTAGATATCTGCAGCTATTTTCTATGAGCAAAAGAGATATGGGAGGATGGTGGGAGTGAAGGAGCAGTCTATCAGCTTCCAACAATCAGAATGCAAGTTGGACTGCAAAAAAAAAACCCAAACACCTCTGTGCAATCAGTTTAGCATAGATGAATATTACATTTTTAAAAGCTGCCTATGCAGTTAGATTCATGGTTCATTTACCAGGCAGATTTACTGTGTAATGCTACACACAATCTATCAGTGTTCAGGGTGGAGAGGCTCCGCTTCTGATTAAAAAGATGAAACTGAGATGCTGAAAAATCAATCAAACAAAACAACAAACCAACCAAACAGAAAGCAACTCCGTGCCTAGGAAGGCAGCTTTGGTGAGCTCCACCTACACACTCAGCTGTTATAATTGTGTCTGTTTAAGATTAGACTTAGACATGAGAGAACATACGTACGAATAGGAAGCTGTGCATTTGTGTTTCTCAGGCAAGCAGTATTTACCTGGACTGCTGCACAGCCATGAATGCAAAAGCCATAGAATCAACCAGGTCCCTAGGTAATGGTAGTAGATAAAATTTGGGATTAACTGAACTTCCAGCACAGGTCTTGCTTTCCTTTTACATGTCTGGCCCCAGCTGTAGGAATCTTGCACCCTAGGTGTGGAGCAGGATGTTTTGATGCTGTATGCCATTTCAGGACACTTCTCCTGGGTAGTAGGAAGTACAGGCTAAAATGCTGAGCTGAGAAAGTAGTTGAACCTGCTGCTCTAATGTCTTAGCTGAACGGTTTTGGAAACTTTCCAGGCTGTTATTAAAAACAGAATAATCTCAGTTTAAACCAAAAGAAAGGTACTGGCACCAAACAAGATACTCAATTTTGGCTTTAATTCTTCTACAAAGCTGCCTGATATAGACTACAATCAGCTGTTCAAATCTACAACAAAGGCAAAAAATGAGACATCCCATAGGCTTCTCCTAACAGCCCTCTAGCTTGACATCTCCATTACTGTTCACTTGCAGCCAGAGAGCCTACCAACTCTGGCTTACACCATTCATCTCCACTGATTCCACACCAAGCTCTAAACTCAGAACTGAAGATACTGCACATATTCTCCTAAGAAAGTGCCAAAGAGTGCAAAGAGGAACCCAGTAGGGGAAAGATACTCCTCAGCCAGTACCACTGGGACTAACAAGTGATGTATTCCCACCACCTCAGACATAAAGCGGCTCCGGTCAAGGCTTTGGTCTGACTTTTCACTCTTGCAGGAAGCGAGTGGCACCTGCATCTTGGGCACCACCATGTTTCACACAGTAATAATACCCATGGCCTTTTCTGCAGCTAGGAAGCAAGATCAGATTCCTTAGCAGTGGAGAAGAACAGAGAATGCAGAAGAGCAGCATTGTTTCTAAAGAGTCTCACATAAATAACTGAAGCATCGTTTAGAAATGAACACAAACAGCGCTTTCTCTTTTCCACTTCCTCTACCACCAGTATTCCTGTTTAGCAAACACTTAAGAGCAAGCTTAAATTGTCACCTCTTTCCAAGAATGAAGTTGGATGCCATGTAGTCAAAGTTCTGAACTTTGCTGCAGTGAAACTTTAAACCTCAAAGCAGTTTTATTTACAAGCTTAAGGGGGTAAAAAAGAACCAACGGTTCTGTTATGGCCCCAGTAGGGCCATTTTAAGACACAAGCTCTCCACCGCTCCTTCCTGTCTCAGCAAACCAGCTGCATGTTTTACGTTTGTTTTGTTTTATGCAAAGGAGGGCAAACTCATGCACACCTGTGTGATCTGTGCCAAAGATGAGACTACTGGAAGCAGAGCAAAGAAAACACTCACAGCTTGCTCCCACAGCAGCAGTAGCTGCACAGTCATAACCATGACAGCTGAGGAACCAGGCCAAGAAATGTTTGCTGTAAATACATTCTCACTATGCTGCTAGGCTTTTTTTTTTTGCTTTTTTAAAATCCTCCAAGACAGATAAAATACATTTACTGCAAAGGCTTCCAGTTCAGCAATAAGTTGTTGGCTAATGTTTTTGTTTCCTTCTGGCTTCCCTAACACTTTCTCTCTGACAGTCAATTCCTTTCAGAGAGGATAATCCCTTTTCGTATCAGCTGCTAAGGCGAGCCAATAAAGCAACAGGGATCTGTATAGACCCTGCTTCCCTCATTAAGGGAAGAAAGACAACAGAACAGGTTTTGTCTTCAGCCAGAAACACAAAGAATCAGGCCCATTATTCGCTCAATCATACCCCTCCCAAAACATACCCGAGCACTCAAAGGGTGACGGTAGGAATACTGTCGGCAGGACTCCAAGAGGGAGTTAACCTGGGGGCAGAGCAGCGGCAAGGAGCAGCTTTCTGTCATCTCCCACACTTTTGGCTGCACCAATACATCTCTGACTGTATGCTTAGCTTCTGATCTCCAGGAAGTACAATCACTTCCTTTAAATATATGCATATACCGGTTGGGACTCGTTAAGGCAGTTCTCTCTGGACAGACAGGACCTTTTCAGGGCAATTATTAACATTTGAGCAAATTAGTGATGATTATACAAATTCCTGTAACTGGCTTTTCTAAACGTGAAGTGCACAACTAAAAAATGGCACAGAAACTGGTGTCAAGACTTCCAGTTATTTTAGTGGGCTCTGAAGGAGAAAAAATTAGTTGATTCACCCTCTAGTCCTTGCAGAATAAATGTAACCAAAAATCAGAATAAGCCCTTTTTTTAAAGCAATTTTTTTTTGAAGTGTATGAGTGGGTCACCAGCTTACCTTGACCAAGAAAAGGTCTCCTTAATTTCAGCAATAACATGAAGGATGCCAATCAACTTTCCTTAGCTTGGAAAGTTATTAAAGACTGAGGGAAAAAATCTTAGAAGCCTTCCCAGATATTGTTTACTGTCTGCCAGCTGTACACACAGTCTTCACAGCCATCAAAGAGCAAGTCTGAGCACTGCAAAGTTGGCCACTGCTCATTACTGAATGTTGACCCTCTTTTCAAAATATCTCCATAGCAGAGCTTGACCTTTCTAAACAGAACAAATATGTTATATCAATGAACTTACACATGGTGATGAAACGTCTGGGTCTTTTCAATTTCATATGTTAGATCACAAAAAAAGAAAAACAAGACACCCCAACAACCTGAACCCAGCCCAGCTCCCTAAAGATGCAACAGCACTCACTGTTCTGAAGAACAGAGGTGTCTCAACTTTTTATTCCCAACTGCAAAGCAGCACAATTTAATCCAGACTAACAACCTCTATGCCCACCTCAGGCTCAGATAATATAAAACAGAAAAATAACAGAGAAGAAATGATTTTGTAATTGCTGAATAGCTGGCAATTTTTTCACTGTAGTGACACCTGGTGAGACTACTGTAGTTTAGAATTATGCACTGTGAAGTATAAACACATCTTTGTCATTTATAAGCACAGCTTTGTTTAGCTTTATCAAACAAACTGTAAATATCCTGCAACAGACACTCTGCCTTGATTCCTCAATTACTTGCAGGCTAGATAAACTCATGAATATTTTGAAGCACAAGTCCATTTTAACATTAGCAAAAATTCTCAAGTGGGAGATGTTGGCAAAACACAACATACAGAAAGTGCAAAACAATATTAATCTGACTTTAGCATCGTCACCACTTTAGGTACATCTACTCTGCTGATAAACAGACAAGAGTGTGCATACCCTTAAATGTCTATTAAAAGGCAAAAATATTATAGAGGTTGGGAAAAAACCCTGAGAGCTACTCATGTTTCTAACCAAACTTTTTGACAAATTCCCACTGCAGCATTTCACTCTTTTCCCTTCTGGAAAACTCACTGCCAAAATGCAAGTGAAATGCCTTCAATGCCAATTTCTTGCTAGAGTGTCCTTCCTAAACCAAAAGTGTTAAAAATAAAATCCAGTCTCAAAAGAAGAAAATCTTCTGGCTTCACTGCTGTGCTTTTTCTTCATTTGCTCTTTACATTCACAATAAGAATAATTTTCATCATTGACTCACTACTACTATTCTGGGGATCTTTTCAATCCATTCAAAATATAGCTGCAAGAAAAAAAAAAAAAAATCAGAGCTATCAACTTGTTATTGTCATCTTCCTCCTGACCCAATACATGTCATTCTCTGCTAAATCCTACTCCACAGCTCCCTCTTCTCTACCAATACACCCACTAATGTTGTACTAATGGGACAGAGGTTTTTGCCCGTGAGCCCATCAACACACAAAGGTCTAGAATCTTCCTTTTTAGACCTCTCCTAGATCAATATAGCTCTATCAAAATAAGATGTATGACAGGAAAAAAGATCTTAGTTCATATTAAGGATGGCAATTCAAGAGAAAAGGTTTGTTTGGGTTCCACTTTAACATCTCTGCTTACAGAGATCTAATCAGCACCTGTGAAGTCTAAACAAATTGTCCAAATGACCCAACACGCTACCAAAAAAAGGACGTTCTTCAATATTATTCTGAAAATTGCTCATTTGATTTTACAACTTCATTGCATGTTTTTTTGAGCAAGAAAGGTGAGCTAACATGAGTGTCTAGATTAGCAATGAAGGCAGTCACATCAGAGAGATACCCACATTTCCGTTTAGGTTTTGGTCAAGATTTGTAACCAGTGATCTCTGTGCACATAAAGAGGTATTTCCTCCTCTTTGAGCTCAATAATGTACACCAACAGTCAGACATGCAGCAGAACAACAATCTTAGAACTAATCCCAGATTCACAGAACAACGTCGATTTGAAGGGATCTTGAGAAGTTTTATGTCTGCTCCATTTTGTTTCTTAAAGCAGAACCAACTTAGAGCTGGTTACTCAGTCTTGCTCAGCTGAGTTTTGTTCTTCCAAAACAGAGATTCTACAATCTCTTTGGGCAACCTGTTCTCATGTGTGATTGCTTTTCCTGGAAATAACCAAACAAACCAACCCACACACCTACCACCACCTACAGTATTACAACTTGTGTTCATTCTCTCATGCTATCACTGCGCACATCCAGGAAGCATCCACCTCACATCTTCTGTATCCATTAGGTACTTGAAGACAGTAGTACACGTCTCTCTAGAAACTTCTCAAAACAAAAACAGAACCCACAGTTGTCTTAAAGTCTCTTCACATCTTCCATGCACCACCACTTTTAATGCCTTGCTGGCTCTTCACTGGAAGATGTATATGCAAGGTAGCATATACCACCAGAAGTTAAGCGATTTGTGCATGTACCTGTAAAAGACATCCAGGGTCTGATGAATAACTGTTGTGGTGATTGCCAATGCTGCATTCACACTGATCTTAGGCATTAAGCGATTTTACATCACTCACACACACAAGTAGTTTGGAAGCCTGCAACAGAAAACACTGTGCTCAACAGAGAAAAAATACCTTGTAATAAATTTCGTACATATATTTCAGGAAGGTGAGGTTTACTCTGAAGTTGTAAATACAAGTCCTTGTATGTCTATGCATCTCTCAAGAAGTGACAGCTCACTACAGTGCTGAATGCCGTATCAACACAATAGAATTTCCACTGTCTCAAAAATCTAATACACACAACACAAACACAAGCCAAAGGACAACTCTCAGCAAACCATACTAATCAATCAGACAGATGGCTCAGCATGTAGTGCCCAACTACCTTACTGACAACATTCTTGTGTACTGCTTCCAAATCAAACGCACATCATTCCTTCTCATTGGGAATGGTTTCCCCTGGTTTCTCCATTGTTCTGTTTGCAGGAATCTATTCACGCACACAGGCAAATAATAAGGTACATAATTGTGAAAATGTATATGCTGGAGAATTTACCACATTTAACACAGCGTGTTATAAATACACACGATAAACGAGATGTCGGACTGATGACACTAATACAGATCTTTCTGTTGGGTAGAACATGCATAGTAAAACAGCCAAGAGCAGCATGGTAGCTATTTTATCGGGTATAAATACATTTGCTCTGCAATATCTCGTCTATTTTTCTTGTCTTCCCAAGCATAGCTTTTACATACATCTAAAATAAATGACCTTTCAAGAAACACTGTCCTCAAATCCACAACTGCAACCCCTGCAATTGAAAAGATGGAGAGTACTACTAACTACAGATACACTTCTCAGACAAGAGCAACTGTACCTAATCATTTACTAACTAATGTATGTGAAACAAAACTAGTATTGAATATCTATAATCTCCACTGCAAAGGTCAGGCTACTTCAGGCAATGTTCAAAAACCTACAACAATACAGCATCCAAGGTCTTTGCACTCCAAGAATTAAGTACTACTGCTGTTTCCAAGTTAATGTAATCCCAAATCTTTAAACCTTTATTTCAGTTCTGTTCATTCCACTGTTGCTGTTATGGTAGCTTTTTTCAGAGGCTCTTGAAATATCCCAGACCTCACAACCCACAGTCTGCTCAATATTTTTAAGACAATTTATCCATCTGCCTGCGTCTTCCTTGTTCCAAATAGCATATGATAGTCTACAAATAGTTATGCATGATAACTAAGCATCAGAGAACTACGGTTCAGAAAAAGTTTGAGTACTTATGTGTATATTCACAGTTAGGCACTGTACTATAAAAATACTACCACCATTACCTCTAGCAAGTAAAAGTTTCGAAGCAGTTCTCTTTGTAGAGGAAAGAAGTGCTACGTCTTACCTTCCTTCAGAAGGAAAGTAGCACAGACAAAGTCTCAATCTCTGGCTAAACTTTCAAATAATGGCATAAAATAAAAGATTTTTTAAAGAAGTATTTCAGACTCCAGTCCTATTCAGCTCTAGGCTAAGCTAATAAAATAACTGACTTCTGATGGATTTACAGTGTTCAATTTAAATCTACAGGGGCTAAAGCCTGTCCAAGCTTCAAAGAGCAAGGCACCATTGCCTTTTGCTCATGTGCAGCTGCTTTGCATTTTAAGTTTTATGTAACTTGCTTTCTGCTAACTTCACTGTGTTCCTTCCTTTCCTCCCACTGAAATTCAGTTTATATGAATTTTCTTTCAATACATACTTTTGATAAAAGAGGCACTAAAGCGGTGCTAAAAGCAGCAAGAGAGCGATGGAGGAATTGCAATTAGGTATCAGGAGCTTTTCAGGGAGTCACTAGAATGAAGCCATTCCAGGAAAAGCTTCATCATGTTTATGAGAAAATGTGGTCATACATCTGAAGAACCTGCAGCGCTCACAAGACACTTCACAGCGCTGAGGCTCTGCTTTATACTGTACTGGACCAGGGATGCTGCCTATGCCAACCATGTTCCTGATACTCTGGAGGAGTGTAAGGAAGAAATACAAGTGTTGCCATGTAAGATCTGACTAGCCTGCAAAACCTTTCATTAAAACGTCACATCAGGGTGAGAAATCCTGTTAAGGACGTTAATCAACCAGAGAACCCTGCCATGAAAAGAGAGGAGATTTTTGGGCTGGTTCCAAGTGGACTCTTTGCACTCAACAGATCTGCTGACATCTATAATCCATCTTGTGTATGTAACACTTATTTCTAGTATTAACACAGTTTCATCTATTGATAACGCAACAATACAAAGAACATCACGCTGAAATATGCACTTAGGTTTTACCTATATTTGATTCTTTACTTGATTTTACAGAAAAGTCAACTTCACTGCTGCATACTGAATTTTTGCATTATCTGCTGGTACTACGACTTGAAAACATATGTAGAACAAGACTACGAATTCAAGTTCAAAGAAACTAACACTTCCCATTGTTCATATGACAAATTTCAGGGATTCCTGCCTGAATAAGAAAGCCCCTCCACTGGTATTGCTGCTCTGATTTCAGCATCTATTAAAACAGCAGCCAACACAGTGCTGCTTCCTCTGCCCCAGCCTTCTGGCAGAACAACTGCTGCTCCAGGGAATGCAGCAGCCAGTCAGGCTGCTCCTGAACACTTGAGCATCAGGTCTGCAGCCTTCTAATTGCTGCTTTTGCCACCAGGCTGTCAAAATGTCCTCAGACAGCAATGAGAAGAGTGCTGGAAAACTTACCCTACAGACTGTATGAGACAGAGGACATTTAAACTCTATTGCAAAAGCAGTTTTAATCAGCACCAAGTTCTACTTGTCCCTTAAAAAAAAAAACACAAGCCCCAGCATTGTATTTCTAAGGCTCTTATCTGTCTTCTTGACACTTGTTTTAACAGAGCTTTTCAGACGCAGTACTGTTCAAGTACAGGTTTTAGCTAACTCTCAAAATAATTCATATCCTTACTGTACTTAGCCTAGAGGTTAACCACAAGTCACTTCTACAACAAACATACCAAGACAATGCATTCTGATGAAGCTTGTTTAATCTGAACCAAGTACCATACCATGAGTCAAGGCGCCCACAGAGTGAAGGGCCAAGTACTGAATGGGGCTGTGCAAGAGTGTTGGCAGTTTCTGAAGTGTACATTAAGTGAAAACTGAATAGAAAAAGCCCAGTGCTCTGGATGGCTCTGAAGAACTATCAAAACTTCCTTACTTGGGCTTTAATGACATCTTCAGAGAAAAGGACTCTTTCAAAAAACTCAAGCAAAAAAAATGCACTCTTCTATCTCACCTACAGGAAAGCAAGATGCAAAGGAACTCTTAACAAGTGAAAAATGCTTACACAAGTGACTGTAGCAGGGAAATGCAAGGAGTTAAAACCCAGGTAAGAGGAAAAAAAAAATCACTCTGCAGTGTAAATGGGCCTATGGTACATCTAATCATGTGAACAAAGTCATCACCTCTTGTAACAATTCATTTACTTTAAAATGTGTGTTAGAGGCATATTTAACTGAGAAAATTATGGATATGATTATATAGAATAAAATCTTCCATTGGTCTTTGAAATTCACTTTCACTACAGTCAAAAATCATTTCCTTATGTATTTCTTGTTCTTTCAATAACTTACCATCATCTTTTTCCCTCTTTTCCACTGAGCTATACGTCTAATAAAAGCAGGACACACAGAATCAGTACTTTCATTCACATACTGATTTAATACATATACATCAACATACATGTAATGTATGTAATAGACTCTCCTAAACTTTTTATGTTGTTTTGCATTAGGATGCACATTTCCTTCAAACTTTGTTTAGGGGAAATGATACTATGCATTCCAGAAAACCACCTTTGCTTGTGCCACACTGATTACCAGAGAAATACAGAGCCCTCACATGACTGCCTGTTATCTACCAGTTTGACACGACACAACAACCAAGAAGGAAGGCAGCTTCTCAGACTGGAGATGTGGCAAAAGGAGAGCCCAGATTTAAAATGTGGCGTTTATATGAAAAGCCATGTACAGCCTGGCCATGTGAGTTCAAGTGAAAGTAGACAAAAGCAAGGTTGAACTCCAAACTGTGCTGAAAAGCCATTCACCAGAAGACAAATACACACATTACAAAGAGTGAGTTTATACACAGTAATTAAACAAGCACCTAGTGTGTATGTTTAATAAACATGTTATTCAAAGTAAATCCAGTCAGTAACATGTGTAAGAGAAGCACTTAAATACTCATTACAGGCATAGACCAATTATGAGTTAACAAGTCCCCACTAATGAATTTGGAAGCTAGGCCCTTCAATGCTTTATTGGAGTATCTGAAGCATGATAAACTCTGGAAAACACATTAGTTCACATGGAAAAAAACCAAACAAGCACCCAAAGTTATTTACAGAGTGAATGCATAGTTCTGATGCTCGTAAAACAACTAAAAGAACCCCTTCACCATCTATTAATAAACACCACTGTAAAACAGTACCAGTTTTTAATGCAAACATCCGTGAACTTCTGGTGTTTTTTATCTGACTTAATTAGGAACTTAATATTTTATCAGCTTGCTTGAATACACACAAGCTCCTTACATTTATATTTTACTATAAATCTAGATGAGGAAGCTAATTTAAATGGTTTACCTGTAGCTATAGAGGTAAGAGAGCTATTTCTTAAGAACACTGCTTAACATTTAATACAAGTATTTTACTCTTGCAATAACTTTATCCTGTCAGACAAAGGTAATAGCTAAGAGCAACCAGAACACATAAAGAGGAAAAAAGGAAAATATTTTAAAGCCCCCCAAACAAATCACAAAACTATTTCTAATACAAAATGAAACAACAGTATCTTTAAAAACATCGCTTAATGCTGCGGTCCTCTCTTGTTTAGGCATCCAAGGCTATAACACTATTGCTTCCACAGTTATCCACTTACTGAGACTGACTAGTAACTGTATCAAAAAGGGAGATCACAGTTTTTACAACATGTGTTAGCCTGGAAAATTCATTACTTGTTTTCTAAAAACCACCTGTACATCATACAGAACTCTCTGGTTCTCTGTGTGGTTTGCATGCTTTTTTCTTTGAAGACACATAAAGAACTGTAATACTATCTGGTCATCAATGCAGAACCAAGTTGTTTGTAGTGAGAAGATACTTAGCTGTAAAGCCTTTCTCTTTCAGAATTCAGGTTCCGCTGACAGGGAGATCACTGATGCCCCAAGAGTTAATGGGCTCTGTCTTGTTCCTACAGCATGACCAGCCAGCATGTAACTGCCTTAACGGTTGCTAGGGAGCAACGAGCTCATTACCCAGCATCATCCACACCCTCCACAAGGATGCTGGCACATGCTTCCCATCTGGGGATACTCCCGACTGAAGTATCGGCACTGGAGTGCCGAGTCTGCCAGTCTCTTCAGTCTTCCACAGTGGAGCATGCCAAGAGAGCAGGTGCCGACTTTAGCTCTACCTTCGAGGTTTTAAGCTCTAGTCTTTGTGAGCCTGGCCAATGCAACACCACAAAGAGGTCAGACCAGTCTTCTACAGCTACTGGCATGGATAACTCCTATTTTCAAAGGCAAAACACAGACAAAGATGTTCTTCCTGAAATTTTGGCAGATACGTGGCTTTTCAGCAATGACTACCACTATTCTAAAGTCTGTGTTAGAGAATCCTTCAGTAAAAAAGGGAAAACACTGGGAGGAAAAAACCCTCCAAGGATTAAAATCATCTTTTCATGCATTAAGAGAGCACAAAAGGCATTTACTAAAGACATACAGAAACAAGAGATGTCCAAGCTGCACACATTAAAACCTTGGAAATGATATCAGCTGTGAACAATCCGGGTCACTCCAAATTCTAAACATGCAACCTTAATGCATTTTTTTAGCTGTTTGTCTCATTAGCACCT